>OU342740.1:69003869-69373892 GCA_910589775.1 Avena eriantha
GGGAAGTGCCCCGAAGCCGTCTCCATCGATCTCCACCGCCATCTCCATCAGCATTGCTGATTCCCATGATGAGGAGGGAGTAGTTCTCTCTCGAGGCTAAGGGTTCTACCGGTAGCTATGTGTTCATCTTTCTATCTATGCATCATCTTGTTGTGGTCATGAGCTTTGTAATCAAGTAGATCTACCTTGCTACTCAAGTGCTTTATTAGATCTCTGCTCTCCCCATCCGTGTGAAAGTGACAGCATGCTCACCATGGTGGCACTTAGGCTAGAGATTACAAATACTTGTTACGAGTTATATTTGGAGTTGGATGTCTTTATGAAATTGTGGTGTTTGTTGGAACCGTCTAGTGCTCAAGGTGACAGTGTGGGGTTTTCTAGATGGGAAAGGCTTACTTTGAGCTGTGCTGTTATAGCCCTACCATGGATTAGAGTGTCCAACCGGAGAGTAGTTAAGAGTAGTATCATGAAGAAGAATATATTTATATGAGAGTGTTCACTAGTGAAAGTATGATCCCTAGGCCTTGTTTCTTAGCTTTGATACACCGTTTGCTACTAGATCTGTTACATGTTTGCTTGCCGCCATCTTTATTTCAGTTTGCCTTTAGTCTCTTCCACACCATAAAGTTATTTTCTATCACCGTTACCACTTATAATTATCCATACCACTTGTATTTCACTATCTCTTCGCCAAACTAGTGCACCTATACACCTGACAAGTGTATTAGGTGTGTTGGGGACACAAGAGACTTCTTGTATCTTGATTGCAGGGTTGCTTGAGAGGGGATACCTTTGACCACTTCCTCCCTGAGTTCGATAAACCTTGGGTGATCCACTT
Organism: Avena eriantha; assembly: GCA_910589775.1. Taxonomy (NCBI): domain Eukaryota; kingdom Viridiplantae; phylum Streptophyta; class Magnoliopsida; order Poales; family Poaceae; genus Avena; species Avena eriantha. Next base: position 69,004,708 of record OU342740.1, read on the forward strand.
AAGGGAAAGCTTGCTGCTGTTCTACAAACCTCTGCACTTGGAGGCCCAACAACTGTCTACAAGAATAGAAGTGCCCAGACATCAAGCTATTTTCTGGCGCCGTCGCCAGGGAGGTAAGGTAAAATGTATTCACACCGGAGGATTAAAGAAGAAGAACCTCCCACGGCAAATGCCTATTTTCTGGCGCCGTTGCCGGGGAGGTAAGGTAAAAGGTACTCACATCCTCCGGTGTGAGTGCTCGAAGTTATTTCCTTTAGATTCTGCAATTTTGTCTTTTTGATTCTTGTTTTCACTAGTTAGGCTTAATGGAAAACAACAACAAAATTAGAGAGCTTTATAGTATTTATCTTGAGTTAGGACATGAAGTGTTTGAAGAGAAAATTAAAAACCTATGGAACTTTATTTGCATGCTAATAGCAATGTTATTAGTATGAATTCTTTGAACACCATTATTGCTAATGCTATGGAAAAGTCTAAGCTTGGGGAGGCTGGTTTTGATGAAAATGATCTTTTTAGTGCCCCAAGCACAGAGGAGAAAATTTACTTTGATGATATTATGCCTCCGATATATGATGATTACAATGACGAATATGATATTTTCAGTCCACCTACTATTGAGGAGGCAATTAATTATGACTACAATATGCCTCCCATATTTGATGATTCTGGTGATGATAATAATAATGATAGCTATTTTGTTGAATTTGCTCCCACTACAATTAATAAGAATGACTATGCTTATGTGGAGAGTATTAATTCTTTTATGCATGTGGCTCATGATAAGAATGTTTTATGTGATAGTTATATTGTTAATTTTATTCATGTTTCTACTAAAAGTTATTATGAGAGAGGGAAACATGGTTCTATGAATCTCAATAATATTAAGTTTCCCCTCTTTATGTTGAAAGTCTTGAAGTTGCACTTATTTTGCTTTACTATGCTTGTTGCTTTGTTCTTTCATGACTTGTTTCTTTACAAGATTCCTATGCATAAGAGGTGGGTTAGACTTAAATGTGCTTTGAATTTGCTTCTTGATGCTCTCTTTTACTTCAATTCATATTTCTTATGTGAGCATGTTCTCAAACTATCATGCCTAACTTAAAGGCGTTAAAGAAAAGTACTTGTTGGGAGATAACCCAAAAGTTTTAGATGAGTCTTGGAAGTTATTATTTCAGTAATAACCGCTGCTTATCCTTTTTATTTGCTTTTTGTGCCAAGAGTAACCTCTAATGAGAGAGAAGTAATGATTGGGAAAGTTGCTGTCCTGAAACAGATTTCTGTGCCTCGCCGTAAAAATTCGTATAAAATCTCTGAATTTATTTTTGAGGCGTGAATTTTTGTGCTTCTTCCCCAGGTTGTTTTCTAACTTTCGCTAGTTCAACACTTGTTGATTTGAGCAACAGAAGGTCTTCGAAAAAATTCGTCTTTACCTGCTGGTCTGTTTTGACAGATTTCTACCAGTTTCTGCATTTGCTTCTTGTTGGTTCCTTTTTGAGTTATTTTGGGGAATTGAGCTTTCTAAGGGAAGTGCTACAGTAGCTAGTGTTCTAATGGAAGTTTATTTGGTGTTAAAACTGAACCTTAAGACTTATTATCTTAAGTGCACTAATGTTGCTAATAAAGATTGTGTGAAATTTTGTATGAAGGAAAAATTTCAGGTGTATGGAAGGAAAGAGTAATGATATGAAGAATGGACTAACGCTCAAGATTGGGGATGCCACTCGTGTCACCCCAACAAATATCCAAGAAGTACAAGCGTCAAACCTTGGGGATGCCCAAGGCATCCTCTTCTTCATCAATAAAAATCACAGGTTTCTTCCAAACGCTTCATTTTTATTGTTTCATGCACAATTGTGTTTTCTTAGAGTGTCTTCTTTTTCATTTTTGTTTTGGTTTTTATTTTGCTTGGTTTTCTTAGTTTTCTGAATAAATTGGTTGGACCCCCTATTTCATACATTGGTTTGCAAATAGTTTGGTTTGGTTTGGAAAAGAGTAGGAAAGTTCATGCTTATGTGGTAGAAAGAGCTCGTTTTTGACTGTGGCCTATGCTTTGGCATGCCATTCTTGATATTGTTTTGGCTTTATTCTTAGTATTCTTTGGTGTAGCATGACTTGTTATAAACAATTGAGATTTCTTAATGTGCCTTGGATGAATCATGCGTTGTTTTAGCATATTAAAGCATAGTATAGTGGTATTCTCCTTTGATGCTTTATTTGGGTTGACTTGGCACATGCTCACACCATGTTATGACTATCTCAAGTCACCATAGCCTTTATGATCCTTTAGTTTTCAACTTGTAGTATCATTTTATGCTTTGATCAATGATGTTTTGTCGATCTGCATAATTATGGCCATTATTGCTCTTTTAGTTTGTCGCTCCCAGTCTTTTGCTAGCCTCCACCACCAAGTATGAGTTCCACTCATGCATCCAACTCCCTAAACCAAGTTATTACAAATATTCCACCATACCTACCTATTAGCTTATGCTATTCCAAGTATATTCATGATTTTGTTTACCTTCCAAATTAAACTTGTTATGAGAAAACTAGTGATTAAAGCTATCACGAACTTGATGGCACACTTTACTTTACTTGCCTCTAATAAACTTGAACCATTGGGTCCTTCTTTGTTGCGTATATGCTTGCGCTTTGTAAGTTGAAATTAGCAGAACCATGTATCATGGGGAACGCTTTCAACACTGCACTTGTACTTTGTACCCCGTTGATATCATCTTCTTTTGCTTACGGATCCCGGTGGTGTGAAATAAAAGTGGAACTTGTAAGATCATGGAGTTTGTATGTGTGTTATAGAAAGGCCTAGGCCGCTAGCCTAAGCCATGCCTAATCATGGTGGAAACTTCCAGCATCACCATAATGAACACTCTATGAAGCATCCTCAATAAAAACCTATGCAGATAGCAAATAAAAAGATCGTTGAGATGCTCATTGTCTGCTTGCCTTGTCATTTTGATTATGGGAAAGCTCCCGTATCATGTGCAAGGGGTACCCCGTTGGAGGTTCTTAATGATACACATGTACTTACAATGACAAGAGCTTACTCGTGACTAAAGTTGAGTAGCATGAGGATCGGTCTTCGTAAGTAAGGGGCATGAGATTTCGGTTTATAACTTGTCAAGCATATCCTCTTAGTTGTCACTTTAACCTTAATCACCTTAAAGATGCTTATGATAGGGGCAATGAGAGCTGAAAACTATTAGTACCATAATTTTTGGAAGCTCTTTATGAGACTTGAATCCCTACTTCCTTCTATGAAGGCCTTTCTTCCACTTATATATTGAGTCTCCACCTTCTAACTTTATGCACCTTCTTTGAGAGCATAGTGGCCATTCTTAGTTCTATGTGCATTGTCCCAAGACTAGTTGGTTGATGCGTAACTTGATATTGCTTGTTTTAAACCATTTGTATCTAGTCACTCTTATGAACTTTGAAGGTGTCCTATGCATTTATATTTGCTACTCTATGAGGGACAAGCTGAATACTACTATGCTATGTTTTCTTTATGTGAAACAAACAAACGTATTGCAAAGCATTGTTATTCATGAAGCTTTTGTTTGTGCCTTTTCATGTTGCAACATAGTTTCTTTGTCTTATTGCTAGAACTTCGTATTTCATGTTATGATTGAAGTACTATGATCCCAGCTTTCCATGTTTTACAAGTACTTTGATCAAGTCTTTGATGGTGCATGTCACCTCAAAAACTATTCTTTCTTTTTATCACTTACCTACTCGAGGACGAGCAGGAGTTAAGCTTGGGGATGTTGATACATTGCAAATGTATCTATAATTTTTGATGTTCCATGCTTGGTTTTATCTACTTTCTTGTGTTTTGTTCCAACTTTGGAGTACTTTTCATATGATTTCTTGGACTAACCTATTAACAAGACGCCACAGTGCCAGTTGCCTGTTTTCTGCTGTTTTTGGTTCTAGGAAAGTCAGAAAATGAATATTCTCAGAATTGGACGGGACAAAAGCCAAAGTTCCTATTTTATCGGAAGACTCACGGAGCCAGAATACGAACCGGAGGAGGGCCAGGGCCTGGCCACACCCCCCTAGGCGCGGGTCACCCCAGGCCGCGTCAGGGCATGGTGTGGTGGCCCCTGGCACCCCCTCGGTCTACCCTCTTGCTAATAAGAGCCTCCCGATACCAAAACCCTAGATGGTCAATCAGAAATCCACGAAAAGTTCCGCAGCGCCGCCGCCACCGAAGGGGAGATTCGGGGGACAGAAATTCTCTGTTCCGGCACCCTGCCGGGACGGGGAAGTGCCCCCGGAGCCATCTCCATCGATCTCCACCACCATTTCCATCACCATTGTTGATTCCCATGATGAGGAGGGAGTAGTTCTCTCTCGAGGCTAAGGGTTCTACCAGTAGCTATATGTTCATCTCTCTATCTATGCATGATATTGTTGTGGTCATGAGCTTTGTAATCAAGTAGATCTACCTTGCTACTCAAGTGCTTTATTAGATCTCTGCTCTCCCCATGCGTGTGAAAGTGACAGCGTGCTCACCATGGTGGCACTTAGGCTAGAGATTACAATTACTTGTTATGAGTTATATTTGGAGTTGGATGTCTTTATGAAATTGTGGTGTTTGTTGGAACCGTCCAGTGCTCAAAGTGATAGTGTGGGGTTTTCTAGATGGGAAAGGCTTACTTTGAGGTGTGCTGTTATAGCCCTACCATGGACTAGAGTTTCCAACCGGAGAGTAGTTAAGAGTAGTATCATGAAGAAGAATATATTTATATGAGAGTTCACTAGTGAAAGTATGATCCCTAGGCCTTGTTTCTTAGCTTTGATACACCATTTGCTACTAGATCTGTTACATGTTTGCTTGCCGCCATCTTTATTTCAGTTTGCCTTTAGTCTCTTCCACACCATCAAGTTATTTTCTATCACCGTTAGCACTTATAATTATCCATACCACTTGTATTTCACTGTCTCTTCACCGAACTAGTGCACCTATACACCTGACAAGTGTATTGGGTGTGTTGGGGACACAAGAGACTTCTTGTATCTTCATTGTAGGGTTGCTTGAGAGGGGATACCTTTGACCACTTCGTCCCTGAGTTCGATAAACCTTGGGTGATCCACTTAATGGAAAACTTGCTGCTATTCTACAAACCTCTGCACTTGGAGGCCCAACAACTGTCTACAAGAATAGAAGTGCGTAGACATCAGTGCCAAGCATTCACCTCCACTGGCTTCTTCATTTCCTACCTTCTTTCTCTTCCTCGGTGCCAATTTTCTTAGCTTCACATACTCTGCATCGCCGGGACAATGGGCACCAGAATCGTGTCCAACATCATCTTTCCACTCGTTTTTTATTTCTTTGGGCAGCAAAATGACTGACCCGGCAGTCATGTTTCTAACTTTGCGGCGCTTCCTGTCAAAGAAACAAGACCGTTGCATAACTGCCCAATATCTATAGTGTAAATAAAACAAAAATTACAATTCAGCACAAACATGCGAACCCCAAGCAACCTTTGCTTACCAGGAGCTAATTGGGTTCGGGCAACCACCCTGTCCAAGAATAGAAGGGCGACTCCCAGTTGCAGCAACTTCCACATCTAGTACATGACATTTCAGGTCAAACAGGGCAACTGAAGCATACCTTTTCATCAACCCAATTAGCTGACTATCACACGTTATAGGAACCATGATGCCATGTTCATCCATGAAGCTGAACTTTCCAGTCTGCTTTGGCCATAATTCAACATGATTACGCAGATCAGCAACCATACCAGATATTGTGCAGATCTGCGCAGGCGCTTCTTCCATCGTGAAACAATGGTGTCCATACCTCTTGCCCTTAGAGTCGTACCTGTAGAGGACTACGGTAACCAGGTAAGGGGGGTTCGCGCAGATCCCACTTGACAGAAAACTGTGGACAAAATATGTTTGTCAGTGTTGGGCTAATAAACAATTTGAGGTTCAGTAGCTAGCTAGCAGTTATAATTAGTGCGAATAGCAAAGAGAAGGGTAGCTCACCCGCTTGTAGCCAGAACTTCTTCTTCCTTGATAGTAGGATATTCCATCCTCCGAACTGCTCGGCTCGTCGGCGGTGGAGGCGGGCTAGAGCCTCGCAACGGCGGCTACGACATGCGCCATTGGAGCTCGGTATCAGCGACTGGGCATAGCAACTTGGCCCTGGAAGTCAAATGTCCGAAGGGATCATCCTGGGAGGATGGATTCCGACGCCGCCAGTGCTAGGGGAAAGCTAGGAGTGGATTTGTGAATTTGGCCAACGCACCATGCTCCTTTTGTATCTCGTTTCGCCTACGTGGTTGCCGCGTTGGCGCTCGCGTCACGGAAATATTACTGACATGAGGGTCCCGACCATCTACTTCACGGGGCAGTTTCACGGCATGTTTGGATTTGGTAGGGGTGAGACGAGTTTGCATCGAAATGGCCCCTCTCGGTAGTTGGTGGCCCAATTTTCAAAACGCTGGTAATTTCAGGCAACTTAGGTACCGCCATGCGCTAGCCTGCCAACTTTGGTACCGCAGACGAACAAGCCCGTAGAGGATTGCCCTGCAGAGCTTCTCGACAGCAGGCCCATTCGTTGTCGTTGAGCTTGATCAGCATGTGCTCTCCGGTGTTCTCATTCGCCGTGAGGTGACGTTCTCCTCCTGTCTCGTTATTGGTCGGCGCACCATTGGTGGGGCCACCGTTGGTAGGGCTGCCATTTGTGACTGGTATATCGTCGTTGGTCGGTCCAGTGCTAGTGACGGTGTTTTCACGTTTGACGCCGCTATCGCCCGCGTTGATGACGGTGCACATGAAGTGGTTGGGGAAGCTGCTGCTCTCACAACTTTCAGGTCTGAAGCCGTAGGCTCCATCTTCTGTGGCCAGGCCACCTAGATCGGATCCGCGACTGTTATCGCTGTCCGTGCTCCCAGCTGTTGCCGGGGCGTTGAGCTCGCTGAGGGTGCCGATTGGTGGCGGGAACCATGATGCTAGAGCAATTGCGGGTGTTGTCGGCTGGTCAGGCATGCGAACCGTGCCCAGTTGACCGACCTGGAACCGAAAGCTCCCGATCGCCAGGTTGATCCCATCGCCCACGGACTCGAAAGCCGGGCGAGTGGCCGGCGTGTGGACGGTGAAGTCAAAAGCGCCGAAGAGCTAGCGAATCTCCACTGTTGCAGAGTTGTAGATCATAGTTGATGGGGTCGAAGAAGCCGCGACATCAGCACTCCCAATCCCCACGGACGGCACCAATTGGCGACGGTTTAACTCGTCAATGCCCATTGTTATGGACTTGGGTTTTAGAGAAGGAGGGAGCACTGGAGGCATCAGTGGGCTAGCAAACAAGCACACAGGGATGCAAGGTTTACCCAGGTTTAGGCCTCATAGAGGTCCCTACTCCTGCTTGTCTGCTCTTGGAATTATTGAGGGAGTCAAAAGTTACAAGGGTGCGCAGATGCAATCTAGCGATGGTTGTGGAAACTAGGGTTGTGATTGTCCTCCTCGCCGCCCCCTCCTAGCCTTTATATAGACAGGCTAGGTCTCGGGTAGTAGGTCGAGTCGATTACGAATTAGGGTTTGCCCCTTTGAACTTTCTATCTTAAGCTTCTTCTTGCGCTGCAAGCAATCGGAGTCTCTGTGGGTCACCTGAATTCTGTATTGGCCTTTGGCAACACCGTGGGTTCCTGCCGTATCTGGACCGTATATGCCAAACTCGAGTACCTATAGGGTATACCCATGTCAATCGATGTACGTCCTTCAGGCGAGTTGGCCTGGTAATGTTGAGTATAGCCTTTATCTTGTCTCGGTTCACCTCTATGCCTCTCTGAGACACGGTGAAACCTAACAATTTCCCAGCTGGAATTCTGAAGAAACAGTTTTTCGTGTTAAGCATTATGTTGTATTTTCGTAAATTTGTGGATGTTTCCTCCAAGTCGGAAATTAGAGTTTCCTTATTTTTGGACATCATAGCTATGTCGTCCACATGTGCATGTACGTTGCGTTTGATTTGATCATGGAGGCAACACTGCACAATACGCTGGTACGTAGCTCCTGTGTTTTTTAGCCCGAAAGGAATCGTTACATAGCAGAAGGTTCCAAAGGGGGTGATGAACGAAGTCATTAGTTTGCCTGACTCCTTCATGCATATTTGGTGATAACCGGAATATGCATCGAGAAAGCATAGGATTCTGAGCCTGCCATTGAGTTGATAACTTGGTTGATTCTAGGCAAATCGAATGGATCTTTCAGACAAGCCTTATTCAAGGCAGTATAATTGACCACCGTGCAGTGGTGTCATTTTTAGGGACCATTACAGGATTGACCGACCACTCAGTGTGGGTGACCTCTTCGATAAATCTAGCTAATTCTTAGCTAATTCTAAACGGGCTAACTCCGTAGCTATAGCTTTACACTTTTCATCAGTGAAACGTCATAAGGACTATTATACGGGTTTACTGTCAGGATACACATTTAGAGAGTGCTCGGCGAGTTCCCTAGGTACTCTGGTCATATGTCACCTTGGAGGGGTCGTTGTTCTTCAGGGGTGTTGTCTTCGTCTCTTTTGATGCCTTGAACTCCGGAGTCGCATTCAGCACCTCCTTCATTGTGGGCATCTTGGACGAATTAGTGTTCTACTTCATCTCCTAGTACTCCTCGGCATGCAGTACGGCTTCAGAGAAGGCAGTAGATCCGTCCTTGCATTCTCATGTGCTTTCTTTGGGTTTCGCTGGATTGTGATAATGCCATTGGGACCTAGAAGTTTCATCATGTTGTAGATGTAGCAAGGGCGATCCATGAATTGCCAGTAGGCCGGACACCTAAAGATAGCATGGTATGCGCTCTTCAATGGCACCACCTCAAAAGACAATGGTTTAGTCTAATAATTATCTGGCGTTCCAAAAGTAACGTCTAGAGTAATTTCTCCCAGAGAGTTCACTTGCCTTTTAGGGATGATTTGATGGATAATCACGTTGCTATAATTCAGCTGTGTTTCCGATTCTTCATGCGGTGTAGTGATGTTTGCAAGTTTTCCCAAAATTTAATGTAATGACAAGGGAGAGAATATAACCAGTCTAGAGCCTTACCTTTAAGAGACCAACGAAATAATTTTAGATGAGAGAAGTCTCTTGGCAAACCTTTTGGTCCAAGTGATGTTATCACATCGTCAAACTCTCTAAGATGTCTTCCTGGGTCTTCACCTTCCCTTCCACTAAAAGCTTTTTCTTGCAAAATTTTAATAATCTCACCATCAAATTGATATTCACTAACTCTAGGATTAGGAAATTATATTGGTTGTTTACAAAAATCAGAACTTGGAGCACTGTATTCTCTGAGAATTTTCTCAGGTTTCTTGGGAGTTATCCTGTAAATGGACATGATTTCCATAAACTCACTCAGGTTTTCAACTTAAACCTTATTTGACTTTAAAAGGTTTTCAATAATTTCCTCGTTCCTTTGAATAGGCACGCGCTCAATATAATCTGGTAAATAGGTCCTACCAGAGCGTGTGGACCCTTTGTCTCCTAGGGAGACCATTTTGTAGTAGTAACACCTGAAATGTCAAGAGACAAACACTTAGCGCTTAGCTCCCCGGCAACGGCGCCAATAAATAGCTTGATGTCTGCAAGTGCACAGATCGTTTGTAGCTAGTTTTGAAATATAGATATTGATCCCACAGGGAGCCCAAAGGTACGTGTTTATGGATAAAGTGTCACACTCAAAGTTGTCACAGGTCTTCGAGTGAATTTGAGTGCAAGTGTGGAAATAAGAATGAAATTTGGATTAAACTAGATGTGTTTAAATAAAACTAAAATGTAAACTTGAAGAATTAAAAGCATAAAAGTAAAGAGCGATTTGATTGTTTATGGTTTTCTGTAGATGATAAAGAAGGCGCGGGGAGATACAGTTCATGGTGATAGTGATTGTGCTAGGTGGATGAATGATAATTGTAAAAATTATAATCTTATAAGTATATGTGTAGTCGAGCAACCCATAATTAGCCAAAACTCCTCTTGGTAGATTTCATCCCAACTTCAATAATCCTACTAGTCTATTACCAAAACCATGGTCAGTCACTAGACGATTAAGATCCTTCAGGTTGCTTAGCAATTAAGATCCTTGGATCAGACTAATGCAATAAGTATAGTGGTTCCTCGTGATCCTCGAGTCAACTAGTTTCCCATTGATATCCCCGTGTCACTCGAGGGTCACCGTTCTGCTAGCGAACAAGATCCTATCTATGTAGAATAAAGAATCATGTTGTCTGGGCCCTTAATTGGACAACAAGCATTAGGCATCCCATAGATAGTCAAGCACACACAATATATTAATTAAAGCAATCACAAGCTAATGGAAAATATATGTAGGCACATCACATCTCACCAATCCCTTACATCTCCCATGCCCAAGGAACTTACTCACACATGAGAGAAGAAAGCATCATTGATATAATTAAATAAAGGGAGTTCTTCTCAATATTACCGTGGAGATCCACAATAAGAATAGAAAAGTAATCCAACACAATTCAAGATAGGAAGAAACAATCTCAAACCCTAATCTTGGAAAGTGAAGATTTCTCTCTCTCTCAAGTACAAGTAATGGCTATCAGGGTGTGTTGGCTAGGAGGTCGAAGATCGTTGAGAGATATGAAGAACGTCTTTGATACATCCAAAACGTATCTACTTTCCCGGACACTTTTGCTATTGTTTATCGTCTAAACATTTGTGATTTGGATACAACTAACACGGATTGACGCTATTTTCAGCAGAATTACCTTGGTGTTTCGTTTTTGTGCAGAAAATTAACTATTAGGAAAAATCCTGGAAAATATGCCAAAAATCCTATTCCACCAGAAGATTCATGGAGCCAGAAGACGAGATGGAGGAGGGCCACTGTAACAGCCCATCCACTCATGGACCCGGGGGGTGTCACTCCTGGTAGCTTAATAGGATATCTAGACTGGCCCCACAGACCAACACTAGTCTTTTCTGCGCACTTTGTCCTCACTCGAGCGCACCTGGTACCCACTTCCCGGTCGGTCACCCATCCTAGAATTTCTCTAGGTCAAGCACGCTTAACCTTAGAGTTATTTTCGAATGAGCTTCCAGAAAAGAAGTTGCAACTTGTTGGTATGAGTATTCTATCAATCCTATTAAGCCATGTGCCTGGTCTCACATACACCCACCCTTTAGAAGATCGATGTCCTCATCGATCAAGCACACCCCAGGAACGTTCCCTCTTGGCACGCATCTGTGCGTCTAGTGCCAGCACATGTGCCATGCCGTGTCCACTCCGGGCCACACGGCGCCATGCTCCACATGTCCCACCACTAACCCGCACACACCTGCGTAATCGCAAGGGATGGCTCTGATACCACTTTGTAACACCCCGTCCACTCCTGGGCCCGGGGGGTGTCACTCCTGGTAGCTTAATAGGATATCTAGACTGGCCCACATACCAACACTAGTCTTTTCTGCGCACTTTCTCCTCACTCGTGCGCACCCGGTACCCACTTCCCGGTCGGTCACCCATCCTAGAATTGCTCTAGGTCAAGCATGATTAACCATAGAGTTCTTTTCGAATGAGCTACCAGAAAAGAAGTTGCAACTTGTTGGTATGAGTATTCTATCAATCCTATTAAGCCATGTGCCTGGTCTCACATAGCACCCCGATAAAACCACTACTAGAAAATCGCGTGTTATTTTTATTTTTTGCATCATCATGACCGTATGCTCATGTCATCATGCCACATTGCATTTGAGCATCGTCATGTCATGATGCATATTTTACCTAAAACCCTTTTTCTAAAACCTTTTTTTTGTTTTCTAGATATTCCCTTCTCTATTGAAATCAAAAACCCGGTCTCTTTCGGATCTTTTATCTGTCTAAAAATTATTTATAAAAGTCTTTTAAAATTAAAAGGAATAAATAACAAACAAAATGCTTTTGTACCAGGGGAGGCAGCCCGGACCGTAGTCCAGGCCACCTACCACCCTGGCTGGCAAAGCCCGTTTGATCAAACCCTAAAGATCTAGACCTAAACCTAGACTACTCAAACCCTATCTACACCTAACCTCCTAGCCGCCAGCCGCCAGGCGGCCCACACCGTGCGCGCGAGCCCAACCCTGCAACGCTGCCGATCAACCCCGCCCTTCCTGCATCGCACGACCACGCCCACCTGGCCCCACTACCCCATCGCGACGTGTCCCATCCGCGCACGTCGCTCCACGTCGTTCCATCATACCACCCTGGCCCCACCACTCCGCTCCTGCACCCCCACCCCGATTGATCTCGTCCCCACCTGCCCTCATCCCTCGCTGCCTCTCACAGGCCGAGCCGCAATTCCCCCCGCTCATCGCCGCTGCCTGCAAGCTCGGCACCACCTCTCTCTCTCCTAGCTCCGGTATCCCGCCGTCCTCCTCGGCCTCGGCCTCGCCTTCCCCCGGTACTGCTCCTATCCCTCTCCGGCTCTACATTGAAGCGCCGCCGGGCTCCCGGTCCCATCTCCCTCGCCGGAACACGCGTCGCTACATTGCCCTCCGGCGCCAAGCGCCATGGCTGCTCTGCCTTGGAGCCTCTACATCGTCCGCTCTCTCCCCTTCGCCGCGCATCGCGCCGGCCTCTCCCATGGCCGTCCCTCGCTGCGTAGCCGCCTCCCAGAGAGCTCCTTGAGTGTCTCCTCTTCTCCCTCTCGAGCTCGCCATCCTCCACCCAGGCGCGACCTTGCCGGCGCCGCTCCGCCGTGGTTCTCCACCCCGCCGTCCCCTGTGAGCACCGTCTACCTCGCCCTGCTCCAGCGGCCTTCTCCTGAGCTCGCCAGCACCACGTGCGAGGCCGCCTCGCAGAGCCGTCACCGCCCCGCTAGACCCCGCGGCGCCGCGTCCTCCTCTGAGCCGCCGTTGGCCCTGCTCACGTGCGCTGCCTCACACCTAGAGCCACGCATCTGGATGCCCTGCAGGTTGTCTCTTTCCCCTCGGTGGCAGGCAGCAGCAAGTTTGGCTCCACCTTGTGTTGTTTGACATGTCGGGCCTCGTCAGTGTTCTGTAGATGGTGCGCCGTCTCGGCCTTGGTGTTTGCTCTGGCCGGTAGAAGTGTGTGTAGTTGTTCCCCGTGAACACCGCAGGATTTTAGAGGCTGAAGACTACCTAATCAAGTTCTACGCCGACATCAAAGCCAGGACAGGATCTCCGAGACCGACACAAGGACGATGCACTGAGACGATCCGTAACCCTCACAAGTACATCGTGCCACCGCCAAAGTCTCCCGATGAACCATCGGTGCCCATTCAAGTTTGACACGAAGTCGGGTCCCCAACCACGCCAACATGGGACCATAGATGTTGGTACGCCAAGATTTTATTCACGGACGCCAAGACCTCGTTGACGGAGGCGAAGACCAATCCCGTCGAGACCGAACCCGAACCTCCCGTCAAACCCTCGGCATCCAAGATCTCTAGAACCGACATGTGTGACCCCTATCTAACCTGACCCTATTTTATAAATTGCCATTTATATATATCTTGTTGCATTAAATCATTCATGATCGCATACATATTCATTGGGTTGGGGGCATTATGCCGATTCACCTAAATTAAATATGGAGTCTATATGCGGGCTATTCTAGTCTTATTCCGGACTCCATTTAAATTTGTGTAAAGAACCGATACCATGTTTTGCCTTGTTAAGACAACATTTAAATTGCAGGATATCTAAATAACTGGAACCTATTAACTAATTGTCGGGACCCCGGTTCCGCATAATACTTCCTAATTGCACCGCATCTGCATCATATCAAAATCATGCCGGATCTTCTGCCGTAGTATTAAATATTGCATCAAGTGTTTTTTCTAGTGTTTGCTTCTTCGCGGATTAGGCCGATGAGTTGATGCGAGTATTGACAAGTTCTCCGGATATGATCCTTCGGCAGTGTATCCTAGGCGAGCATCCATTCCCCTTCTACCTATTTTGCATTTATAGTCTTTATTTTCTCCTGTTGATCTATTGCTATCCGTGTCGTGATGCTTTAGTGTTTCGTACCAGTTATATTCCAGCAGCCGTTATATTGCCTGGGACACCTCCTATTACCTATTGCTTTTCAGACAGTTGGCCCTGCGAGTCGTAGTTGGTTGCTTAGGTGTTGCTTCGCGTCGTCGATGTTCCACAGTTGTTGGGAGGTTGGCAGATGTTTAATGGTGGAGCTGATCATGATTCTAATTACAGTTTAATAATTAATGCTGATGGTAGATATAATGCAGAGGCACCAGTGGGTAATAGTAAATATTTGGTTCTTAACCACTCACTGGTGTCCCCTAGGACCCGAGTTCTTTACACCTATTTCGAGATCAAGCGCGCTAACCACATGTGGGGTGTGTGGGCACCCCCATCGGCTTACTACCTGATTTCAAAGTACTGTACCGGGGGCCACAAGTAGTTTGGGGCTTTATTACTATTCTGTACTTATGCCATGTTTATCGCTTTATTTAAATTGTGCGTGGAGCACCTGTACTGTTTAGGATGTGGAATGTTTTCACGGTATCGACAAGCCTAGTCACACTTTCAGGTTCCCAGTCGTTTACCGCCATTGACACAAACCCTGGGTCCGTCCCGGAGCCGGCCGACTTTGTTGCGGGTAGCTTAGTGGGGTAGCCCCCGTGTACTTACTTTGGGTCTGGGAAACATCGTGTCCGAGGCCCCGTCGCATACCGTTGGGTGTATGTTCAAGATCTTGCTCATATTCGGATCTGACAACAAGGGTTGAAGTGCGTGTGGATACTTTGGTGCACCCCTGCAGGGTTAAATCTTTTCGAAAAGTCGTGTCCGCGGTTATGGACGACTTGGAGCACAGTTTCTCGATCATAGACAACTATAACTAAAGAATTGCTGTTATAATATGACTTGTATCTGATATGACTAGTAAGTTGGACAACCACCATGGAATGAATGAATAAAACTGCCAACTGTGTGAGTTCCTCGGTTTTGACTTCCTCGTTTGGTGTCGAGGGGGAAATACCAGGATGGGTATGATTGGTGTTAGCATAAGGTTGGTTCCGAATAGGTCTTTCTTATCTCTCTCTACTAGCCGACAGTTAATCGAGTCTCTATAGGTTGTTTAGTGCATGCTGTGCTGCCGCTTCAGTCCACCATACCTATGTAGGCGAGAGCCGCCGAATTCTAGCCTCGCCATGTACTGGACTCAGTACTAACGCTCCTCTTTTTCCTTTGCCCTTTGTCGGCACCCCTTTTGTTTTAGCAGGTTTGAGATCGACGTCGTTAGTAGGGTTACCCTTCCGTCATGGCCTGGGCAGGGTTATGGACGCCATTGGTTATTCTTTAGGGCTCTTAGCCCCATTTGCATCTTGTCCGTACTCGGACGCTGTAGCGATTTCAAGGTGATTTGGATCTTTGTATTGTATATCGGTATTATTGACTCATGGAGTCGTGTTGTATATATATCTGTTATGTGGGTCCCATCGAGGACTATTTTGTAATGGTATTACTTTGTTTTCCACCCGCACGAAAGTGCATGGTGGGCATCCTTGAATCGTTTCTATGCGGGTTTGGCGGAAAAGGGCTAAAACTTGCATAGGGCCGATTCGAGGGTGTTATAGCCACGAGGGGCCCACAACACCTAGCGGCGCAAGGCTGCCTAGGCCGCGCCTGGGGGTGGTGTGGCCGCGTTGGTCATCCCCTCGGCCTCCCTCTTCACCTATAAGATGCCTCTTGACCTAAAAACCAAGGGGGGTTCGACGTTTTTCCAAAAAGATTTCCACTACGCCACCACCACCAGATTCCGTGAATCAGAACTAGAAACTCCGTTCTGGCACACTGCGGGCACGGGGAATTGGAGGAGATCATCGCCATCATATTCACCATCGCTTCTCCATCGACCATCCATGATTCCCCCATCTATGAGTGAGTAATCCCCCGTTGTAGGCTATGGGGATGGTAGGGATTGGATGAGAATGT
The DNA here is from genome assembly GCA_910589775.1 of Avena eriantha. Taxonomy (NCBI): domain Eukaryota; kingdom Viridiplantae; phylum Streptophyta; class Magnoliopsida; order Poales; family Poaceae; genus Avena; species Avena eriantha. The sequence goes on from OU342740.1 coordinate 69,020,658, forward strand.
TCATGTAATAGCATCAGATTGTTAGGGCATGGTGCCTAGTATCTATTATTAGTGCTTTTTGACTTTGTTGCAACTTGTTATGCTTAATGCTTGTCACTAGGGCCCGAGTGCCATGATTTCAGATCTGAACATGTTATTGATTCATTATGATAGAATCTTTTATGGTATTACCTGCAAGTTGTATACACACGTTGTTGTCCGGAACCAAAGGCCCGAAGTGACAATAATCGGGATAACCGGAGGGAATGGCTTTGATGTGAGGATCACATGTGTTCACGGAGTGTTAATGCTTTGCTTCGGTGCTCTATTAAAAGGATCTCCTTACTTGCCAGTAGTTCCCTTTAGGCCTCGCTGCAAACGGGCTGGCAGGACAAAAGATGTTGTGCAAGTTCTCATTGAGAGCACGTATGACTATATATGGAACACATGCCTATGATTATATAGTACTTGGATGCTTTATCTTATTTATCTGCGATTGTCCTATGTCTTGATTGCCATGTGAATTGTCTTGTCCATGCAACGCCTGTCCATCCATCTCTATGCCTACCGCGCTTTAATCCTACTGTTTACTGCTACTGTTACTACTGTCTTACTTTTACTACTACTGCTACTTCACTATTGCTACCATAAAACTGTTGCTAGTGATAAACTACCGTGAGCAAGATTGTTTCCAGGTGTAGCTCAATTGACAACTCAGTTGTTAAGGATTATAAATATTCTTTGGCTCCCCCTGTATCGAATCAATAAATTGGGTTTCACTTCCCTCGAAAATACTGCGATACACCCCCTATACTTGTGGGTCATCTAGACTATTTTCTTGCGCCGTTGCCGGGGAGCATAGCTCTATTTATCAAGTTCACTTGGAATCACTATTGTTCGCTGCCATTCTTTCATCATGGGTAAGTCTCGTGATGGAAAGGTTCCTATATTACCATCCACTACAAGGAGAGGTACGGTTCTGAATACATTTGTTGCTCTTGATTCACCATATGATGAGTAAGCTCCTTACACCACCACATGCACATTCTACACATGCTGCTACTACTGTTGAATCTGAAACTTCTGATACTTATGATGCTGCTTCTACTATGCTTGATAATAGTGGTTCATTAGATCCTTTCCTAGATGCTGCGATTGCTAGAACTATAGCTGGAAATATTGAAACTCCTAATGAAGACACTACTACACCTATCAGTTCACCTCAGTCTATAGAGAGCTATGATATTGAAGACGGATATATAGAAATGAATGATGAATTTATTAAAGAATGTCAAAATACTCATGGTAAAAGTGCTATTAAGAGTCTCATTGAGAGGCACACTATAAAACCCAAATTATCCCCTAATGATGAGTTTGCTACATCTCCCATAAACATTAAAGATAAGGATTATGATTTCTCTCTTGATTTATCTTACATAACTATTGTTGAGAAAGAACCTTTTTGTGGGACTAAGAATGAAAGTGTTGTAGCACATATGACTGAGCTTTCTACCATGAGTGGCCTATTTTCTAATGATATTAAGATGCGCACCTACTTTGTTGGTAAAACTTTCCCTTGTTCACTGGAAGGAGAAGCTAAGGCTTGGTTTAATGATTTACCTCCTGGATCTATCGATAGCCCTGATTGCTTGATTAGTACCTTCCTTCCGAAATATTTCCCTCCTAGTGCAAGACATCCCATTTTGCAGGAACTTTTTGATTTTAAATAGGGAGAAAAAGAGATATTGCCTGAATCATGGGCAAGGTTTTGTGCTTTGATTCATGCACAAGCTAGATGTCCATTACCTAAGAATGAGCTTCTTGATATATATTATAATGGACTAACTTAAGAATCTAGGACATACCTAGATAGTTGTGCTGATTGTGTTTTCAGGAATAGAACTTCCACAGAAGTTTAGGAATTAATGGCTAAAAAAAGCAAGAATTATGATGACTAGACTCCATGTTTGCCAACTACACCTGAGTTAACTATGCCTAAGCCAACACCAACACCAAATAAGAGAGGATTTATTGAACTAAATGATGAAGTGATGAAGGAAGCTAAGAAATGTCTTAAGGAGAAGGGTATTAAAGCTGAAGATGTGAAGAATTTACCTCCTATAGAAGAACTATGTAAGCCAACCTCTCACCCATCCACTATTGAGGTACACTCTCTCCAACATTTTGATGAAGGTGATATTCCTTATTCTAAACCTCCTGATCATTGCTTAGAAGAATTTGATATTTTCATTGTTAAGCAATATAATTTCAATAAAAGGGTGCAAAATCATTTAATGGAAAACTCTAGAGCTATTATTGAGTTGAAGGATATTGTGGAAAGAACCTCTAATGATGTTAAAATGCTTGTTAAACATTTCCAAATGATTCAAACTCAAATTGATCAGCTTATTAAGGTACAAAAAGATTTGCTTGTTAATTCTTCTAAGGAAAAACAAGCTTATGAAATTAGAACTAGAAGTGTTGCTGCCACCCAAGATCCTCTATATCCTGAGGGGCATCCTAAAAGAATTGAGCAAGATTCTCAACAAATTGAAAATAGTGGTACTTCTCCTAAGAAAAGGAAAAAGAAACATAAAAATATTGTATAATCTTCTGAACCTACTAAAGATCCTAATAGTATATCTGTCTTTGATGCTGAAACTAAAAGTGGTAATGAGGAAAATGCTGCTCCTGATAAAGAAAAAATTGAAGAAGAACCGGAAAGACACACTAAGAATACTAAATACACTAAAGAAGATTTTGTTGCTAAGAAACATGGTAGTGAAAGAGAGCCTTGGGTCGAAAAACCTATGCATTTCCCTGATAAGAAACACAAGTCAAAGGAAGATGAACACTACAATAAGTTTTGTGAGTGGATGAAACCATTATTTTTGCAAATTCATTTGACTGGTGCTATTAAATTGCCTCCTTACTCAAAGTATATGAAGGATATTGTCTCTAATAAAAGGAAGGTCCCTAATGAAGAAATTTCTACTTTGCTTGCTAATTATTCCTTCAATGGTAAGGTTCCAAAGAAAATTGGAGACCCACGGATTCCAACTATTCCTTGTTCTATTAAAAATAAGTATGTTAGAACTGCTTTGTGTGATTTAGGAGCAGGAGTTAGTGTTATCCCTTTTTCTCTCTACAAGAGACTTCAATTGGAAAAACTAATACCAACTGATATATCTTTGCAAATGGATGATAAATCTACTACTATTCTTGTTGGTATATGTGAGGATATACTTGTTCAAGTGGCTCATAATTGCATCATTCTAGTTGGAGAAATATACTGTCCCATACCAAGAGAAAAATATGAAACTATTATGATTGGGACCATTGCTATCAAGGTTGAGGTAACATACTCATTTAGTGGAATGCAAAGTTTAGTTTCATATCAAATTGTTTTGATTACAAGACCTGGTCAACCTTGTTAACAAAGGGATTTTAATGAACAAAACATTGTTTTCACCATGATTATATTCGCTTACTTTTACTTTATCCATTTTAATTTTTGCTTTCACTTAGTTTACTTTTCTATTGCTAGTTGCTTCATATTAGAGTGTCTTAGAACATCTGAAATTTAGGTCTTGTTTTGTTATTGCATCATTCTAAAATCAATTTTTGTCAGAAATTCATTCATCAATACCTGAAAATTGCTAAAAAAATAAAGTGTCTCGAAAAATTCCAGAAAATTCATATATTAAATTTTTACGAGAAAAAAGGGGCAGAGAAGTGCCTGGAGAGTACCAGGGAGTCCCACCAGGCAGGCGCGACCACACCAGCGGCGCGCTTGGCCATGGTGTGGGATACCCCTGGCCCTCCACTTACTCTCTCACTTGGCACTTCTTTCTCTCTCCCGAGAAAATACCAGTTCATTGCTCAAACTCGCATTCTTGCTGTTCTTGCTTGCGATTTTTCGATCTCTTTTCTCAGCCCATCTTTGCTGCTGAAATTTGGAGCATTTGTTCTCTGGTATGTGACTCCTCCGCTTGTCCAAGTAGATTTTTGATTAGTGGTTTATATCTTGAGTATTTTTCTACTGTAGGTGATAGGTTATGTGATCTTGTAAGCTTGTTAAATGCTTAGAAGAGTTGTTTTGATGCATGTTTAGGCCTCTTACAAGTCCATATAAGTAGTTCCTTTCATTGTGTAATCACTTTGCAATCACTTGTATGATGGTTGTCTAAAATTTCAGAAAAGAGGATGGATGAACACCAACTCAACCAACATGAATTAAGGGTGCCTGCGTTATGAAGGTTCATCGTGAGGAGGAAGTTTTTCCTTCTATCTATCCATGCCCCAAATTCATGAGGGTTGCAGGGATCTCTCAAGATTTCCATACTTTAGTTGCTAATGCAGGATTGGAGCATTTTGTGGGAGATGAACCTTACCAATTTGTGAAGCTAACTATGTCTGTGGTGCAGGACTTCTGATTTAGTTGCTCCTTGCCTAACCCCATGGTTCACTACAAAATTTACAATATAGCTATCGACCTTCCTTTTGATGATTTTTGTGCAGCTATTAAATTACCCTAGTGGGGTTCATGTGAAAGGATTAGAGAGCGAACTACACCACTCATGGACTTGTATGCGGAGATTTGCCATGGGAACAGCTTCTCAAAGGAGAGTGGGTAGGATGGTCACTCACTGAGGAAGAGCTCGATACGTATCTGGGGGAGCTCTCCCAGCAGGAGCAAGATCCTGGAAGGGAGGCTACAAATGATTCGGTCCAGCCCTCGAATGAGGGGGATTCTTCGTACAAGCAGCCTACCTATGATTGGGGAGCTTCTTCTTCCCAAGGGCCTAACTACGATCATTCTTATTATGACCCGCCGGCTTGGAATCCTTACCCGCGTTGGGGTTGATACCCACTTAGGACAAAAGCCTAAGCTTGGGGGGAGGTAAACCCACATCACGCCCATCTACTTATCATGTTCAGTTGGTGCTTTGTATATCCATGTTTTGCTTTCTTTTTATTTGTTGTTCTTACTTTGTTTCTGCTTTCGAAAACACAAAAATACCAAAAATATTTTCGTCATTTCTCTTTGCTTCCTTCTTTTTCTTTTTTCCTTGGTTTGCCTCTTTCTTTTAGCTTTGTCTTAATTATTCAAAAAACCCAAAAAGATTTCGCTTTGCTTGTTCTTCCTTTTTGTTCTTGCTTCTAAAAATCAAAAACATCAAAAAAATATGTTCTTATTTAGTTTTGTGAAGTTCGTCGCAGGGTTCATCAGTCCTCAGTGGAGTTTGGTTTCATGTTATTATTCAAGCCACACAAGTGAAGGGCAATAATGAAGATTAATGACAACTTGCGTTGTGGTAAGAGGCTAGTAACGAACTCTATTTTTTTCATTTTTGTACATATACTCATCATTGTGGGCATGCTTTGTCCGTTCATGTAAGGTGTATGTTATTGATACATTGCAAATGTATCTATAATTTTTGATGTTCCATGCTAGGTTTTATCCACTTTCTTGTGTTTTGTTCCAACTTTGGAGTACTTTTCATATGATTTCTTGGACTAACCTATTAACAAGAGCCACAGTGCCAGCTGCCTGTTTTCTGCTGTTTTTGGTTCCAGGAAAGTCAGAAAATGAATATTCTCGGAATTGGACGGGACAAAAGCCAAAGTGCCTATTTTTCCGGAAGTGATCAAGTGCCAGAATACGAGACGAAGAAGGGCCAGGGAGCCACCACACCACCTGGCCGCGCGGCCAGGCCTGGCCCGCGCCAGGGGTTGGTGTGGCCGCTCCCAGCACCCCCTCGGCCTCCCCTTCCGACTATAAGATGCCCTCGGGACGAAAACCCTAAGTACCCGATCAAAAATCCACGAAAGAGTCTGTAGCCGCCGTCATCTCCATCCCTCGATCGGGAGGGATCTGAAGCTCTGCTCGGCACCCTGCCGGAGAGGGGAATTCACCCTGGAGGCCTTCTTCATCACCATGCAAGCCTCTGGTGTGATGCATGAGTAGTTCATCCTTGGACTACGGATCCATGTAGTAGCTAGATGGCTGGTTTCTCCTCCTTTGTGCTTTCATGTTTAGATCCTGTGAGCTCCGTTCATGATCAAGATCATCTATTTGTAATTCATACATGTTGTGTTTGCGGGGATCTGATGGATATTGAGATGCTATTTCAGATTGATTATTGATTCTATCATGTCTTTCTTATTTGAGATCTTGCATGCTTTCCGTTGTTAGTAGCTATCTTGGCCAAGTAGATGCTAGCAACTCCAAGAGTTAGTATTTATGCTCGATAGTGGGTTCATGCCTCTAGTAATATGGGGAAGTGACAGAAATCTCTAAGGTACTAGATGTGATGTTGCTACTAGGGAGAAAACAACAATCCTTTGTTCATAGAAAAATCGTATTGTTTACTTTACACGCAGTTCGTAAAGCAATAATATGTTGCTTGCAACTTAATACTGGAGGGTGTTCAGATGATAACCTGAAGGTGGATTATTAGTCATAGATGCAGTTGGATGGCGGTCTATGTATTATGTTGTAATGCCCAATCAAGTCTCAGAGGAGTCAAGATGATTAGTATATGCATCTATTGCTTTCTCGGTGTTTTTCAATTGCCCCGCTGTAATTTTTTCACCCAGCATGTTATCTATCTAAGGAGAGCCACCTCTAGTGAACTATGGATCCCGGTCCTTTTTCTTTACATACAATCTATAAACTGTTTACTGCTTTGTGTTTACTTTCTGCAAACTTTTACTTCTTTCCATTCGATACGTTTAATCCTTTGTTTTCTATAAAACACGGTGAGATTGACAACCTCATCGCAAGTTGGGGACAAAGTTCTGTGGTTGTGTTGTGTAGGTCTCCATGTTGCTACTAGCACCGGTAGTGCGCCCTTCCAAAGCTCAGCTAGTAACACCTTTGGGGTGTTTCCTTGCTCCTACTGGTTCGATTAAACCTTGGTTTCATAACTGAGGGAAAACTTACTGTTGTGCTCATCATACCTCCCTCTTGGGGTTCCCACCGAGCTCTACGTTGAAAGTCGAGCGCATCAAGATCTTTTCTGGCGCCGTTGCCGGGGAGTCAAGGACATCTTCACAAGGGGAGTCCCTCATAAGCAATCTCTTTACTTTGTTGTTTTTTGTTTTGCTTTGTTTACTTTTTGCTTTGTTACTTGTTTTGTTCTTCAAAAACACACACAAAAATTAGTTTTACTAGTTTGCTTTCTTATTTGAAAACACACAAAAATTAAGTCTCCTATAGTTGTTGGTCTATTATTGGCTTGCTTTGTCATGCTTCCTATCAATAGTTGGTTTCTTTGAAACTGAATCTTATTGGCATGGTGGGTTCATGGAAGAACAAAAATATTATTATAAGGAACACCGCTTGTCACAAAAATGGAAACACTTATGGGAACAAATTGATAAATTGAATATCATTGCTAGAAATGCCTGCTCTACTTATAATGTTACTTATTGCTTTGATAAATCTTGTTGATGTAGGAGGTATAAACACCTCCCTTTTCAATGTGAGTATAATGATAATGTTACCATATCTTCTTATGTTAAAAGAAATTATGACTTTTATGATGTGGAACAAATTGAAGAATTTATTGCTTGGAAGGGTGCATTTGAACTAGCTTATTTGCTTGCAAATACTGATGATGCACCTTATAAATATGAGGTTTATGATATACTTCAATTTTTCTTGATAATTACAAGGAAGAAAATGGCTATATTCTTGAATATCTTAGTAGATGCTCTCCACCTATGGAAGAGACTAATGCCTTGCAGGAGCCTATGGAAGAAGAAATTGCTGAAACTAGAAGCTCATTGGATGAAAAAGAGGAGAGTGATGATCAAAGGTAGGAAGAATGGATCTACCCATCCCTACCTTCTAATTAAAGTAACTCTTTACCCCTTACATTATTTGATTATCCCCCATGCTTACCAAAGGAGGACGAATGCCATGTTCCTGGGGATTCTTTTGAAAATGTTTATAATAAAGCTCTAGTGTTTGTAGACCATGAAAATGATGCTTTATGTGATAGCTATATTGTTGAGTTTATTCATGAGGCTACTGAAAATTATTATGAGAGAGGAAAATATGGTTGTAGAAGTTTTCATGGTATTGAAACACCTCTCTATGTGCTGAAAGTTTTGAAGTTATTCTCGTTTTATCTTCATATGCATGTCACTTTGTTCTTTGTGAATTTATTTGAATACAAGATTCCTATGCATAGGAAGTGGGTTAGACTTAAATGTGTTTTGAATTTACTTCTTGATGCTCCCTTTTACTTCAATTCATATTTCTTATGTGAGCATCTTCTCAAACTATCATGCCTAACTTAAAGGCGTTAAAGAAAAGTTCTTACTAGGAGATAACCCAAAAGTTTTAGATGAGTCTTGGAAGTTATTACCTCTGTAATAACCTCTCCTTATCCTTTTTATTTGCTTTTTGTGCCAAGAGTAACCTCTAATGAGAGTGAAGTAATGATTGAGAAAGTTGCTGTCCCGAAACAGATTTCCGTGCTTCACCGTAAAAATTCGTGAGAGAGGTCTGTATGTCGGATTAAGCTGTATTTTTTTGTGAGAGAGCTCTGTATGCCCCAGGTTGTTATATGACTTTAGTTACTTCAAAACTTTTTGATTTGAGCAACAGAAGATCTTCGACAAAATTCCTCTTTACCTGTTGGTCTGTTTTGACAAATTTCTGCCTTTTTCTGCATTTGCTTCTTGTTGGTTCCTTCTTAAGTTCTTTTGGGGAATTGAGCTTTTTGAGGGAAGTGCTACAGTAACTAATGTTCTAATGGAAGTTTATTTGGTGTTAGAACTGAACCTTAGGACTTATCTATCTTAAGTGCACTAATGTTGCTAATGAGATTGTGTGAAGTTTTGTATGAAGGAAAATTTTCAGGTGTATGGAAGGAATGAGTAATGAGATGAAGGATGGACTAGAGCTCAAGCTTGGGGATGCCACGTGTGTCACCCCAAGAAATATCCAAGAAGTACAAGCGTCAAATCTTGGGGATTCCCAAGGCATCCCCTTCTTCATCAATAAAAATCCCAGGTTTCTTCCAAACGCTTCATTTTTATTGTTTCATGCACAATTGTGTTCTTCTTGGAGCGTTTTCTTTTTCGTTTTCGTTTTGGTTTTTAGTTTGCTTGGTTTTATTAGTTTTCTGAATAAATTGGTTGGACCCCCTCTTTCATACATTGGTTTGCAAATAGTTTGGTTTGGCTTGGAAAAGAGTAGGAAAGTTCATACTTATGAGGTAAAAAGAGCTCGTATTTGACTGTGGCCTATGCTTTGTCATGCCATGCTTGACATTGTTTTGGCTTTATGCTTAGTATTCTTTTATGTAGCATGACTTGTTATAAACAATTGAGATTGCTTAATGTGCCTTGGATGAATCATGCGTTGTTTTAGCATATTAAAGCATAGTATAGTGGTATTCTCCTTTGATGCTTTATGTGGGTTGACTTGGCGCATGCTCACACCATGTTATGACTGTCTCAAGTCACCATAGCCTTTATGATCCTTTAGTTTTTGTAAATACCCAAACCTAGCTTGGTTTGAATCCCTGTGATTACAGTGCTAGTCCCTGGATCGAATAGCTAGCACCCACAGTTTAAGATGTAATATCAAGATACAAAGGTCATATTACATCGCATGATCCAGAACATGAATACTTTATTACATAGTCATAGCCATAGGCTATCTTATTACAAAGTAGCAGAATACAAGTAAAGCATGGAGTCCTTCATCTTCATGTGCCACAGGCAAACATGTTGGGTGTAGACTCATAACTCCTATCATCAATCCTCACTCATTAATAGAATAACCTGCAACATGATAGGTTGCAGCCACAAAAGGGTCAATACTTTGAATGTATTGGCAAGTGTCACAAGTTGGTGAATATAAGTTGGACTATCACTACATGTGTATTTGGCTAAGTAGATCTTAGGCTCATTTGCAGAAAGCAATATGGTTTTATCCTATGTTTGTAAAAATAGTTTTGATCTTTCAACAACTTTCTGAACTCCTTGGCAAACTCCAAGTGCTTCTACTCTCTTGTTGTCACCATCAAGTTTTACTTTGATAAATTAGAATGTTGAGATCTTCCATAGCTTCAGGCCTTAGTTGCTCAGAGTTGTCCATAACCGGGGACACGGCTAAGTACTTAGAATTTAATCTTCTGCAGAAGTTGTACACTTTACCCACAAGACACAATCTCGTCTTGACGCCACTAGTGGCCACTGGATCAGTACTCACCAAGATGGAGTACCGGCAGATCGAGAATGTGACAAAGTCTTTCCATAGAAGTCCTCCCAATACATAATGCCAGCACATCTACCAGGCACCAATGCAAGGATAAACCTCCAATGCATAATTCTAGTTAACCTGAAGAGGTACCAATGCATGGGTCTCCCACTATGTAATTGACTAGGCCAGAGCCCATTTGGCATGTGGCTGTACACGAAAGCCACTATACGAGAAACATGTTCAATCTCTAAGTTCCTGGGTGGTGTTCTCCTAGTGCACACACGAAAGAGATAGCCATAGACATGGTTCTCTTCGTTGCCACCTTATTCTCAACTGAGTATCCACTTTCCACCCAGGTGATTCATTGAGTACTTGTTTTATTATATAAAACATATATTTTTCCAACTCCTCATATAATCACAATATGGTATATTCCACCCTGAATCTATAGTAGGGCTAAGCATACTACAACTACAGTGTTTTCACTAAAGAAGATATAAAGGATATCCTAAATAGGACATAGCATAACATAGTATCATAGTAGTCCTGTCATGCATACTACAAAAATCCACTAAGTGTAATGAAAATAGTAGGACATGGATGATAGTGTCACTTGCCTTAGTAGTTGGTAGTGTTGGTACACTCTTTGCAGTAACACACTTGACAATCCACACAATCTATCAAACAAAACAACCAAGACAAAACATGCACAAGATCAACACTAATGGCAATACAAAAAATCATGGAAAATATGCAAGCATGCAAGATGGCAATTTTTATTGTACAAATTGTTATAACAAAGGTTTTGAACAGTACTAAGTGTTTTCTGAACAATTTACAATTGCAAGATCACAAATGCAACCATTTGTGCAATTGTAATAATTAGCAATAATTTCTAGCATTTAGAAAGGCTATACTCACTAAATAATTTCCATGCTATTAGGTATAGGCAACCAAATTTATATTTTGGTCTTACTAGACAGAGGGTTTAATTTGCAATCCATAGCAAAAAGATTTACCCAAAAATAATTTACAAAACAATTTTTATGGGTAGAATACTCCTAAAAGGTTCTGCCTAAAACTTCTATTTTATAGAAGCTAAAGGGTGAAATAAGGCCTCTATAATAAATGTCTTATTTTTCTGAATCCATAGACACCAAATTTGCATTTTTCTGATTTGTGGAACAAAAGTTATTGAATTTCTAAGTTTAATACAAATTCTGCCTATTTTCTAATTTAAACAGACGCTCAGGCCTACGTGGCGTGTTCTTATTGGCTCGTACCGGTTCGGGCGGATCAGCAACGTGGGCTGTTGGATTTTTAAGAGGAACTAATGGACCAGATCAGCTGATACCGCTTCGGCTAAGTGATCTATCTAAGCCGCTGGATCAAGATCAGACGGTGCTCAGCGCGTGGCCAAGAACTGGCGGCGCTGGTCCTCTGCGCGCGGCGGTGATGCGTCGGACGGGTGGTGCTCCGCCGATTCTAGAGGGTTAGGGGAAGCAGCGATCTTACCGAGGGGTTGTGGTGGTCGAGGAGGTCTCAGTGGTAGTCGTGGTTAGGAAAGGGGCGCTCGGCTTCGTCGGGGATTCCTCGCGGGAGTTCCTGCCGACGGTGGAGCTAGCGTCTCGAGACGGTGTCGTCGACCTGGGGCTTGAGCAGACATGGCAAATGGTCAGTGAGGTGCGCCAGGTCGTGTAGAAGCTGGCGGTGGCCAAAGTAGGGCGGCGGGAACCTGCGTCTCGCCGAAAATCACCAGTGAACGGCGGCGGCAGAGGGTGACGCCGGTGGTGACCGTGGCGACGACCTGGGGAGGTACAAATCGAACAAAAAATGTTAGACCGTGCGACAGAGTCTGGTGAAGATAACAGGACAGAGAGGAGGGCACGGGGCAGTCAGTTCTCGCCGGAATCGTCGCCGGAGCTCGTCGGTGTCTGCGGCGGTCCGAGCTCGATTCCGAGCAGCCTAGGGGCTCTCAGGTGGTGGGGTGTGAGGGTAAATGGAGAAGAGGGAGTGGGGATTAAGGGGTAGGGCTCGGAGTGGAGTTTAATTCGCAGAAACGCTCGAATTCGAGCCGATTTGGAAACGGCAGAGGAGGGGAGGGGGTGTTCGTCGTTCGGTTGGAGACGGTGAGGTGGAGGGTGACGTGGAGTGGGGTTGAGCCGTCAGTGAAGGGTAGGTAAGCAGGGGGTCAGTGAGAAAATAAAGCAGCGGGGAGAAGGGGTGCTGTGTGGGCTTAGTGGGCTGGGGGTTTGGGCCGAGCTGCTGCTGCTGTTTTTTTTTATTCCTTCAGTTTTTCTTTTTCTTTTTCTGTTTTCTTAAATAGCTTTTGATTTAATGAACCAATTTGAATCAAACAAATTTCTAAAAATTTGTAAAACACAAATTAGGTTTTTTAGGGCATTATAGAACACATTTACTTTCCAACTCAAATTTTTCTAATCAAATTTATTCCCTTTGGCTTTAATAGTTAATATTGCTTTTCTTAATTCTATTCTCAAAATAATTCATATCTTTTTATCCATGGCTCCAAATTGGATGAAACCAATTTCTATTGTTTTATTGTTTTGCCCTTTATCTTTTTATCTCTCATAGGAGTTCTTTGGTTTAATATGAATATGGAGTATATCCATAGTATTGTGTTGTTCTTAGGGTTAACCAATAATTAGAGTTTTAGGGTTTGAGATATTTTTCACTTCTCTTAGGTTTTTAAAATGCAACCAAGTCAAGATGCTCATGCATGCTTCATGATTTGGGATTTTTAAAACATGCACACTATTTCACAAACAAAAAATCATTTTGTTTGGCTTGGGTTTTTGAGGCATTATATTAAATGTTCCAAAAGTTTTTTGTTCCTTCTGAATTTCAAAGAACTTGGTTCTTTATTTTGTTTAAAATTTTCACATTTCAAAATTTGGAAAATTTTGGGATGTGACAGTTTTCAACTTGTCGTATCACTTTATGCTTTGATCAATGATGTTTTGTCACTCTGCATGATTATGGCCATTATTGCTCTCTTAGTTTGTCGCTCCTAGTCTTTTGCTAGCCTCCACAACCAAGTATGAGTTCCACTCATGCATCCAACTCCCTAAACCAAGTTATTCCAAAGAGTCCACCATACCTACCTACTATCTTATGCTATTCCAAGTATATTCATGCTTTTGTTTACCTTCCACTTGTTATGAGAAAACTAGTGATTAAAGCTCTCACGAACTTGATGGCACACTTTACTTTATTGCCTCTAATAAACTTGAACCATTGGGTCCTTCTTTGTTGTGTATATGCTTGCGCTTTATAAGTTGAAATTAGCAGAACCATGTTTCATGGGGAACTCTTTCAACATTGCACTTGTACTTTGTACCCCGTTGATATCATGTTCTTTTGCTTACGGATCCCGGCGGTGTGAAATAAAAGTGGAACTTGTAAGATCATGGAGTTTGTATGTGTGTTAGAGAAACGCCTGGGCCGCTAGCCTAAGCCATGCCTAATCATGGTGGAAACTTGCAGCATCACCATAATGAGCACTCTATGAAGCATCCTCAATAAAAATCTATGCAAATAGCAAATAAAAAGATCACTGAGATGCTCATTGTCTGCTTGCCTTGTCATTTTGATTATGGGAAAGCTCCCGTATCATGTGCAAGGGGTACCCCGATGGCGGTTCTTAATGATACACATATACTTACAATGACAAGAGCTTACTCGTGACTAAAGTTGAGTAGCATGAGGATCGGTCTTCGTAAGTAAGGGCATGAGATTTCGGTTTATAACGTGTCAAGCATATCCTCTTAGTTGTGTCACTTTAACCTTAATCACCTTCAAGATGCTTATGATAGGCGCAATGAGAGCTGAAAACTACAAGTACCATAATTTTTGGAAGCTCTTTATGAGACTTGAATCCCTACTTCCTTTTACAAAGGCCTTTCTTCCACCATTATATTGAGTCTCCACCTTCTATCTTTATGCACCTACTTTGAGAGCATAGTGGCCATTCTTAGTTCTATGTGCATTGTCCCAAGACTAGTTGATTGATGCATAACTTGTTATTGCTTGTTTTAAACTATTGTATCTAGTCACTCTTATGAACTTTGAAGGTGTCCTATGCATTTATATTTGCTACTCTATTGAGGGACAAGCTAAATACTATTATGCTATGTTTTCTTTATGTGAAACAAACAAACGTCTTGCAAAGCACTGTTATTCATGAATCTTTTGCTTGTGCCTTTTCATGTTGCATCATAGTTTCTTTGCTTATTGCTAGAACTTTGTCTTTCATGTTATGATTGAAGTACTATGATCCCAGCTTTGAATGTTTTGCAAATACTTTGATCAAGTCTTTGATCGTGCATGTCACCTCAAAAATTATTCTTTCTTTTTATCACTTACCTACTCGAGGACGAGCAGGAGTTAAGCTTGGGGATGTTGATACATTGCAAATGTATTCATAATTTTTGATGTTCCATGCTTGGTTTTATCCACTTTTTTGTGTTTCGTTCCAACTTTGGAGTACTTTTCATATGATTTCTTGGACTAACCTATTAACAAGAGCCACAGTGCCAGCTGCCTGTTTTCTGCTGTTTTTGGTTCCAGGAAAGTCAGAAAATGAATATTCTCGGAATTGGACGGGACAAAAGCCAAAGTGCCTATTTTTTCGGAAGTGATCAAGTGCCAGAATACGAGACGGAGAAGGGCCAGGGAGCCACCACACCACCTAGCCGCGCGGACAGGCCTGACCCGCGCCAGGGGATGGTATGGCCGCTCCCGGCACCCCCTCGGCCTCCCCTTCTGACTATAAGATGCCCTCGAGATGAAAACCCTAAGTACCTGATCAAAAATCCACGAAAGAGTCTGTAGCCACCGTCATCTCCATTCCTAGATCGGGAGGGATCTGAAGCTCTTCCCGGTACCCTACCGGAGAGGGGAATTCACCCTGGAGGCCTTCTTCATCACCATGCAAGCCTCCTTTGTGATGCGTGAGTAGTTCATCCTTGGACTACGGATCCATGTAGTAGCTAGATGGCTGGTTTCTCCTCCTTTGTGCTTTCATGTTTAGATCTTGTGAGCTCAGTTCATGATCAAGATCATCTATTTGTAATTCATACATGTTGTGTTTGCGGGGATGTAATGGATATTGAGATGCTATTTCAGATTAATTATTGATTATATCATGTCTTTGTTATTTGAGATCTTGCATGCTTTCCGTTGTTAGTAGCTATCTTGGCTAAGTAGATGCTAGCAACTCCAAGAGTTAGTATTTATGCTCGATAGTGGGTTCCTGCCTCTGGTAATCTGGGGAAGTGACAGAAATCTCTAAGGTACTAGATATTCTGTTGCTACTAGGGAGAAAACAACAATCCTTTGTTCATAGAACAATCATATTGTTTACTTTACACGCAGTTCGTAAAGCAATAATATGTTGCTTGCATCTTAATACTGGAGGGGGTTCAGATGATAACCTAAAGGTGGATTATTAGTCATAGATGTAGTTGGATGGCGGTCTATGTATAATGTTGTAATGCCCAACCAAGTCTCAGAGGAGTCAAGATGATTAGTATATGCATGTATTGCTTTCTCGGCGTTTGTCAATTGCCCCGCTGTAATTTGTTCACCTAGCATGTTATCTATCTAAGGAGAGCCACCTCTAGTGAACTATGGATCCCGGTCCTTTTTCTTTACATACAATCTATAAACTGTTTACTGCTTTGTGTTTACTTTCTGCAAACTTTTACTTCTTTCCATTCGATATGTTTAATCCTTTGTTTTCCGCAACACATGGTGAGATTGACAACCTCATCGCAAGTTGGGGACAAAGTTCTGTGGTTGTGTTGTGCAGGTCTCCACGTTGCTACTAGCACCGGTAGTGCGCCCTGCCAAAGCTCAGCTAGTAACACCTTTGGGGTGTTTCCTTGCTCCTACTGGTTCGATTAAACCTTGGTTTGATAACTAAGGGAAAAATTACTGCTGTGCTCATCATACCTTCCTCTTGGGGTTCCCAACGAGCTCTATGTTGAAAGTCGAGCGCATCGGTTATTTATGGATGCTTAGTAGTTCTTGCTCTCTTACAGTCATATGACATTGTGGTATCCTCCTCTAAATGCTTCATTTGAATCGACTTGGCACATGCTCACGCATGCATATGACTAAAACAATCAGTTAAGCCTCGATGAATTATTTTGCCTCAGGGATTCTTGAGTCACTTTCATGTCATAATTAGTCCTGTTTTGTTGCAAGCATGATTATGACTGTTATTGCTCTCTCGTTTGTCGCTCCCTTACTATTGCTAGCCTTCACGTGCAGTGAGTATGAGCTCTACTCGTGTTTCCAACTCACCAAAACCAATATTGCCAAAAGTGTCCACCATACCAACCTATTAGCATCATTTGCTATTCCGTGCATATTCAGTATGCCTTGTTTTCTTCCGAATAAAATGTTTGCTTGTTATGAGAAAGTTAGTTAGTAAAGCTCTCACGAAGTTGATGGCACACTTTATTTCTTGCACGTAATAAACCCGAACTATTGTGACTGTCCATGAAAGTTATATGCTTGCAAATTATAGGCTTGGGATTAGCAAAACCGTGTTGTCACGGGGAAGGCTTTCAACACATGTAAATATATACCCATTTGATATCATGCTCTTCTATTTACGGATGTCGTCGGTGTGAAATAAAATAGCTTGTAAGTCAATGGAGTTATTTATGTGTGTTAGAGAAATGCCTGGGCGGCTGGTCTAATCCATGCTTAATCATGGTGGAAACCTGCAGCGTAACCATAATGAGCAATCTATGAAGCATTCTTCTTATGAAAAAAGAGAGATAGTTATTTAGAAGAAAAAGAAAAAAAGATGAGAAAAGACTAAAGAGAGAAAAAAACACCATTTTCCCATGGTAAATAAGAAGATGCTGAGATGCTTATTGTTTTCTTGCCTTGTCATTTTGATATGGGGATTCTTCTGTATCATCGGGCAAGGGGTACCCCGTTGGCGGTTCTCTATGATACGCATGCATTTACTATTACAAGAACTTACTGGTAACTAAAGTTGAGTAGGACGAGGAGCGGACCTCGTACTCAAGGGACATGAGATTTCCAATTTATGGTCTATCAAGCATATAACTCGTATTGGACTTCACTTTCACCTTAACCATTTAAAGATTCTTATGATAGGGGCAATGAGAGCTCAAAGCTAACGAGTACCATACTTTCTGCATTTGGAAGCCTTTCAAACTTTTCAAAACCTTTTCACTTCCTTGTTGAGTCTCCACACATTCTATGAGAACATTCTTGAGAGCATAGTTGTCATTCTTAGTGTAATATGCTTATTTAAAAACTTGGTTAATTATGTCATGACTTTGATGCTTGTATCTCTCATATCTTTACTTCTAGTCTTCACTTAAACTTCAGAGATGCCTTTGCATTTATGTTTGCCCTACAATCAAAGGCAAGCGAGATACCACTCTATCATACCTTTTTATGAGCATTGCAATGTTGCTTATGTTTATGTTCCATGCTACTTATTATTTTTGAGTTGGAATATCTTCATAGCTTCCAATGACTATTGGGTAGCCTTATTTGCATACTCCTTATTATGAGTTGTCTAAGTACTTGATCATATTATAAGAATATATACATCTTATGAAGTAAATGTGTTCGTGAAAGTTTCTTTTATCGCACTTAGTTTTCAACTGAATTGCTTGAGGACAAGCAATAAGCTAAGCTTGGGGGAGTTGATACGTCCAAAACGTATCTACTTTCCCGAACACTTTTGCTATTGTTTCTCCTCTAAAGTTGTGTGATTTGGATACAGCTAACACGGACTGACCTTGTTTTCAGCAGAATTACCTTGGTGTCTAGTTTTTGTGCAGAAAATCAACTATCAGGAAAAATCACGGAAAATATGCCAAAAATCCTATTTCACCAGAAGACTCACGGAGCCAAGAGACAGAGGAGGGCCACGAGGGGCCCACACCACCTGGCCACGCCAGGGGGTGGTGTGGCCGCCTCGGCTACCCCCTCGGCCTCCCTATTCACCTATAAGATGCCTCTTGACCTAAAAACCAAGAGGGGTTTAACATTTTTCCAGAAAGAGTTCCGCTATGCCGCCACCACCAGATTCCGTGAATCAGAACCAAAAACTCCGTTCTGGCACCCTGTCGGGATGGGAATTGGAGGAGATCATCGCCATCATCGTCACCATTGTTTCTCCATCGACCATCCATGATTCCCCCATCCATGAGTGAGTAATCCCTCGTTGTAGGCTATGAGGATGGTAGGGATTGGATGAGATCGTTCATGTAATGGCATCAGATTGTTAGGGCATGGTGCCTAGTATCTATTATTAGTTCTTTTTGACTTTGTTGCAACTTGTTATGCTTAATGCTTGTCACTAGGGCACGAGTGCCATGATTTTAGATCTGAACATGTTATTGATTCATGATGATAATATTGTTTATGGTCTTACCTGCAAGTTGTATACACACATTGTTGTTTGGAACCAAAGGCCCCGAAGTGACAATAATCGGGATAACCGGAGGGAATGGCTTTGATGTGAGGATCACATGTGTTCACAAAGTGTTAATGCTTTGTTCTGGTGCTCTATTAAAAGGAGCACCTTAATTGCCAGTTCCCTTGAGGCCCCGCTACAAACGGGCTGGCAGGACAAAAGATGTTGTGCAAGTTCTCATTGCAAACACGTATGACTATATATGGAACACATGCCTATGATTATTTAGTACTTGGATGATTTATCTTATTTATCTACAAATGCCCTATGTCTTGATTGCTATATGACTTGTCTTGTCCATGCAACACCCGTCCATCCATCCCTATGCCTACCGTGCTTTAATCCTACTGTTTACTGCAATTGTTACTACTGTCTTTACTTCTACTACTTCTATTACTTTGCTATTGCTATTACAAAACTATTGCTACTGATAAACTACTGTGAGCAAGATTGTTTCCAGGTGCAGCTAAATTGACAACTCAGTTGTTAAGGCTTATAAATATTCTTTGGCTCCCCTTGTGTCGAATCAATAAATTGGGTTTCACTTCCCTAGAAAATACTGCGATACACCCCCTATACTTGTGGGTCATCAGTCTTCCCCTTCTTCTCCGGATCTCTTCTTTCTCCTTTCTAGATGGGATGGTGGCTGCTTGGTTCTGATTTTGCCTTCGGCCTCTTCATGAAAGTTGTCCCTTTCGACAAGACGGAGGCGGCGGCAACTGTACAGCGGGAACTATACAGTCGGAAAAATATTCCCACCGTATAGTTGCTCGTTAAAGCTTTTGTATGCCTCCCTTGATTGCTTCCAAAAAGAGACTTGCTTGTTTTCACCTGAATATTGTGTTTCTCTTGTTAAAACCTTTTGTTGATGTTCAGAACCTGAAACACACATTAAAAAGTAAGTTTTCTTTGCTACCGAAGTATTAGCATTAGGTAAAGCTATAAAATAATCAAATCTAGAAGAAAACCATCGATAAAAACCATCAAAATTATGTCGAATCTCACAGCTATCTTGTAGCGTTTCGAAGTAGAGGATGTTGATGCTACTGCCACCGTCCATGTGAGTTTTTGAGAACTCATAGCCATCAATAAGTGGATTGATGATCAGAGCATAGTTTCCTCGCCTATGGGGTTTAGGCAGATGGTCGCATTGGTCAAAGGTGATTGTTACTTCCGACCAGTCCATATACTGGGCGACGGCCGAAACAGATGTGTTGAGCTCGTGCATTACTGCCTTCTTGACATTGGCTGGTTGGGATCTGAGGAAGCAATCATAGGTGTCTTTCTTGGTTGGGTAAGGCTTTTTGCCATCCAACTTGGGATTTGAGGCATATGCCTCCTCCATGTCAGAATCTTCCTTGGACTCCTTCTCTTTGTAGGAATTTTTCTTTCCTTTTTTCGCTTGGCCCTGTAGCCAACAGATTCGTCTTTCTTGATATCATCATTAAAACGACACTCAACATTTGTGTGGGACGAGCCCCCGTTGGCATCCAAGTGATGCACACATGGGTTATTAGCAATGTCAGCCCAATAGTAGGTTTTACCAAGTTGCTGGTCTTCTCTACCTTGGACCCGGGAAGTTCCGTGGCCTCATCTTTGGCCGCCTCCGCACCTTCCTCGTCCTCCAGATCTAAAAGGTGCATTGACAGTTGCAGTTTCCGGATTGGGTTTATCCTTCGAGGTATTCTTGCGCTTCTGGGTCTGCTGCTACTTCAGCTACTTAGCCAGCTGTGGTATGGCCAGGGAGTTCAACAGTCCCTCTGAATCATCACCGGCATCTTCATATTTGCTTGCCGTTTTTACCATCTCTCCCAAGTTGGTATCTTTGTCGCACTTCAGTCGGTGACATAGTAATCCAATTGGGAGCCATGCGATGAAAGCTTCAATCGAGGTCTGGTCGTTTACTCCTTCACATGAGTTTTTCAAGTCGATCCATCATCTGAGGTAGTCCCGGCAAGTTTCTCCGAGTTTCTAGGTGCAACACTATAGATCTCAGACCGTGCAGGGCCTCATGTATGTACCTTTGACATTTCGAAAGAGCGAACGTTTAGTATCATACCAGTTGTGAATCGTGTTCTCTGGGAGTTTGCTAAGCCATGATCGAGTCGTCTTCCGCAGCATAAGTGGGAGATACCGGAATGCGACCATGTTGTTTCCTCTTTTGGCGATGCAATAGGCCTAAAAGAAATCCTGGAGCCAGGTGTATGGCCGAGCCACACCATCGTAGGGTTGAATGTGCCTTGAGATAGCAAATCCTTCTAGAAAACTTGTTTGTCGGATCCGTATATGTTGTTTGACTCTAGCGCCATGCTTCTATGTTTGAGTTGATCATGTTCCTGGCGTCACTTGGTGACAGGGCGCGATGTCTCGGATGTTCGCTATGGCTGCGGTACCGTGGAGTCGGATATATGATTCTCCTGCCACCTCCTCCACCCCGACATCCTCCCTTGATCCCATGGGAATCGTTATGGTCGCTGCTTGGTGGAGAGGGTGGTGCTGGTGGGTTATTTCTGGCTGATCGCTGGCCTCCGTCCGGGGCCTCGTTATGCCGGCTTCGGGAGGGTCTTTGTGGCGACGGCCATCGTGTCGGCTTGATCCAGTGCGGTTTTTGTCGTTTCTTCGTTGGTCATTGTCTCCATTATGGCGAGGCTCAGCCGGATGGCTTGTGTGTCTGGGCTATGACGTCCTTTGTCGATCCTGTTCCTGATGTCATGCTTCATCTTCTTCCTATGGTGATTTGACTACCACTGGGGAGGTTACTGTGGAACTAGTGTTGCCATGCATCTCGCTCTACGGCTGGGGCAACATTGCTCCAACCGTGTGCGGTTCTATGCCGTTTTCCCGAAGAACCGGTTCTTGAGTAAGTATCATCCCGAGGGTCGGAATGGTGACATTGATCCGGTTCCCAACGGGGCCTTATGTCCTGCTGCCGAGTGATGGCTCAGGATATGTAGAGCTCGTTGGGAACCCCAAGAGGAAGGTATGATGAGCACATCAGCAAGTTTCCCTCAGTTATGAAACCAAGGTTACCGAACCAGTAGGAGTAAGGAAACAACTCCAAGGTGTTGCTAGCAACTTGGAATCCTGCACAACACAACCACCGAACTTTGCCCCAACTTACAGTGAGGTTGTCAATCTAACTGGTTTTGCTGAAAACAAAGGATTAAACGTATAGTGTGAAAGTAAATAGTAAACGGTAAACAGTAGATGGTATATCAATGGTAAAGGAATGGACTGGGGTCCACTATTCACTAGAGGTGTTTCTCCTTAAGATAAATAGCATGTTGGGTGAACAAATTACAGCGGGGCAACTGATAGATTGAGAAAGCATAACAATGCATATACTAAACATCTTGACTCCTACGAGATTTAATTGGGCATTACAACATAATACATAAACCATAATCTAACTACATCTATGACTAATAATCCACCTTTAGGTTATCATCCGAACCCCTTCCAGTATTAAGTTGCAAGCAACAGATAATTGCATTAAGCAAAGTGTAAAGTAAACAATACAATTTCCCCAAGGACAAAGGATTGTTTTTTCTCCCTAGTAGTAACATGACATCTACAACCTTAGAGATTTCTGTCACTTCCCCAGATTACTAGAGGCGTGAACCTACTATCGAGCATAAATACTCCCTCTTGGAGTTACAAGCGTCTACTTGGCCAAGATAGCTACTAGCAACGGAGAGCATGCAATATCACAAATAACATAGACATGATAGAATCAATAATCAATCTGACATAGTATCTCAATATCTATCGGATCCCTGCAAACACAACATATAGGATTACAAATAGATGATCTTGATCATGAACAGAGCTCACAAGATCTAAACATGATAACACAAATGAGGAGAACCAACCATCTAGCAACTGTATGAACCCATAGTCCAAGGACGAACTACTCACGCATCACTCTAGAGGCTGTGATGGTGATGAAGAAGGCCTCTAGGATGATCTCTCCCCTCCGGCAGGGTGCCAGGAAGAGCTTCGGATCCCCCCGATCTAGGGATGGAGATGGCGGCTGCTACAGACTCTTTCGTGGATTTTTGGTCGGGTCCTTAGGGTTTCTTCATCGGGGTACTTTTATAGGCGAAGGGGCAAGGTCGGTGGGTGCCCGAGGGGCCCACAACATGGGGTGGCGCGCCCTAGGGGGTGGCCGCGCTAGCCCAAGGTGTGGCCACCTCGTGGCCCCACTTCGGCTGCCCTTAGGACTCCGTGTTCCTTCTGGTAAAATATTGACTTTGGCTTTTGTCAGATCCAATTCCGAGCATATTTCCTTACTAGCTTTTCTGAAACCAAAAATAACAGAAAGCAGGCAACTGACACTGTGGCATCTTGTTAATAGGTTAGTTCCAGAAAATGTATAAAAATACCTCAAAGTGTAAACAAAACATAAGAAAGTTGATATAAAAGAAGCATGGAGCATAAAAATTATACATACGTTTACGACGTATCACCGACCCGTGTCTGTGCACCATTGGTTAGACTTTGAGACCAGCTTTCCGCTATACGTGGCGGCTTTTTGTTTCTCCATGCCCTTATTGAGTAGTCTTACACTCATCAGGACCTGCTCTGTGGTTGGATCAAGCATGCCCAAGCTTAACTCCTGCTCATCCTCGAGTAGGTAAGTGATAAAAAGAATAATTTTTGAGGTGACATGCACCATCACAATCTTGATCAAGGTATCTGAAAAGCATTGATAGATGGGATCAAAGTACTCTAAACATGAGCATGAAAGATAGAGTTCTAACAATGATACATAGCAACTATGTTGTAACATGAAAAGGTACAAACAAAAGATCATGAATAACAATGCATTGGAAGACATTTGTTTGTTTCACATATAGAAAACATAATGAGAGTGGTATTCAGCTTGTCCCTCATGGTATAGCAAAACATAAATGCATAGGAAACCTTCTAAGTTTATAAGGGTGACTACATACAAATAATTTAAGAACAAGCAATATCAAAGTTATGAATCAATCAACAAGTTTTGGGACAATGCACATTAAAATAAGAATGACCACTATGCTCTCTCAATTAGTGCATAAAGATAGAAGATGGAGACTCAACATAAAAGTAAAAAAGAAAGGTCCTTCACAGAGGGAAGCAGGGATTTCAAGTTTCATAAAGAGCTTCCAAAAATTATGGTACTTATTAGCTTTCATCTCTCATTTCCCCTATCATAAGCATCTTTAGGTGATTAAGGTTAAGGTGACACAAATATGAGGATATGCTTGACAAGTTATAGGTTGAAAATCTCATGCCCCTTGCTTACGAGTACAAAACCTCATGCCACTCAACTTTAGTCACAAATAAGTTCTTGTCATTGTAAGTACATGTGTATCATGGAGAACCGCCAACGGGGTACCCCTTGCCCCATGACACAGGAGCTTTTCCATATCAAAATGACAAGGCAACAGATAATGAGCATCTCAGCGATCTTTTTATTTGCTATTTACATAGGTTTTTATTAAGGATGCTTCACATAATGGTCACTATGGTTATGCTGCAAGTTTCCACCATGATTAGGCATGGCTTAGGCTAGCCGCCCAGGCGTTTCTCTAACAAACATACAAACTCTATGAGCTTACGAGCTCCCCTTTTATTTCACACCGCCGGGATCCATAAACAAAAGAACATGATATCAGCTGAATAATAAGTGCAATGTTGAAAGCGTTACCCATGGTATCATGGTTCTGCTGATTCACAACTTATAAAGTGCAAGCAATGAAGCAACATCGATGGATACAATGGTTCAAGTTTATTAAGTGCAAGAAAATAAAGTGTGCCATCAAGTTTGTGAGAGCTTTAATCACTAATTTTCACACAACAAGTTTAATTTGGAAGATAGATAAAAACATGAATATACTTGGAACGGTGTAACACACCATGCATGGGAATTTATAGTGGACTCTTTGGAATAACTTGGTTTTTTGGAGGTTGGATGCATGAGTGGAACTAATACATGGTACAGGTGGAGGCTAGCAAAAGACTAGGAGCGACCAACTAAGAGAGCAATAATGGCCATAATAATGCAAAGCGACAAAACATTATCAATTAAAGCATAAAGTGATATTACAAGTCAAAAACTAAATAATCATAGAGGCTAAGGTGACTGGTTCATAGTCTTAACATGGTGTAAGCATGTGCCAAGTCAACCCAAATAAAGCATCAAAGGAGAATGCCACAATATTATGCTTTTGTATACTAAAACAACGCAAGATTCTTTCAAGGCTCATTAAGCAATCTCAATTGTTTGGAACAAGTCAGGTTATAGCAATAATCACTAAGCATAAGGTCAAAGCAACATCAAACATGACATGATAAAGTCTAGGCCACAGTCAAAACAAGCTCCTTTTGTACCACTTCTTAGCCCAAAATATATCGAGCCCGTTGGGGAACCCCAAGAGGAAGGTATGATGAGCACAACAGCAAGTTTTCCCTTAGTTATGAAACCAAGGTTATCAATCCAGTAGGAGCAAGGAAACACCCTAAAGGTGTTGCTAGCTGGACTTTGGCAGGGCGCACTACCGGTGTCAGCAGCATCATGGAGCTCTCCACAACACAACCACAAAAATTTGCCCCCAAATTGCGATGAGGTTGTCAATCTCACCGGTTTTGCTGAAAACAAAGGATTAAACGTATCGAGTGGAAGAAAGTAATAGTTTGCACAAAGTAAACACAAGCAGTAAACAATTGATTCTAGATTGATGATAAAAGAAAGGACTGGGGTCCATAGTTCACTAGTGGTGGCTCTCCTTAAGGTAGATAACATGTTGGGTGAACAAATTACATCGGGGCAATTGACAAACATCTAGAAAGCAATATACACATACTACTCAACTTGACTCCTTTGAGACTTGATTAGGCATTACCACATTATACATAGACCGTCATCTATCTGCATCTATGACTAATAATCCACCTTCAGGTTATCATCCGAACCCCCTCCAGTATTAAGTTGCAAGCAACAGATAATTACATTACGCATTGCGTGTAAAGTAAACAATACGATTGTTCTATGAACAAAGGATTGTTGTTTTCTCCCTAGTAGCAACAACACATCTAGTACCTTAGAGATTTCTATCACTTCCCTAGATTACTAGAGGCATGAACCCACTATCGAGCATAAATCCTAACTCTTGGAGTTGCTAGCATATACTTGGCCAAGATAGCTACTAACAACGGAAAGCATGCAAGATCACAAATAACAAACACATGATAGAATCAATAATGATTCTGAAATAGCATCTGAATATCCATCGGATGCCCACAAACACAACATGTAGAATTACAAATAGATGATCTTGATCATGAATGGAGCTCACAAGATCTAAACCTGATAGCACAAAGGAGGAGAACCAGCCATCTAGCTACTACATGGACCCGTAGTCCAGAGATGAACTACTCACGCATCACACCGGAGGCTTGCATGATGATGAAGAAGGCCTCCAGGGTGAATTCCCCTCTCCGGCAGGGTGCCGGGAAGAGCTTCAGATCCCTCCCGATCTAGGGATGGATATGACGGCGGCTACAGACTCTATCGTGTAATTTTAGTCGGGTCCTTAGGGTTTCTGTATCGGAGGCATCTTATAGGCGAAAGGGGAGGCCGAGGGGGTGCCGGAGGCGGCCAGACCACCCCCTGGCGTGGGCCAGGCTAGGCCGCGCGGCCAGGTGGTGTGGCGGCCCCCTGGCCCGTCTCCGTCTCGTATTCTGGCTCCTTGTGTCCCTCGGTGAAAAACTAACTTTGGCTTTTGTCCCGTCCAATTCCGAGAATATTCATTTTCTGACTTCCTGGAACCAAAAACAGTAGAAAGAATGGAACAAAACATAAGAAAGTATCTTAGTATGTTAGTCCAAGAAAGTGTATGAAAAGTACTCCAAAGTTGGAACAAAACATAAGAAAGTAGATAAAACCAAGCATGGAACATCAAAAATTATGGATACGTTAGCAACATATCAACATCCCCAAGCTTAACCCCTGCTCGTCCTCGAGTAGGTAAGTGGTAAAAAGAAAGAATAATTTTTGAGGTGACATGCACCATCATAAACTTGATCAAAGTATTTTTAAAACATTGATAGCTGGGATCATAGTACTTCTATCATAACATGAAAGACAAAGTTCTAGCAATAAGACAAAGCAACTATGTTGCAACATGAAAAGGCACAAACAAAAGATTCATGAATAACAATGCTTTGCAAGACGTTTGTTTGTTTCACATAAAGAAAACATAGCATAGTGGCATTTAGCTTGTCCCTCATAGAGTAGCAAATATAAATGCATAGGACACCTTCAAAGTTCATAAGAGTGACTAGATACAAATAGTTTAAAACAAGCAATATCAAAGTTATGCATCAATAAAAAATTCTTGGGACAATGCACATAGAACTAAGAATGACCACTACGCTCTCAAAGTAGGTGCATAAAGATAGAAGGTGGAGACTCAACATAAAAGTAAAAGGAAGGACTTCATAGAAGAAAGTAGGGATTCAAGTTTCATAAAGAGCTTCCAAAAATTATGGTACTTACTAGCTTTCAGCTCTCATTGCCCCTATCATAAGCATCTTGAAGTGATTAAGGTTAAAGTGAACAAACTATGAAGTATATGCTTGATGAAGTATAAGTTGGAAACCTCATGCCCCTTGAATACGAGGGCCTCTCCTCATGCTACTCAAGTTTAGTCACCGGTAAGTTCTTGTCATCGTAAGTACATGTATATCATAGAGAACCGCCAATGGGGTACCCCTTGCCCGATGATATGGAAGAATCCCCATATCAAAATGACATGGCAAGCAAACAACGAGCATCTCAGCAATCTTCTTATTTACCATGGGAAAATGGTGTTTTTGCTCTCTTTCCTCTTTTCTCATATCTTTTTTTTCTTCTCTCTTTTTTTCGCAATATCTGACTCTTTTTTTATAAGAAGAATGCTTCATAGACAGCTCATTATGGTTACGCTGCAGGTTTCCACCATGACGGCACGGATTAGACCAGCGGCCCAAGCATTTCTCTAACATATATACATAACTCCATGGACTTACAAGCTCCCCTTTCATTTCACACCGACGACATTCATAGACAAAAGAGCATAATATAAACTAGGTACAAAGTACAAGTGCAATGTTGAAAGCGTTCCCCATGACAGCATGGTTCTGCTAATCCCCAACATATAAGCGCAAGCATATACAACATAGAAGACACAATGGTTTAAATTTATTAAGGGCAAGAAAAGTAAAGTGTGCCATCAAGTTCGTGAGAGCTTTAATCACTAGTTTTCTCATAACAAGTTTAATTTGGAAGGTAAACAAAAGCATGAATATACTTGGAATAGCATATGCTAATAGGTAGGTATGGTGAACTCTTTGGAATAACTTGGTTTAAGGAGTTGGAAGCATGAGTGGAACTCACACTTGGTTACGGAGGCTAGCAAAAGACTGGGAGCGACCAACTAAGAGAGCAATAATGGCCATAATCATGCAGAGCGACAAAACATCATTGATTAAAGCATAAAGTGATATTACAAGTTGAAAACTAAAGGATCATAAAGGCTATGGTGACTTGGGATAGTCATAACATGGTGTGAGCATGTGCCAAGTCAACCCAAATAAACCATCAAAGGAGAATACCACAATACTATGCTTTAATATGCTAAAACAACGCATGATCCTTCCAAGGCACATTAAGCAATCTCAATTGTTTATAATATGTCATGCTACAGCAAAGAATACTAAGCATAAATTCAAAACAATATCAAGCATGGCATGACGGAGCATAGGTCACAGTCAAAAACAAGCTCTTTTTTACCACTTAAGCATGAACTTTCCTACTCTTTTCCAATCCAAACCAAACTATTTGAAAACCAATGTATGAAATAGGGGGTCCAACCAATTTATTAAGCAAACTAACAAACCAAGCAAACGAAAAACCAAAACGAAAAAGAAGACGCTCCAAAAACAACACAACTGTGCATGAAATAATAAAAATGAAGTGTTTGGAAGAAACCTGGGATTTTTATTGATGAAGAAGGGGATGCCTTGGGCATCCCCAAGCTTTGACGCTTGTACTTCTTGGATATTTATTGGGGCGACACGCGTGGCATCCCCAAGCTTGAGCTCTAGTCCATTCTTCATCTCATTACTCATTCCTTCCATACACCTGAAATTTTTGTTCATACAAAACTTCACACAATCTTTATTAGCAACATGAGTTTACTCGAGATAATAATTCTTTGGTTTCAGTTTCAACGGAAATAAAACTACCATTAGAACACAAGCTACTGTAGCACTTCCCTCAAAAAGCTCAATTCCCCAAAAGAACTAAAAAAGGAACCAACAAGAAGCAAATGCAAATAATGGCAGAAATCTGTCAAAATAGATCAGCAGGTAAAGATGAATTTTTTCGAAGACCTTCTGTTGCTAAAATAGAAAAGTGTGGAACTAACGAAAGTTGGATAACAACCTGGGTCAGAAGCACAAAAACTCACGCCTCAAAAGGACGTAGAGAGATTTTACACGAATTTTTACGGTGAAGCAGAGAAATCTGTTTCGGGACAGCAACTTTCCCAATCATTACTTCTCTCTCATTAGAGGTTACTCTTGGTACAAAAAGCAAATAAAAAGGATAAGGAGCGGTTATTACAGAGATAATAACTTCCAAGACTCATCTAAAACTTTCGGGTTATCTCCCAATAAGTATTTTTCTTTAACGCCTTTAAGTTAGGCATAAGAAGCAAGAAAAAAAATCAAGTGTTTTTAAATGAAGAAGCATTAAGAGCAAATTTTGTTTTCATAGGAGAGACAAAACAAATCTTCTCTCTCTTATTAGGTAAGTGTTCTATACCTTTCTTGAGTGGGAGTTGATATTTAATGGTGCCGTATTTCATATCAATAATGGCACCAACAGTTCTAAGAAAAGGTCTTCCCAAAGTAATAGGACAAGAAGCATTCCAAAACATAGAAATCAACAGGGACATAAGCATTTTTAACCATAATAAGAACATCATTAAGACTCCCCATAAGTTTCTTTTTAGCATTGTCATCAAGTGGGATATTCAAATAACAATCTTCCAGTGGAGGCAAATCAAGCATATCATAAATCCTTCTAGGCATAATAGAAACACTACTATCAAGATGACATAAAGCTTTAAAATCAAAATCATTCACTTTCATATTAATGATGGGTTCCCAATCATCTTCTTGTTTTATAGGAATAGCAGCTTTATGTTTCATCTTTTCTTCTTTAATCTTTATGAGAGCATCAATAATGTGTTTTGTAAAGGCCATATTCATAGCACTAGCATTAGGACTTTTAGCAAGCTTTTGTAGGAACTTAATTACTTCAGAGATGTTGCAACCATCAAGATCAAAATCATAATTATCATCTAAAGTAGTAGAGCTATTACTAGCCTCAACAGTAGTGGTAGTGATACTAGAAACACTAATGTTTCTAGCAATTTCATCTTCTCTTTCCCACTTAGCATGCAATTCAGCTAATAGTCTAACATTTTCATCAGTTCTAACTTGTATGGCATTGGTAGCTGCAAAGGGATTCTCATTAGTTTCAGGTTTAGTAGCCATTTTATTCAAATAAGATTGAGCTTGAGCCAATGATGCTATATTTCTTTCAGCATTAGAGAGTTTCTCCTCAATAGTTTTATTGAAAGCAGTTTGTTTACTAATAAAGTCTTTAAACATAATTTCAAGTTCAGAGGGAGCACTCCTATTATTGTTGTAGGAATTTCCATAACCATTACCATTGTTGGGAGGATATGGCCTATAATTCGTGTTACCAAAATTATTCCTGTAGGCATTGTTGCTAAAATTGTTATTTCTTATAAAGTTCACATCAACTTGCTCTTCTTGAGCAACCAAAGAGGCTAGGGGAACATTATTTAGATCAATATGGGCTTTCCCATTAACAAGCATAGACATAATAACATTAATTTTATCATTCAAGGAGGAGGTTTCCTCAACAGAATTTACCTTCTTACCTTGTGGAGCTCTTTCGGTATGCCATTCAGAATAGTTAATCATCATATTATCCAGAAGCTTTGTTGCAGCACCCAAAGTAATGGTCATAAAGGAACCACCAGCAGCAGAATCCAATAGATTTCTTGAAAAATAGTTCAATCTTGCATAAAAGGTTTGGATAATCATCCAAGCAGTTAGTCCATACGTGGGACAATTCTTTACCAAAGATTTCATTCTTTTCCAAGCTTGAGCAACATGTTCATTATCAAATTGTTTAAACTTCTTTATTTCACTTCTCATAGATATAATCTTAGCAGGAGGATAGTATTTTCCAATAAAAGCATCCTTGCATTTAGTCCAAGAATCAATACTATTCCTAGTTAAGGAATTTAACCATTCTTTAGTTTTTCCTCTTAAAGAGAAAGGAAACAATTTAAGCTTAATAATATCTCCATCTATATCCTTATGCTTTTGCATCTCACAAAGTTCAACAAAGTTATTTATATGAGCAGCAGCATCTTCATTACCAATACCGGAAAATTGTTCTCTCATAACAAGATTGAGCAAAGCAGGTGTAATTTCAAATAAAGTAGCTTCCGGAACATGTGGAGCAATAGGTGTGCTCATGAAATCATTGTTGTTGGTGCTAGTGAAGTCACACAACTTAGTATTTCCAAGAGTAGTCATTTTTTGTGTTTTTCATAAAGAAAGCAAAGGGGTTTTCCATAGTTCACATCAACTTGTTCTTCTTGAGCAACCAAAGAGGCTAGGGGAACATGATTTGGATCAATATGAGCTTTTCCATTAACAAGCATAGACATAATAACATCAATTTTATCACTCAAGGAGCAGGTTTCTTCAATAGAATTTACCTTTTTTACCTTGTCGAGCTCTCTCAGTGTGCCATTCAGAATAGTTAACCATCATATTATCAAGGAGCTTTGTTGCAGCACCCAAAGTAATGGTCATAAAGGTGCCTCCAGCAGTAGAATCCAACAAATTACTTGAAGAATAATTTAGTCCTGCATAAAAAGTTTGGATAATCATCCAAGCAGTCAGTCCATGAGTAGGACAATTCTTTACCAAAGATGTCATTCTTTCCCAAGCTTGAGCTACATGTTCATTATCGAATTGTTTAAATTTCATTATTTCACTTCTCATAGTATAATCTTAGCAGGAGGATAATATTTTCCAATGAAAGCATCTTTGCATTTAATCGAAGAATCAATACTATTTCTAGGTAGGGATAGCAACCATTCTTTAGCTTCTCCTCTCAAAGAGAAATGAAACATTTTAAGCTTAATAATATATCCATCTATATCCCTATGTTTTTGCATCTCACAAAATTCAACAAATTTATTAAGGTGAGCAGCAACATCATTAGTACCAGCACCAGAGAATTGTTCTTTCATAACAAGATTGAGCAAAGCAGGTTTAATTTCAAAGAAATCAGCTTCAGGAATAGGTGGAGCAATAGGTGTGCACATGAAATCATTGTTGTTTGTGCTAGTGAAGTCACACTACTTAGTATTTTTAGGAGTAGTCATTTTTTGCAAGATTAAAGCAAGCCAACAGAAATAGAAACTGAAATAGGAACTATTTTTTTGTGTTTTTGATAAAAGAGCAAACCAGTACAACTAAATTATTGGGAGGATATGGCCTATAATTATTACTACCAAAATTACTCCTATAGGCATTGTTACTAAAATTATTATTTCTAATGAAGTTCACAGCAACTTGCTCTTCTTGAGAAACAAAAGAGGCTAAGGGAACATGATTTCGATCAATATGAGATTTTCCATTAAAAAGAATTGACATAATAACATCAATTTTATCACTCAAGGAGGAGGTTTCTTCAACAGAATTTACCTTCTTACCTTGTGGAGCTATCTCAGTGTGCCATTCAGAATAGTTAACCATCATATTATCAAGGAGCGTTGTTGCAGCACCCAAAGTAATGGTCATAAAGGTCCCTCTAGCAGCAGAATCCAATAGATTTCTTGAAGTATAATTCAGTCCTCCATAAAAAGTTTGGATAATCATCCAAGCAGTTAGTCCATGAGTAGGGCAATTCTTTACCAAAGATTTCATTCTTTCCCAAGCTTGAGCAACATGTTCATTATCAAATTGTTTAAATTTCATCACTTCACTTCTCATAGATATAATCTTAGCAGGAGGATAATATTTTCCAATGAAAGCATCTTTGCATTTAATCCAAGAATCAATACTGTTTCTAGGTAGGGATAGCAACCATTCTTTAGCTTTTCCACTCAAAGAGAACGGAAACAATTTAAGCTTAATAATATCTCCATCTATATCCCTATGTTTTTGCATCTCACAAAGTGCAACAAAGTTATTAAGGTGAGCATCAACATCATTAGTACCAGCACCAGAGAATTGTTCTTTATAACAAGATTGAGCAAAGCAGGTTTAATTTCAAAGAAATCAGCTTCAGGAACAGGTGGAGCAATAGGTGTGCACATGAAATCATTGTTGTTTGTGCTAGTGAAGTCACACAACTTAGTGTTTTCAGGAGTAGTCATTTTTTTGCAAGATTAAAGCAAGCCAACAGAAATAGAAACTGAAACAGGAACTAATTTTTTTTGTGTTTTTGGTAAAAGAAGCAAACCAGTACAACTAATTTTTTTGTGTTTTTGATAAAAATAAACAAGCAAACAAAGCAAAATAAACTAAGAAAAGAAAAAACAAAGTAAAGAGATTGGTTGTGAGATACTCCCCTTGCAAGAATCTTCTTTCTGCCTGAAAAGGGATTGACTAGGAGGAAGAGATTGAAGCTATCCTTAACTCCCCAGCAACGGCGCCAGAAAAGTGCTTGATGGCTCAAGATATGTAGAGCTCGTTGGGAACCCCAAGAGGAAGGTATGATTAGCATAGCAGCAAGTTTCCCTCAGTTATGAAACCAAGGTTATTGAACCAGTAGGAGTAAGTAAACAACTCCAAGGTGTTGCTAGCAACTTGGAAAACTGCACAACACAACCATAGAACTTTGCCCCAACTTATAGTGAGGTTGTCAATCTCACTGGTTTTTCTGAAAACAAAGGATTAAACGTATAGTGTGGAAGATAGTAATTGCTTGCATAAAGTAAACAGTAAACGGTAAACAATAGATGGTATATCAATGGTAAAGGAATGGACTGGGGTCCACAGTTCACTAGATGTATTTCTCCTTAAGATAAATAGCATGTTGGGTGAACAATTTACAGCGGGGCAATTGACAGATAGAGAAAGCATAACAATGCATATACTAGACATCTTGACTCCTACGAGATTTGATTGAGTATTACAACATAATACATAGATCGTAATCCAACTGCATCTATGACTATTAATCCACCTTTAGGTTATCATTTGAACCCCTTCCAGTATTAAGTTGCAAGCAATAGATAATTGCATTAAGCAAAGTGTGTAAAGTAAACAATACAATTGCCCCATGGACAAAGGATTGTTGTTTTCTCCCTAGTAGCAACATTAGAGATTTACAACCTTAGAGATTTCTGTCACTTCCCCAGATTACCAGAGGCATGAACCTACTATCGAGCATAAATACTCCCTCTTGGAGTTACAAGCATCTACATGGCCAAGATAGCTACTAGCAATGGAGAGCATGCAAGATCACAAATAACATAGAAATGATAGAATCAATAATCAATCTGACATAGTATCTCAATATCCATGAGATCCCCGCAAACACAACATAGAGGATTACAAATAGATGATCTTGATAATGAATTGAGCTCACAAGATCTAAACATGATAGCACAAAGGAGGAGAACCAACCATCTAGCTACTGTATGGACCCATAGTCCAAGGACGAACTACTCACGCATCACTCCAGAGGCTAACATGGTGATGAAGAAGGCCTCGGGGATGATCTATCCCCTCCGGTAGGGTGCTGGGAAGAGCTTCGGATCCCCCCGGTCAAGGGATGGAGATGGCCGTGGCTACATACTCTTTCACGGATTTTTGGTCGGGTCCTTAGGGTTTCTGCATCGTGGTACTTTTATAGGCGAAGGGGCAAGGTCGGTGGTTTCCCGAGGGGCCCACACCATGGGGCGGCACGCCCTAGGGGTGGACACGCTAGCCCTAGGTGTGGTCACCTCGTGGCCCCACTTCGGTTGCCCTTCGGACTCCGTGTTCCTTCTGGTAAAATATTGACTTTGGCTTTCGTCTTGTCCAATTCCGAGAATATTTCCTTACTAGCTTTTTTGAAACCAAAAATAGCAGAAAATAGGCAACTGGCACTATGGCATCTTGTTAATAGGTTAGTTCCAGAAAATGTATAAAAATACCTCAGAGTGTAAACAAAACATAAGAAAGTTGATACAAAACAAGCATGGAGTATCAAAAATTATAGATACGTTTGTGATGTATCACCGAGCCGTGTCTGTGCAGCATTGATCAGACTTTGAGACCAGCTTTCCGCTAAAAGACGTGGCGGCTTTTTGTTTCTCCATGCCCTTATTGAGTAGTGTTACACTCATCAGGACCTGCTATGTGGTTGGATTATTTGCTAGGATCTCTCGAGCCGCGATAGTGTTTTCTACCGGCATGTTGCACACCCAGTTTCCCTTGCTGTCGATTCGAGGCTGTGCCACGATTATATCTGTGTTGTTTCCCTCTAAAAGAGATTTGTGAACATCCGAATTTTTATTTGCCAGCTTAGGGCTGTTCCGGGTCTTCTGATGTTGTAGGGAGTTGTATTGTCCTGCATCTGTGATGCGCTGCTTCTCCTTAATGAGATGGGTGGCCTCATCTAGGAGTCACTGGCGCTGTACTTCTAGGGCTAAGGCCCTTTCCTCCAGCTCGTCCGATGTAAGTTCCGAGGCGATTGGGATTGGCATTTTAAGTGCTTCTCCGAGGATTTCATGGGCACCTGGGGTAACCACGTGTCTATCCACCGCAGACTTTTTTGGTTCCTGGGGAATCCATCTGAATCCTCCTCGTATTCCTCAGCAATTTTCTCCTCGGCTGGAAGATCTTTAGCCGAAGTCTTGTTTTTATTCTTCTTATTTGCCTTATTGGCATTATTGGTACCTATGGCAAAGACGACTTTTGTTTCGATTCCAGGAGTCAAGCTTCTGTTAGTACTTTTGGACATTTGGACATCAGGATTCTCTCCGAGATCCATATCATCTTGCAAATCAGGAGTGTTTTCGTCGTATTCATCCATACTGTTGTAGGTACTTAGATCCGACCTTTCTCCGTCTTTTGCAACCCTGGAGGTGAACTCCTCCTCGAATTCTACTTCATATGCTTGGAGACCTGCCGATGTCATGGACTCCCCTGGCAAGGTTGGTGTGTGGATGTTCGTTCCGATTGCATCTAACACTGATTCATTGTCACCTCCAGCACCGGTAGAGCCAGATCTAGATCCAACATAGGCGACAAAATGAGATCCACGTGCTCTGAGGTGGGTGAGGCTCTCTTCATTGGCTTCCACAAAACTCTTGATGGTCTTGAGGACAGCATCCATAACGGCTTTACCGTGATGCATCATCCGCCTCACTATGTGCCTCAGAAGTGATTTTCCTGCTCTGGCATCGGCAGAGCCGGATCCAGAGTTGTTGCGGCTTTGATATTCCTGAGATTCGTCCTCCTGAGGGAGATCTTCATCAGATCCTATCTTCTCTTTCTCTACTATCTCCACTTCAGAAGCAGGCTGGGTGGGATTAGGCTTTTCTGATATCCAGAACTCTGTTGCTTCCGTGGACAAAGTAGATCTAGATGTTTCTTCTGCCTCTATCATCACCACTGGGTTAGGTTGGGCAAGTTTAGCGAAATTGAGGTAAACATCGATCTCGCCAAAGGACATGATTGTGTAGTTGGTCATGGTCTCCCTAGCAGGAATCCAAGTCTCATTGAGAAGACGAGAGGGACATCGCTAGCATAGTGGACCCAACCGATGGTGATTGTCTTGTCGATTTTGATTCGTGCAGATTCCGCCTGGAACATAGATCCAAAGGTCACCTGCCCCACGGTGGGCACCAACTATTGTCTGGGCATGGAAAGATGTGCGGTGTGCAATGTATGGTGTACCAGGACGGAGCACACAAGCTTACCTAGGTTCAAATCCACCTGCGGTGGGCAGATCCTACTCCTTCTAGCAATCTAGTATAATGGTAGAGCTAGAAGTACAGATTGCAAGAGAGGTTTCGCCCGTGCGATTTGAGGTTTATTGTTTATGCCCTAAAGGTTGATCCCTAGGATGGCTTATATATTCATCCGGCCCTAGGGTTACAAGAGAGTCCTACCCGGCTACGATACAGAGTCGGTTACATAGTACATTGATACGTCCATTTTGCATCACTATTCTATATCATAATTTACTATTATTCATATTAAGAGATGATACTTATGTTATTTCATCTGTTTTTGCATGGTTGATGACTTTTGGAGGATGGACCACTAAATTCAGGATTCTAATGTAAATGGCATAGTTTGGAGGCGAAATTCGTGAAGATCAGAAAATCCTGGAAAATACATGGAAAATCCTATTTTTGCAGAAGACGAAGGAAAACAAAAGGGGGAGCAGAGATGGGCCACAGGGGGCCCACACCACCCCCTGGCGCGGGCCACCCTAGGCCGTGCCGCCAGGTGGTGTGGCCACCCTGGCCCACCTCTAGATCTGCTCTTTGGCATATATTATCCTCCCGAAACCCTAAGACTTGGGGAGGGACCAAAGAAAGATTATGTCGCCTCTACGGGGCGGAAAACTGTAGAGAGAGAAAGAGCTCTCCGGTAGGCAGAAATCTACCGGGGAAATTCCTTCCTGGAGAGGGGAGATCGTCGCCATCAACACCGTCATCAAGCTGGACTTCATCGGGGTCATCATGATCACCACCATCATCTCCACTAGCACCATCATCACCACTCCATACTGCTGTAACAATTGGGTTGAATCTTGCATAGTTCTTAGGGGAACTTTCTCGGTGTTGATTACTTGTTGTAGTTGATGCTATTGAGTGGAACCATTGAATTATTGTTATGTTCAGTGTAACATTCCAATTTCTGCAACCCTGATTAGTTGTCCAGAATGCAAAAATCAGGGGGAACAAAAACTTTTCCTTGTTCATTGGTGCAGTGTTTGCTTGTTGTTTGTTTGTGCTTATGCATGTGAGTGTATACCATGTGATACCCCTTATCTCACCATCAGTTGACAAAAGCTATTTAACAAAACTATCCTGGCTCATTTTACATATTCTCAAATGTTCTGGCATTTCAAAACATGAGCCAAGATGCTTGTGTAACCAAAACTAGTTTAGTAGCTTCCATTGACAAAACTATGGAGAGCTATAACCTCCTTATGGTTTCAAGATAGAACCTTCAACTACTCCTACCTCTAGGATCTCCAAAATCTTTTATTAAGCTTTTGAATTCTACTCTTGGTAGAGGTACCAAGGACTCTCATCTTATTCAAAATCCAACTTCTTCAAAATGCCCCAACCTTACCTCAATCTACGCTTGATGGTAACCTAGTAGTGGATTTTCTTAGTTTATAAGATGAGTTGCCTTGATCTGTTGTCTGATGAATTGCCTTGATCTGCCACTTGATTTGTCTGCTTAGGAGATAGTATGAGCTACTCTAGGAGCTCATCACTAGGATCAAGAAGTTTCCAAATCATCACACCCTAAGAAAGAATACAAATCTGGATCTGATCTCTAGCTACTAGGTGACCATCTAAAAACCATAACTAGACCCCCTTCTGAAGTGATCCCTTCTAGAAGCTTCCAAGTCAATGAAGACCAATATCAAGAAAGGATCCTTCCTACTAAATCTACACCTAAACATCATCCACTTTATGATGATTTGGTACCTTGCATCCCATCAAAATCATCACCACCCACATACTAGTCAAAAACCCTAAATCTGCCGAATTTGGCTAAGTTTGGTGAAAAAGACAAAAACCCTCCAGAACTGCCTTTGGGAATTTCCTGAGGGCATTCTGGTAAATATTTTGACATGATTCTAGCTCTATTTGGATCAGTACATAAAACCCCACTGAACCATCCAAGAAAATAATTTTTGGATCTCCAGAACTTTTCTGGTGAATTATCTCCTAAAACTAGAGTTTATTTCACTAGAAAATTAATAACTAAATAAAGAAAAGTGATAAAATCATGAAACCACTTTTTTTGGCCTTGTTTTGGCAATACATACTTGATGGTATCATTTGTGTACATTTGTATCTTACTTAACCAAGCATTAGTCAAAACCCCTTCTGTATGTGGTATTTGACAAATAAATCACAAAGGAAATTTCTCAAAGGCAATTAAAGCATTTCCATATGCTATGGTCTCAATCTATCCAAAACTACTGAAGTAATATGTGGTATGTTTGTTTCTGTATGGATTTCTGATTATTTTCCTTGTGTTGATTGCACCCTTTGTTTACTTGCATGTGACCCATAACGACACTAGCTGCGATTAAATCGGAGATCAGACGAAGTGGTTGTTATTGGTATTCTTGGTTATCTAAAGAAGAAGTCCAGGGCCATATTGCCATATTGCTGATCATTAGGCAAGCCACCTTCTTGCTCATAAGCCTTGTCCTACTGTTTTGATTATGCATATTTTATCTACTGTTTATGAAAT
The DNA here is from genome assembly GCA_910589775.1 of Avena eriantha. Classification (NCBI taxonomy): domain Eukaryota; kingdom Viridiplantae; phylum Streptophyta; class Magnoliopsida; order Poales; family Poaceae; genus Avena; species Avena eriantha. Next base: position 69,059,960 of record OU342740.1, read on the forward strand.
TGCATTGTTTTACTATATGTTGATGTATATATGGTAGTGGTTTGGCTCCCCCGAACTATTACACTTTTGTACTACTAAGTACAACCCCCTTGATGATACCTACTTGTCAGTAGTGGAATAGATGGTCTATTACACCATACCCCTTTGGAGACCCCATTTTAGCCGAAGCAAAACTAGAGGATGGGAAGACCCCCAAAAAGTTTTACCAAATGTTTTATGATAAAACCTTGGTGAGGTGGGACCTCCCAAGAAATGTTGAGAAAGAAAAAGGGTTTTGTTTTACAAAATGCTGAAGGAAAGCTAGAGGAAAAAGGTTTACAAAAATGCACCCAGTTCTTTGCAGTTTAGCAATAACAACTTAAACCGTGCAACCACATTACTCTCGAATGGGACAGGGCTGGATTTGATGTTAGTTTATTCTGGTATAAGTTGCCTTGCAACGACTACAGGGGATAAAAATCCCGGGAGGGTGGGCCTCCTCCTGTAAGGTTCCATGTGAGACATCGACCTGGAGAAGGAACGAAGGGTCTGCGGGCCTCCACGCGTTACTATGAGCCCCTCATTGAAAGCGCACACTTGGGAAGTAGAAAAAGCGCTCTGGTTGGCTTGAGAACTATATAGGGCGTCCTGGTGTTGAGGGGAACAACATTCATAGGGTAGGCACTTATATTGGAGTGGGCATCCGAAGAGTCTTGATCGGTTACTCGACCCACGATCGGTGCAGATCAGGGTAGGGTACCCGGATGGTGTGGGTAAAGTGTACAACCTCTGCAGAGTGTGAATCTATTCGAATAGCTGTGTCCGCGGTTATGGACGGGTTGGAAAAACTTCTGTACAGCGGTGCTAGTTTTGTTTTCAAAAAGGATTACTGAAAAGCAATGACTTTGGAAATGTTTTAACCATGGGATGGTCGGAAAGGATACCTGTTTTGACCATGGGATGGTCGGAAAGGATACCTATTTTGACCATGGGATGGTCAGAAAGGAATGAACAGAGTTTGGTCATGGGATGACCGAAAGGAAGGAACAAATGGGTGACCCAATCCTAGTGCTTTCCACCACGTTTCAAAAAGGTTTCCAAATTTTTTTATAAAAGTTTTCAACGAAGATATGTAGATGCTATATCTACAAGAGAAACTATTTGAGAAAAGAACCTCTCTTGGAGCCCTCCTACTACCACAGCCATGATATCCTGTTGTTATTATTCTCTTAAGGTGGTTTGCGAGTACATTCCAAGTACACACTGGCATTGTCCCTGGCTATTAACTTGGTTAGATATCAAGAAGATGATGGAGCTGACGTCTATGCGAGCGAGGACGTTCTCCTAGTCAGTCGCCTGTAGGTTAAGGCATGGCTCAGGCTCTACGCTTGATGAAGTTCCGCTGATGAGTATTGGCGTAGTCATAATGGTATGTAAGGTATGACATGTATCCGCTTGAGTGATGGATGTTTATTTTGATACTTGTCGGTTATGTTCCACGACTGACTGATCATGGGATCGTGGTGTATGCATAACAGGTATTCTCGGAGGATTAATCTGGGGGCCCCACATTTAGATTGTTACATATCATTATTTCATCTGTCATCTTGATCCATATGATGTCTTGTCAGTAGTTCGTTTAGTTCTTGAGGACATGGGAGAAGTCATGTTGTTAGTACTGGAATTGTGTTGAGAAAGATTCAATGGTTTGATAATTAAGTTGTGGTGTTATTCTTCTAGTGGTGTCATGTGAACATCGACTACATGGTACTTCACCTTTATGGGCCTAGGGGAATGCATTGTGTATTTGGCTACTAATCGTAGGGGTTGCTGGAGTGACAAAAACCTGAACTCCCATTAGGAAACCTTTGCACAAGGGAGTGTAGGATCTCAAAGTTTAAAGTTGTGGTTAGGTTTCTATCTTAATTACTTTCTTGTACATGTGGATGCTTGCAAGGGGTATAATAATAAGTATGTATTAGTCCTATGTCGTCGGATTGATGACAAGTACGCCATGAGGGAGTCCTCGAGGCGTGTGGAAGAGAGGGGTGTGAGATGTACGGGATTCCGGGACGGTGAGCACACAAGTTTACCCAGGTTCGAATCCGCCGGCTTTGGACGGATCCTACTCCTTCTAGCAATCCAGTAATACGGCAGAGCTAGAATATGGGTTACAAGGGTTTCGCCTATGCGAGTTGAGATTGTAGACTATTGTGAGGGTGCCCTAAAGGCTCTCCCTAGGACGGCTTATATAGATATCCGGCCTAGGATTTACAGGAGAGATCTATCCGGCTACGACTAAGAGTTGGTTACAGAGTACATCTTCAACTACAAGTAATACTATGGGCCTATGTCGGTAAGTCTTCTGGGCCTTCCCGTAGCCGGACTGGACTCTGTCTCTTCTTTCTGACTGGGCTACCGTGAAGCAAAGCTCTAACCCAAAGTAAGTCACCCTGGTCAGTGACGTATAGTGAGGATACTCGAAAACTATATCCCCAACAACAGCCCCTGAATGCCTCCAAGATCCAAAGTCAGATTCATCATCGTTTAGCTTGATCTTTGGCTTGTAGAATCTTGAAGGGTTCGTGAAACTTCAAAAGAAAAGATATGATCCGGGTCTCAAAAATAAGTCAGACCTACAAATACGTTATTCAGGTTTCTAGCTTGAATTTCAAACTAAGCCGGAACTTGGTATCTGACGTCATCTGACACCAGTCATGGTCAAGTCACGTCACTGACAGATATTTCCTGTTAACACGATCGTTGATGGGTCCACCTTTCGTGGAACCGAGGCGTCGTTTAAATGCGTGCGTGGAGATCGAGGCGGTGTAATCATCACGCGGGGGCTTCCCAGTCCTTTCCACGATGCGTGGCACGTTTACTGTGGTGTTTACACGAATCTTGACGCGGCTGGTGGTTATAAGTGGTGAGGATCTCTTTTCCCGATCTCCTTCACCAGTTCCTCGCATCACTTCCTTCTCCTCTACTCCTCCCACGAACCTAGAGCTCCTCTGCTCCCCAGAAATTCCCAGCGCCGCCCATCCAAGGTAACCGGCACACTGGCAAAATGGATTCTGCATCATCCTCCAGCACAGCAGCGACGGCAGCAATGGCAGCAGCAGCGGGGAAAGAGAGAAATTGCGGGGTTTGGATCTCGTGCGTCCTCGACAACGCCAAGCTCCGCGAAGTGGAAGAAGAAGGGCTCCTCCACGCTAGCGACTGGCGGAGCGGCTTCGGTGAAACCATCCCCAACCCTCGCGATGGCGAGCGAGTGCACTTCGGCCCTCACCTTGACAGAGGTCTGAGTTTTCCTCCCTCAAATTTCTTTTCTGAGGTTATCGATCACTATGGAGTTCATCTCCATCATCTTCCCTTGAACTCCATCTTAGAGATGAGCGCTTATGCATCTTTGTGCGAGGGGTATCTCAGCATTAGGCCGAGCCTTACTCTCTTCCGGTATTACTTTCATGTCCGGAGAAATTCCATTACTAGCGGTAATCCTTATATTACCGGTACTATTAGTTTTTTGGTTAGGCGAGAGCGCGTCTATCCCCGTATTATGGCCAGTGAGTCGGTCAAGCAATGGCCGTCCACTTTTTTCTATCACAAGGATATTCCTGCTCCCGGCAAGGCTACTGCTTTGCCGGATTTCGTCGAAGGAGCCGCCACGCCCCAAGAATCGTCGGATGAGGTCGCTCTGGCTCTCAGTGACGATATGCTTCTCGACAAGAGCTGGATCGAGTATTTTATAAAACACAAGGGCCTGAGAGGGTCCGATTTAGTCCAATGCTGGGTGGCACGCCAGATCCAGCCTATCCAACATCATGGAGATCGACTGATGCACTCCATCACGTCATCAAAGAAGGATTCCCTCCGCATCATCCCGAAAGCCTACACGGAAAAAGATTATGTAAGCCAGATAAAGTGGTTGATAAGGGAGCAGATCGAGAGGAAGATTCCGGAGCTATCCCTAGACATGTATACAACGGAAGATCCTGTTGTGCTGGTAAGCTTCAGCAGCAACCCTTTTTATGTGCTTGATGGCCCAAAATATATCGAGCTCGTTGGGGAACCCCAAGAGGAAGGTATGATGAGCACAGCAACAAGTTTTCCCTCAGCACAAAACCAAGGTTATCAATCCAGTAGGAGCAAGGAAACACCCCAAAGGTGTAGCTAGCTGAACGATGGCAGGGCACCCTACCGGTGCCAGCAGCAACGTGGAGACCTGCACAACACAACCACAGAGATCTGTCCCGAACTTGCGATGAGGTTGTGAATCTCACCGGTTTTGCTGAAAACAAAGGATTAAATGTATCGAATGGAAGGAAGTAATAGTTTGCAGAAAGTAAACACAAAGCAGTAAAAGATTGTAGATTGTATGTAAAGTAAAAGGACCGGCATCCATAGTTCACTAGAGGTGGCTCTCCCTAAGATAGATAACATGCTGGGTGAACAAATTACAGCGGGGCAATTGACAAACACCGAGAAAGAAATACATGCATATACTAATCATCTTGACTCCTCTGAAACTTGATTGGGCATTACAACATAATACATAGACTGCCATCCAACTGCATCTATGACTAATAATCCACCTTCAGGTTATCATCCGAACCCCCTCCAGTATTAAGTTGCAAGCAAGAGATTATTGCTTTACGAACTGCGTGTAATGTAAACAATACAATTGTTCTATGAATAAAGGATTGTTGTTTTCTCCCTAGTAGCAACAGCGCATCTAGTACCTTAGAGATTTTTGTCACTTCCCCATATTACCAGAGGCATGAACCTACTATCGAGCATAAATACTAACTCTTGGAGTTGCTAGCATCTACTTGGCCAAGATAGCTACTAACAACGGAAAGCATGCAAGATCACAAACAACAAAGACATGATAGAATCAATAATCAATCTGAAATAGCATCTCAATATCCATCGGATCCCCGCAAACACAACATGTATGAATTACAAATAGATGATCTTGATCATGAACGAAGCTCACGAGATCTAGACATGAAAGCACAAAGGAGGAGAAACCAGCCATCTAGCTACTACATGGATCCGTAGTCCAAGGATGAACTACTCACGCATCACACCGGAGGCTTGCATGGTGATGAAGAAAGCCTCCAGTGTGAACTCCCCTCTCCGGCAGGGTGCCGGGAAGAGCTTCAGATCCCTCCCGATCTAGGGATGTAGATGACGGCGGCTACAGACTCTTTCGTGGATATTTGATCGGGTTCTTAGGGTTTCCGTCTCGAGGGCAATATATAGGCGGAAGGAGAGGCCGAGGGGGTGCCGGGAGCAGCCACACCACCCCCTGGCGCGGGCCAGGCCTGGCCGCGCGGCCAGGTGGTGTGGTGGCTCCCTGGCCCTTCTCCGTCTCGTATTCTTGCACTTGATCACTTCCGGAAAAATAGGCACTTTGGCTTTTGTCCCGTCCAATTCCGAGAATATTCTTTTTCGGACTTTCCTGGAACCAAAAACAGCAGAAAACATGCAGCTAGCACTGTGGCTCTTGTTAATAGGTTAGTCCAAGAAATCATATGAAAAGTACTCCAAAGTTGGAACAAAACACAAGAAAGTGGATAAAACCAAGCATGGAGCATCAAAAGTTATATATACATTTGCAATGTATCAACATCCCCAAGCTTAACTCCTGCTCATCCTCGAGTAGGTAAGTGATAAAAAGAAATAATTTTTGAGGTGACATGCACCATCAAAGACTTGATCAAAGTATTTGCAAAATACTGAAAGCTAGTATCAAAGTACTTCAATCATAACATGAAAGACAAAGTTCTAGCAATAAGAAAAGAGACTAAGAAGCAACATGAAAAGGCACAAACAAAAGATTCATGAATAACAGTGCTTTGGAAGACGTTTGTTTGTTTCACATAAAGAAAACATAGCATAATAATATTCAGCTTGTCCCTCAATAGAGTAGAAAATATAAATGCATAGGACACCTTCAAAGTTCATAAGAGTGACTAGATACAATAGTTTCAAACAATCAATAACAAGTTATGCATCAATCAACTAGTCTTGGGACAATGCACATAGAACTAAGAATGGCCACTATACTCTTAAAGTAGGTGCATAAAGTTAGAAGGTGGAGACTCAATATAATTGTGGAAGAAAAGCCTTTTGTAAAAGGAAGTAGGGATTCAAGCCTCATAACGAGCTTCCAAAAATTATGGTAGTTATAGCTTTCAGCTCTCATTGCCCCTATCATAAGCATCTTGAAGTGATTAAGGTTAAAGTGAACAAACTATGGTGTACATGTTTGACGAAGTATAAGTCAGAAATCTCATGTCCCTTGTATACGAGGGCCGCTCCTCATGCTACTCAATTTTAGTCACCGGTAAGTTCTTGTCATCGTAAGTATATGTGTATCATTGAGAACCGCCAACGGGGTACCCCTTGCCCGATGATACGGAAGAATCCCCATATCAAAATGACAAGGCAAGAAGACAACGAGCATCTCAGCATTCTTCTTATTTACCATGGGAATATGGTGCTTTTTTCTCTCTTTCCTCTTTTCATAGTATCTCTTTTTTCTCTTTTTCTCTTTTTTTCTTCTTAGTATAGGACTTTTTTATAAGAAGAATGCTTCATAGATAGCTCATTATGGTTACGCTGCAGGTTTCCACCATGTCAGCATGGATTAGACTAGCGGCCCAGGCGTTTCTCTAACACACATACATAACTCCATGGACTTAAAAGCTCCCCTTTCATTTCACACCGACGACATCCATATACAAAAGAGCATCATATCAACTAGGTACAAGTACCAAGTGCAATGTTGAAAGCATTCCCCATGAAAGCATGGTTCTGCTAATTCCCGACAAATAAGTGCAAGCATATACAACATAGAAGACACAATGGTTCAAGTTTATTAAGGGCAAGTAAATTAAAGTGTCCCATCAAGTTCGTGAGAGCTTTAATCACTAGTTTTTTCATAACAAGTGGAAGGTAAACAAAAGAATGAATATACTTGGAATAGCATAAGCTAGTAGGTAGGTATGGTGGACTCTTTGTAGTAACTTGGTTTAGGGAGTTGGATGCATGAGTGGAACTCATACTTGGTTGTGGAGGCTAGCAAAAGAATGGGAGCAACAGACTAAGAGAGCAATAATGGCCATAATCATGCAGAGCGACAAAACATCATTGATCAAAGCATAAAGTGATACTACAAGTTGAAAACTAAAGGATCATAAAGGCTATGGTGACTTGAGACGGTCATAACATGGTGCGAGCATGTGCCAAGTCAACCCAAATAAAGCATCAAAGGAGAATACCACTATACTATGCTTTTTAATATGCTAAAACAACGCATGATTCATCCAACGCACATTAAGCAATCTCAATTGTTTATAACAAGTCATGCTATAGAAAATAATACTAAGCATAAAGCCAAAACAATATCAAGTAATGGCATGACAAAGCATAGGCCACAGTCAAAAACGAGCTATTTTTAACACATAAGTATGAACTTTCCTACTCTTTTCCAAACAAAACCAAACTATTTGAAAACCAAAGTATGAAAGAGGGGGTTCAACCAATTTATTCAGAAAACTAAGCAAACCAATAAAACTAAAAACCAAAACAAAAACAAAAAAGAAGACGCTCCAAGATCAACACAACTGTGCATGAAACAATAAAAATGAAGTGTTTGGAAGAAACCTGGGATTTTTATTGATGAAGAAGGGGATGCCTTGGGCATCCCAAAACTTTGACGCTTTTACTTCTTGGATATTTCTTGGGGTGACACGTGTGGCATCCCCAAGCTTGAGCTTTAGTCCATCCTTCATCTCATTACTCATTCCTTCCATACACCTGAAAAATTTCCTTCATACAAAACTTCACACAATCTCATTAGCAACATTAGTGCACTTTAAGATAAAAGGTCTTAAGGTTCAGTTCTAACACCAAATAAACTTCCATTAGAACACTAGCTACTGTAGCACTTCCCTCAAAATCTCAATTCCCCAAAAGAACTCAAGAAGGAACCAACAAGAAGCATATGCAGAAAATGGCAGAAATCTGTCAAAACAGACCAGCAGGTAAAGACGAATTTGTTCGAATACTTTATGTTTCTCAAATCAAAAAGTGTTGAACTAACTAAAGTTATATAACAACCTGGGGCAGAAGAAAAAAAAATTACAGATCAATCCGCCGTACATAGCTCTCTCAGGAATTTTTATGGTGAAGCACATAAATCTGTTTCTTGACAGCAACTTTCCCAATCATTACTTCACTCTCATTAGAGGTTACTCTTGGCACAAAAAGAAAATAAAAAGGATAAGGAGAGGTTATTACAGAGGTAATAACTTGCAAGACTCAACTAAAAATCTTGGGTTATCTCCCAACAAGTACTTTTCTTTAACGCCTTTAAGTTAGGCATAAGAAGCAAAGAAAGAATCAAGTGTTCTCAAATGAAGAAGCATTAAGGTCAATACCACAAATATTTTCAACAAGGCAAGGTATATCATCCAAATAAGTTCTAGAGGATCCTCTCTCAATGCTCTTGGGTTCACTATTCTCATCAAAAGGGTTTGCAGGAACAATCCAATCAAGATTCTTTTCTATGGCATCATGTATTCCTACTAGTTTAAAGGGTATCGGTATCTTAGGTTCCTCCCCATTAGGTTCGGTTTTTTTCATCTTTTCTCGTGTACCAACAACATCTGCACATGAGCCTAGCATATTGAAACGTTCAAAAACTTTTCTAGCTTCCTTGGCAACATCATAGAACTCCTTAAACAAAGTTTCTAGAATAAAATCCCTCTTTTCAGTATCCTCGATTTCTTTAAGCTTAAGAAACATTACTTGCATTAAGGGGTTGAGGTTAACAAACCTAGATTCTAACATGTGAATTAAAGAAGCTGCAGCAATCTCATAATTTGGAGCAAGTTCTACAAGGGATCTATCCTCAGTATCTTCATGTTTGCTAACATGATTAAAGAATTCTTCAATGTTATCTTTCTCAATTATAGAACCACTACCAATTGGAAGGTCTTTCAGGGTGAATGTAGGGATCAACATGGTGAGCTAGGGAAGGGTGACAACTAAACGAGACTTAATTTTTTTTGTGTTTTTCAAATAAGAAAGCAAACAAGTAAAAGTAATTTTTTGTGTTTTTTGAAGAACAAAACAAGCAAACAAAGCAAAAAGAAAACTAAGCAAAACAAAAACAACAAAGTAAAGAGATTGGTTATGAGGGACTCCCCATATGAAGATGTCCTTGACTCCCCGGCAATGGCGCCATAAAAATATTTGCTGGCTCGTGGTTGATGTAGAGCTCGTTGGGAACCCCAAGAGGAAGGTATGAAGAGCACAACAACAAGTTTTCCCTCAGTTATGAGACCAAGGTTTAATCGAACTAGTAGGATCAAGGAAACACCCCAAAGGTGTTACTAGCTGAGCTTTGGCAGGGCGCACTACCGGTGCTAGTAGCAACATGGAGACATGCACAACACAACCACAGAACTTTGTCCCCAACTTGCGATGAGGTTGTCAATCTCACCGTGTTTTGTGGAAAACAAAGGATTAAATGTATCGAATGGAAAGAAGTAAAAGTTTGCAGAAAGTAAATACAAAGTAGTAAAAGATTGTAGATTGTATGTAAAGTAAAAGGACCGGGATGCATAGTTCACTAGAGGTGGCTCTCCTTAAGATAGGTAACATGCTGGGTGAACAAATTACAGCGGGGCAATTGAAAAACACCGAGAAAGCAATACATGCATATACAAATCATCTTGACTCCTCTGGGACTTGATTGGGCATTACAACATAATACATAGACCGCCATCCAACTGCATCTATGACTAATAATCCACCTTCAGGTTATCATCCGAACCCCCTCCAGTATTAAGTTGCAAGCAACAGATTATTTCTTTACAAAATGCGTGTAAAGTAAACAATACGATTGTTCTATGAACAAAGGATTGTTGTTTTCTCCCTAGTAGCAACAGCACATCTAGTACCTTAGAGATTTCTGTCACTTCCCCAGATTACTAGAGGCATGAACCCACTATCGAGCATAAATACTAACTCTTGGAGTTGCTAGCATCTACTTGGCCAAGATAGATACTAACAACGGAAAGCATGCAAGATCACAAATAACAAAGACATGATAGAATCAATAATCAATCTGAAATAGCATCTCAATATCCATCAGATCCCTGCAAACACAACATGTATGAATTACAAATAGATGATCTTGATCATGAACGGAGCTCACAAGATCTAAGCATGAAAGCACAAAGGAGGAGAAACCAGCCATCTAGCTACTACATGGATCCGTAGTACAAGGATGAAATACTCACGCATCACACTGGAGGCTTGCATGGTGATGAAGAAAGCCTCCAGGGTGAATTCCCCTCTCCGGCAGGGTGCCGGGAAGAGCTTCAGATCCCTCCCGATCTAGGGATGGAGATGACGGCGGATATAGAATCTTTCGTTGATTTTTGATTGGGTTCTTAGGGTTTCCGTCCGAGGGAAATATATAGGCGGAAGGAGAGGCCGAGGGGGTGCCGGGAGTAGCCACACCACCCCCTGGGGCAGGCCAGGCCTGGCCGCGCGGCCAGGTGGTGTGGTGGCTCCCTGGCCCTTCTCCGTCTTGTATTCTGGCACTTGATCACTTCTGGAAAAATAGGCACTTTGGCTTTTGTCCCATCCAATTCCGAGAATATTCATTATCTGACTTTCTTGGAACCAAAAACAGCAGAAAATAGGCAGCTGGCACTATGGCTTTTGTTAATAGGTTAGTCCAAGAAATCATATGAAAAGTACTCCAAAGTTGGGACAAAACACAAGAAAGTGGATAAAACCAAGCATGGAGCATCAAAAATTATAGATACATTTGCAATGTATCAGGTCGCGCAGGAGCACACATCCAGGCAGACAGCTAATCCGTTGAAGCCCGCACGCAAGCCCAAGTCACCAGCGAAGAAGCCACTGTCACCGTACAAGTCGGCGGTGGTGTTTGAGTCAGATGACGACTCTAACGATGAAGACACCCCCGAAGTCTCACGCAAAGCCCAAAGGACATGATCCCGACGACGGGGTTGGAGGGCGAGGACACAGAGGCAGCGGTAGAGGCTCCCCTGGCGGTGATTGCGCCAACGGTTTCGGGAGTTCAAGCCAGGAAGCGGCTGAGGTAGCAGCGTCTAAGTCGCCACAGCCGTCGAGAGTGGCCGCGTCTTCGGAGCCAGAGATTTTGGCGACTCCAGCTTCATCGTCGAGGAAGCCCGCGGTGTCATGGGCTTCGGACGTCTTCGAGAGGGGGCTCACTCGCAAGCTGGGTCCATAATTGGACAAGCCAACCCACACCAGCACCGGGCTTCGCATTCTCCCGGTCGCTAAGTGAGTATTAGTTCTTCATTCCAACTCACTTCTTGTTTTTGTATTGTTGTTATATTGACTGGGAATTCGAGCAGATCTGGTGCCAAGAAGATTGGCCGTCCTTCGGTGGCCAAGATTCCGCCGGCCGCCGCCACGGGAGAGGGCAACCTCCCCAAGAAGAGAAAATCCATCGGAGACGTGGCGACTTCGGAAGGCGCGAAGAAGCAGAAGGGGGGTGCTGGCGATGACACAGCCATGGACAGTGCCACGGAATCCGATGTTGCGGCGGTCGCCAAAGAAGTGGTGGCGGCGCGATCGGAGCCAGTCTTGGTTGCGGCCGCACCGGAAGCACCGGCCTCGACAACCAGCACCCCTGCCAGAGCGTCGGCGACGTTCCCGCGCTTCATGGCTAGGGGGTTTCCAGGCCGCAGAGTCCGGAGATCGTGGATGCGGGCATTGCGTCCCATAGTGGGCGCACTTCCTTCACGATCCCGTCAACTGACGCTGGAGAACTTCACAGGATGCTTGGAGCCGCTATTCAGGTATGTCCAGTCCCCAAGTTCTTAGTCGCTGAATTTTAGAGGCTGGGAACTGAACTTCTTTCTACTCTCTAGTCCCCGGATTCCTAGTCGCTGAATTTCAGCGGCTAGGAATTGAACTTTTTTCCTACTCTCCAGTCCCCGAGTTCTTAGTCGCTGAATTTCAGCGGCTGGGAACTTGATGTTGATTTTGGTAAGTGCTGAGGTGTGTTGTTTGTTTGCAGGGTTTGCAGAGGGAATCGACCGATCGACAGGCCGCGAGGGAGCGCTTGGAGCGTGATCTGCGCGAAGCGCAGGAGGCGAACCAGCGGCTTCAGGAAACTATTGGAGAGTATCAGCTTATCTGTCCTTTCCTCTGTCAAGTGTTAACTATTGGTGTATGGCACGCTGATGGTTTCCCGGCTGCGATTTCCAAGGCCCGCGAAGGGTTTGTTCCAGTCACCGAGATAGACGCGGTGAATGGACGAATTTCCTCCCTGATTCAGGACTTGGAGGAGGCGAGAGCGGCCTCAGTTTCTTCGGCGGACCGAGCGAAGGATGCCGTCACTTCGGCTGAGGAGGAACGCAAAGCCACGGACTCGATCATCGTGGGGCTGCACAACGATCAAGCCGCCTTGGAGAAGCATGTCACGGAGAGCTGCCGCAAAGTCCTTGGTGAGTCTCCGTCTTTGTCTGGCTTGTTCGGCGAGTCCCTGATTAAGGATGTCCGTAGTTTCACTAACGTCTGATTTTGCAGCTGTGATAGCAAAGCGACCCGGTGGTTTAGACCTTCAACGCTTCGCAGTGCGTGACTGCCATGGTGAATGCGGCCAGGGCTTAGGCGTTATGTGTCCAAGCGGTTCTTCAAGGCATGTACCCCACCGAGGTTATTCCTGGGGGGCTTACGGAGGTGTGGTGCTATCTAGAGGAGGTGCATGTCGTCGTGGAGTGGATGGCGCGCTCAGCGTTTAGGCGTGGGGCCACCACAGCATTGAGCTTGGGTCTCGCCCACTTCCCCGACGACTTCGACCTTGACGACATGACGAGTGGCTACCCATCGGCGACCGGCACGGTGGAGATGTCTGAGGTGCTGAAGCTGACTACAAAGGCCGCCCCTTACGCCGATCGGGTCCTGGCTATGGGGGATCTGCTGCCATACCAGGAGACGGTGTTGGCGCGTGGCGACCCCGAATGAAGTCAGAGAAGCCCTTTCGGTCGGCGCTGTCGAAGTCGCTGACGATGTACCCGACGAACCCGTGGTAGCCTTTTGTTCGTGTCAAGGGGGGTGGCGGTGCTTCTTCATCAGGACCTGTAGAATAAACAATGTAGTTGGGCAGTTTGTGATGTATGCCAAGTGGCGACTGCTGTAATGCATTTTGTAATCTATGCCAAGGGGAGTCACTCGACTCGTATTGCGACCAGGATTGTGTGGAGTGTTTTATTTTTGATTGAGCGAGTCCCCGAGCGCGTCTGCCCTTTAATGGGGTAAAACTCGATTGTATACTTTTGTGTTTTGTTTTGGTTGTGCGTTGTTTTGTCTCTCGCGTCTTCTGAGTGACGAGTAGGGTAGATTTGTAGGCGAGTCCCCGAGCGTGCTGCTCAACCATATTGGTCGTGTTCCTGTCGTAGGTTGTTGATGTGTTGTTTGTAACGCGTCTCCTCCCCTGGCCCGGAGAGCCAGTCGCTTGGCGAGTCCAAGGCAGCTCTCTTACTTGGTGTGTTCCTGAGCCGCGTGGGGGTTCCCGTTTTGCGGAGTCCCCGTGCATGGTACTTAACCGTTCGAGTCGCTTTGCACGAGGATGGGAGGGACAAGTCGCTGTGAGAAGCGTATACCGGTTGTCTTGGCCTGGTGGGCCAGTCGGGCTAGGCGACTCCAATGGCAGCTCCGAATTGGCATTTTTGTGGTTGACCCAAGGCCCAAGTATTTCCGGTGCCCTTGTGCCGCACTACTTAGCCGTACCGGTCGCTCGACCAGAGGTTGACTTCCGTGAGTACCATATTGCTAATATGTACAAGTGCGAGTGGCACAATAGTATGGCGAGTAGACACAATTTGTGCGATCTGCATGAATTTCATTATATATGCGAGATGGGTACAATTCTGAGGTTCTAAGTGTGGAACTTTCTGAGGAGGTTTACATTCCATGGCCTCGACCTCGAGCTGGCCGTCACCCCGTATGTCGATGAGGTAGTAGGCGTCATTGCCAAGGATTCGTCCTATGGCGAATGGTCCCTCCCATGGGGGGAGAGTTTGTGCATGCCTTTCTTGTCTTGGGCCAGTCTTAGGACTAGGTCGCCTTCCTGGAACGTGCGAGTTCGTACTCGGCGGCTGTGGTAGCGGTGGAGTCCTTGCTGGTATATGGTGGTACGAGAGCGAGACGGGTTGCGTGCTTCGTCGAGTTGATCGATGCTGTCTTGGCGGGCGACCTTGTTGGTCGCCTTGATGTAGTTGGCGACTCGAGGTGAATCGTGCTCTAGGTCAGTTGGCATTACGACATCGGTGCCGTACACCATGAAGAAGGATGTGAACCCGGTGGAGCGATTGACGGAAGTGCGGATTCCCCATATCACGGAAGGGAGCTCGTCGACCCAGCATCCTGGGGTGCGCTCGAGCGGCACTTGGAGTCACAACTTGAGCCCGTGGAGGATGCTTTGGTTGGCGCGTTCGACTCTGGGTGGGCGAATGAAGCGAGGTCGAGTCGTATGCCATGTTCTTCATAGAATTCCGCCATGGCCCCCATGGTGAAGTTGGTTCCATTGTCTGTTATGATGTTGTACGAGTAGCCGTATCGGTAGATGAGCCCGCGTAAGAACTTGGTGGCCATCTTGCCGTCGCACTTTTTTATTTGCTTGGCCTCGACCCATTTGGTGAACTTGTCGACCGCGACTAGGAGATGGGTGAAGCCAGATGGGGCCTTCTTGAACAGGCCTACCATGTCCATGTCCCATACGGCGAATGGCCATGTGATGGGGATGGTCTTGAGTGCCGAACCAGGGAGGTGCATCTGGTGGGCGTACTTCTGGCACCCGACGCATCGCTGGACGATGTTGGTGGCATCGGCGTGTGCGGTGAGCTAGTAGAAACCGTGCCGCATGGCCTTGGTGACTAGCGACTTGACGCCGGTGTGATGGCCGCAGTTGCCGGCGTGAATGTCCTGGAGGATCTTGTGGCCTTCTTCTGGCTGTACGTAGTGCTGGAACACGCCAGTCATGCTGCGTCTATGGAGCTCGCCATTGATGATGGCGAAGGATTTGAAGCGGCGCATGATCATTCGCACCGCTGTCTCGTTGCTTGGTAGGATTTTGTGCTCCAGGAAGGCGATGTATGGTGATGTCCAGTCGCTAGGCTCCACAACCATGGCGACTAAGGCCGGTTCTGATTGTAGTGGTATCCCGACGTCGATCTCTTTTGGTGGGCTGATCGACGGTTTGTGGATGATGTCGAGGAAGACGCCTACTGGTGGCGCTTGTCGGGTCGATCCGATGCGGGAAAGGGCGTCTGCCTCCTTGTTTTTGTGCCTGTCAATCCACTCGACGGAGTAGTCATCGAAGTGTCCTCCCAATTGGTCTACCGCTTGGCGGTACGCGATCATTGTTGGGGAGACGGCGTCGCACGTCCCGGCGACTTGGCCGGCGACTAGGTCGGAGTCACCATAGCATCATAAGCGGTTGACGTTCATCTCCTTAGCGGCTCTCATGCCGTGAAGGAGGGCCTCGTATTCTGCCATGTTGTTGGTGCAGGGCTTGAAGTTGAGGTGGAGCACATAGCGGAGCTTGTCTCCTTTGGGAGAGGTCAGTATGACCCCAGCCCGTGCGCCGTTGGCGTTCTTGGAGCCGTCAAAATCGAGCGACCAGTAGTGGAGGTACAGAAGCTTCTTTGGTTGCTATGCTTCTTCCCAATCAGCAAGGAAATCAGCCAGGGCTTGTGACTTGATCGCTTTGCGGGGCTCATATTTGATGTTGTGGACGCCGATTTCGACGGCCCACTTGGCGACTCGCCCGGTCACCTCGCAATTGCGTATTATGTCTTACAGGGGTGTGGAGGATACCACCGTGATCGGGTGCTCCTGGAAGTAGTGTGGGAGTCCCCGCTGAGCTCGAAATACCGCGTACACCAGTTTTTGGTACTACGGGTAGCGCTGTCGCGAATCTGTCAGGACTTCGCTGATGTACTAGATAGGGCACTGTATGAGGTTCTCCTTGCCCTCCTCTGGTCATTCGACGACCATCACGGTGTTGACGACTCGAGTGGAGGCCGCGCCATAGACGAGCATTGGCTCTTTGTCGAGTGGAGCGGCGAGGAGTGGAGCCGCGAGTAGCACTTCTTTGAGGGCTTTGAGTGCGTCGGCGACCTCCGCGTCCCATTGGAACATGGGGTTCTTGCGCATCAGGCGGTAGAGGGGCATTGCCTTCTCGCCTATTCGGGGGATGAACCGACTGAGGGTCGCGACTAGCCCTACCAACTTCTGGACGTCGTGCAGGCACTCGGGTTTCCCGAGTCGCGCGATGGTGTCGATCTTGGTGGGGTTGGCTTTGATGCCTCGCTTGGAGACTAGATATCCCAGGAGATGTCCGGTGGGGATGCTGAAGGTGCATTTTCCTGGGTTCAGCTTGATGTTGTACCTCCGCAGGTTTGCGAAGATTTCGGCTAGGTCGGCGAGCAGGTCGTCCTGGCAGGTGGATTTTACCACCACATCGTCGATGTAGACGTGAATGTTGCGGCCAATTTGGCTCGCTAGGCACTCCTGCATGCATCTCTGGTATGTGGCGCCGGCATTCTTGAGGTCGAACGTCATCTTCTCCTCGTTCTCGCTAGGCACACCCGAATGGCATGATGAACGCCATCTTCACCTCGTTCTCGACCGCCATCTTGATCTGGTTATAACCAGAGTAAGCGTCAAGGAAGCACAATGACTCCGATCCCGCGGTCGAGACGATGATCTGATCGATGGGCGGTAGGACGAACTCCTCCTTCGGGCAGGCACTGTTGAGGTTGGTGTAGTCGATACACATTCTCCATGTGTTGTTCTTTTTTAGAACCAGGACTGGGTTTGCCAGCCACTTGGAGTATTTGATTGGCCGGATGAAGCCTGCAGCTAGCAGGCGCTGTACTTCTTCGGCGATTGCTCAACAGCGCTCTTCATTGAAGGGCCTTAGCGACTGCTTTACTGGTCGCACTTTGGGGTCGGCGTTGAGTTTGTGCTCAGTGAGTTCCCTCGGGACACCTGGCATGTCGGATGGCTTCCATGCGAAGATGTCGTGGTTCTCACGGAGGAAAACGATGAGCGCGCTTTCCTATGCGGGGCTCATGTGCGCCCCGATGGTGACCGTCTGGCTGGAATCACCTAGGACGAGCTCGACGGTGCGGGTGTGCGTGGTCACCTGGAACGTGGAGTTCACGGCGGTTGGTTTCTTCAGGATGGTGGGGTCGTCCTTGTTGATGTTGCCCGCGTATTTCACGAGCTCCTCTGCGTGGTCGTTCTCCGCAGCGATGACGACATCGGCAAGCTCGGCTCCTTTGTCCTTGCATTCCATGGCCATGTCGGGGTCGCCATGGATGGTGATGATGTCGCTTAGCCCTGGGAGCTTCATCACGTTGTAGGAGTAGTGTGGGGTCGCCATGAACTTTGCGAATGCCTGGCGACCTTGGACGTAGTGGTAGGGGCTGTAGAAGTTCACCAGCTCAAATACGATCCTCTCCATGCGGTACTTTGCCGGAGTGCCGAAGGTGACTGGCAGCGTTACTTTTCCGATCGGGTACGCCTTCTGACCGGGGACGATACCGTGGAAGGTCGTCAGGGTTGGCTCAATGGCTGCTTCTGGGAGCTGGAGCCTCTTGAACGTGTACAGGTACACGATGTTGATGGAGCTCCCACCATCCATTAGCGTCTTGGGCAGCCAGTAGTCGGCCACCTTGGGCCTGACTACTAGGGCGACTCGCCCTGGGTATTCGATTCTTGGTGCGTGGTCCTGGCGACTCCAGGTGATGCTCTGCTCAGACCAGTTGAGGAAGCGAGGCATGTCGACCTGTGTCACCGCGTTGACGGCGACCGCTTGAGTGAGCACCTTCTTCTCGCGCTTGGTGCCAAGTCCAGTGAAGGTGTGTAGCAAGCCGATGGCGGTGCCGAAGCCGCCACCATTCCCGTTGTCCTGAGGTGGGTTGTTATTGGGGTCCTCCATTGCTCGCCTCGCCTTCTCGATCTCTTTGAGAGAGTGGCAATTAGTGGTGGTATGGGTGGCGGGTTTTCCCTCCCTGCTATGGTAGATGCAGGGCTGGTTGAGCAAGACAGCGGGTGATACATTGCAAATGTATCTATAATTTTTGATATTCCATGCTTAGTTTTATTTACTTTCTTATGTTTTTCCCAGACTTTGGAGTACTTTTCATATGATTTCTTGGACTAAGCTACTAATAGTTGCAAAAGTGCAAAATGTTCTTGTTTTACACTTTGATGTGTAGGAATTACCAAGAATACAAGTGGAAACCTTGTTGGAGTCAAATTGGGATTTTCCAGAAATCTGTCTCAGAACACTTTTTGAAGATGGTCACATTTCGGGTCGAAGACGGCGTAAAACGGAAAACTCTTCAACTACAAAGTTGTTGGAAATTTCGCGACAAACATTCTGGACATAATATTTAGCTGATTCTGAGTTCGAGCGGGCCTTTTAGACCTGATTTACTGCAGCCCAAAATGGGGTGACGGGAATCCGAGAAGCTATATAAAGGAAGGAAACCTAATTTGTGGGAGACACCTCCACCCACGAATTTGCAGCCACCAAAGCCACGTTTTTGCCTCCCCCATAGATCCCATCTACATGTGGAAGGGCCCCAAGAATCCATGAAGGAAGGGCGCTAAGGGGCGGTGCTCTCCTATGATACCGGCAATGGGGAAGGAGTCATCCGCGTCGCCGCCGCCTCTTCACCATCTTCACCGCCATCTCCACGACCATCTCCATCACCATTGCCGATTCCCATGATGAGGAGGGAGTAGTTCTCTCTCGAGGCTAAGGGTTGTACTGGTAGCTATGTGTTCATCTCTCTCTCTATGCATGATCTTATTAAGATCATGAGCTTGTAATCTATAGATCTACCTTGCTACTCAAGTGCTTTAATAGATCTCTACTCTCCCCATGTGTGTGAAAGTGACAGCGTGCACACCATGGTGGCACTTAGGCTAGAGATTACAAATACTTTTTTATGAGTTATATTTGGAGTTGGATGTTTCTATGAAATTGTGGTGTTTGTTGGAACCATCTAGTGCTCAAGGTGACAGTGTGGGGTTTTCCAGATGGGAAAGGCTTCCTTTGAGGTGTGCTGTTATAGCCCTACCATTGATTAGAGTGTCCAACCAGAGAGTAGTTAAGAGTAGTATCATAAAGAGAAGATATCTATATGAGAGTGTTCACTAGTGAAAGTATGATCCCTAGGCCTTGTTTCTAAGCATTGAAACACCGTTTGCTACTAGATCTGTTACATGTTTGATTGCTTCCATCTTTATTTCAGTTTTACTTTAGTCTCTTCCACGCCATCAGTCTATTTTCTATCACTGTTACCACTTATAATTATCCATACCACTTGTATTTCACTATCTCTTCGCCGAACTAGTGCACCTATACACCTGACAAGTGTATTGGGTGTGTTGGGGACACAAGAGACTTATTGTATCTTGATTGCAGGGTTGCTTGAGAGGGAATACCTTTGACCACTTCCTCCATGAGTTCGATAAACCTTGGGTGATCCACTTAAGGAAAAACTTGCTGCTGTTCTACAAACCTCTGCACTTGGAGGCCCAACAACTGTCTACAAGAATAGAAGTGCGTAGACATCAAGCTATATTTTGGCGCCGTTGCCAAGGAGGTAAGGTAAAAGGTATTCACACCGGAGGATTAAAGAAGAAGAAAGTCCCAGGGCAAACGCCTATTTTCTGGCGCCGTTGCCGGGGAGGTAAGGTAAAAGGTACTCACATCCTCCGGTGTGAGTACTCGAAGTTATTTCCTTGAGATTCTGCAATTTTGTCTTTTCGTTTCTTGTTTTAACTAGTTAGGCTTAATGGAAAACAACAACAAAATTAGAGAGCTTTTTAGTATTTTTCCTAAGTTATAACTTGAATTGTTTGAAAAGAAAATTAAAAAACCCATGGAACTTTCTTTGCATGCTAATAGCAATGTTATTAGTATGAATCTTTTGAACACCTTTGTTACTAATGCTATGGAAACGTCTAAGCTTGGGGAAGTTGGTTCTGATGAAAATGATCTCTTTAGTTCCCCAGTTTTAAGGAAGAAAATTTGCTCTGATGATACTTTATCTCCCATATGTGGTAATTCTAATGATACTTGTGATATTTTAAATCCACATACTGGAAGCATCCCTTTTAAAATACCTATAAAAATTATTGATCGTGTTATGGATAACTACTATTTTGGAGATGGAACTGTCCATCCCGGTGATCATTTGCTCTTTATACACGAATTATGCGGGTTGTTCAAGTGTGCAGGTATTACAACCGATCATGTCAAGAAGAAGTTATTCTCTTTTTCACTTAAGGGAAAAGCAAGGGAGTGGTATGAGCTACTAGATGATCCTCATCATTTGGAGTGGAAGGAACTTGAATCTCTCTTTTACTCTAAATTTTATCCTCCTCATGAAATTCATAAATATAGGAATTACATTTATAATTTTCATCCTCATGATGGAGAAAGTATCGCCCAAGCATGGGGGAGACTGAAGTCACTAATGCTCAAATGTCCCATTCATGAGCTCCCCCGTAATATTGTTATTAATAATTTCTATGCAAGGCTTTCAGGACATTACAAGGACTATCTAGATACTTGTTTAGAGGGATCCTTCACAAGTAAGGAGGTCAAAGCTAAGTGGGATCTTCTTGAAACAATTCAAAGCAATACCGAAGATTGGGATAACAACAAAGGTAAAGAACCAGGTATAAACTATGAGTATGATTGCATTAAGTCTTTTGCTGAAATTGCTGATTTTCAAGAGCTTACTGCTAAATATGGTCTTGATCCTCAAATTCTTATTGATAGTTTTAAAACCTTTGCTTCTCATATTAATGCTCCTAAAGAAAAGTCGGACATGTATCATGAGCCTTTTAAAGACACTTGCATGGAAAATGAAATTGTTGTTAATGATAGCAATAAACATGCTCAAACCTCTGAAAGCACTATTTCTTATAAGCATGCTAATTTTTGTGGGATACATAGACCTTGTGAGAGTAATCAAGTTTAAGAAGAATATGGTATCACCCACAGGAATGAAAAAACTAGAATGTGGTATAGGGCTCTAAATGATCTTGGTAAAAAAGTTTGTGCCATCCATCCTTTTATTTGTGAACTTTCCTTTGAAGTGGGTCATTTCAATTTCCAAAGCTCAGGCCATAATAATAGCCCTTCTAATCTAATGAGTACTGCAAGTTTGTATTGTGATGACATGATCACTCCTAATCAGCATGATGAACTTACATTATTTTTGGGGTGTGAAGAGTTATCAAGAAAAACCTCTTTGGTAGATATGGGTGCTTTTGATATGAATGGTGTCCTGCATGGTTGTCATCTTTATTGTGTTGATAATTGTCACACAAATACTTACATACAAAATATTATAGAAGATGAGATTTTACCAAAATATGATAGGACTAATATGTGTTTTGATCTTATTAATGAAAAGAAGGAATCCTCCAAAGTTTCTTATATTGTCTCTAACAATGAACCAGGATATATGGAGAAGCTTCCTTTCAAGCCTCTCCCTCCTAAAGATAAGATGATAAAGAAGAAAAGGAGGAGTAAAAGGAGGGAGGGAACGGTATTTTCCCCTAAGCATGTAGCTCCTATTATAGTTTTTGATGAGTCTGAAATCGATGATGTTCCTATGCCTATTACCTATAGTAGTGATCATGATTGGTAAAAGCACACTTCTTTTGATATTGAAAATCTCTTTGGTACCAATTCTTAAAATGATGATATTAATAATTGCTATACCATTAGTTCTATCCATGATCCTTCCAATGATGATATGTTTACAAATGAACACACTTTGGAAGATAACTATTCTATTGCTTATGAAGATACTATACCTCCAATTTATGATGATTGCAATGATGAATATGATATTTTCAGTCCACCTACTATTGAGGAGGAAATTAATTATGATTATAATACGTCTCCTATATTTGATGATTATGGTGATGAAAATACTAATGATAGCTATTTTGTTGAATTTGCTCCCACTACAATTAACAAGAATGACTATGTTTATGTGGGGAGTATTAATTATTTTATGCATGTGGCTCATGATAAGAATGTTTTGTGTGATAGTTATATTGTTAATTTTATTCATGTTGCTACTGAAAGTTATTATGAGAGAGGGAAACATGGTTCTATGCATCTCAATAATATTAAGTTTCCCCTCTTTATGTTGAAAATTTTATAGTTGCACTTGTTTTGCTTTCCTATGCTTGTTGCTTTGTGCTTTCACGACTTGTTTCTTTACAATATTCCTAAGCATAGGAAGTGGGTTAGACTTAAATGTGTTTTTAATTTGCTTTTTGATGCTCTCTTTTACTTCAATTCATATTTCTTATATGAGCATCTTCTCAAACTATCAAGCCTAACTTAAAGGCGTTAAAGAAAAGTACTTATTGGGAGATAACCCAAAAGTTTTAGATGAGTCTTGGAAGTTATTACCTATGTAATAACCGCTCCGTATCCTTTTTATTTGCTTTTTGTGCCAAGAGTAACCTCTAATGAGAGAGAAGTAATGATTGGGAAAGTTGTTGTCCCGAAACAGATTTCTGTGCTTCACCGTAAAAATTCGTGAGAGAGCTCTGTATGTTGTATTGATCTGTAATTTTTTGTTCTTCTGCCCCAGGTTATTATCTAACTTTCGTTGGTTCAACACTTTTTGATTTGAGCAACAGAAGGTCTTCGAAAAAAATCGTCTATACCTGCTGGTCTGTTTTGACAGATTTCTGTTATTTTCTGCATTTGCTTCTTGTTGGTTCCTTCTTGAGTTCTTTTAGGGAATTGAGCTTTTTGAGGGAAGTGCTACAGTACCTAGTGTTCTAATGGAAGTTTATTTGGTTTTAGAACTGAACCTTGAGACTTATTTATCTTAAGTGCACTAATGTTGCTAATAAAGATTTTGTGAAGTTTTGTATAAAGGAAAAATTTTAGGTGTATGGAAGGAATGATTAATGAGATGAAGGATGGACTAAAGCTGAAGCTTGGGGATTCCACGCGTGTCACCCCAAGAAATATCCAACAAGTACAAGCGTCAAAGCTTGGGGATGCCCAAGGCATCCCCTTGTTCATCAATAAAAATCCCAGGTTTCTTCCAAAAGCTTCATTTTTACTGTTTCATGCATAGTTGTGTTTTTCTTGGAGCGTCTTCTTTTTCGATTTTTTTTTGGTTTTCGTTTGCCTTGGTTTGCTTAGTTTTATGAATAAATTGGTTGGACCCCCTCTTTCATACATTGGTTTGCAAATAGTTTGGTTTGGTTTGGAAAAGAGTAGGAAAGTTCATACTTATGTGGTAAATAGAGCTTGTTTTTGACTGTGGCCTATGCTTTGTCATGCCATGCTTGATATTGTTTTGGATTTATGCTTACTATTCCTTTCTTTAGCATGACTTGTTATAAACAATTGAGCTTGCTTAATGTGCCTTGGATGAATCATGCGTTGTTTTAGCATATTAAAGCATAGTATAGTGGTATTCTCCTTTGATGCTTTATTTGGGTTGACTTGGCACATGCTCACATCATGTTATGACTATCTCTAGTCACCATAGACTTTATGATCTTTTATTTTTGAACTTGTTGTATCACTTTATGCTTTGATCAATGATGTTTTGTCGCTCTGCATGATTATGGCCATTATTGCTCTCTTAGTTTGTCGCTTCCAGTCTTTTGCTAGCCTCCACAACAAGTATGAGTTTCACTCATGCATCCAACTCCCTAAACCAATTTATTCCAAAGAGTCCACCATACCTACCTACTAGCTTATGCTATTCCAAGTACATTCATGCTTTTGTTTACCTTCCACTTGTTATGAGAAAAATAGTGATTAAAGATCTCACAAACTTGATGGCACACTTTACTTTACTTGCCCTTAATAAACTTGAACCATTGTGTCTTCTATGTTGTATATGCTTGCACTTATTTGTTGGGAATTAGCAGAAACATGCTTTCATGGGGAACGCTTTCAACATTGCACTTGGTACTTGTACCTAGTTGATATCATGCTCTTTTGTATATGGATGTCGTCGGTGTGAAATAAAAGGGGAGCTTGTAAGTCCATGGAGTTATGTATATGTGTTAGAGATACGTCTGGGCCGCTGGTCTAATCCATGCTGACATGGTGGAAACCTGCAGCGTAACCATAATGAGCTGTCTATGAAACATTCTTCTTATAAAAAAAGATTCCTATATTGAGAAAAAAAAGAGATACTATGAAAAGAGGAAAGAGAGAAAAAAGCACCATATTCCCATGGTAAATAAGAAGAATGCTCAGATGCTCGTTGCCTGCTTGCCTTGTCATTTTGATATGGGGATTCTTCCGTATCATCGGGCAAGGGGTACCCCGTTGGCGGTTCTCTATGATACACATGTACTTACGATGACAAGAACTTACCGGTGACTAAACTTGAGTAGCATGAGGAGCGGCCCTCGTATACAAGGGACATGGGATTTTTGACTTATACTTCGTCAAGCAAGTACACCATAGTTTGTTCACTTTAACCTTAATCACTTCAAGATGCTTATGATAGGGGCAATGAGAGATGAAAGCTATAAGTACCATAATTTTTGGAAGCTCTTTATGAGACTTGAATCCCTGCTTCCTTCTATGAAGGCCTTTCTTCCACCATTATATTGAGTCTCCACCTTCTATCTTTATGCACCTACTTTAAGAGTATAGTGGCCATTCTTACTTCCATGTGCATTGTCCCAAGACTAGTTGATTGATGCATAACTTGTTATTGTTTGTTTTAAACTATTGTATTTAGTCACTCTTATGATCTTTGAAGGTGTCCTATGCATTTATATTTGCTACTCTATTGAGGGAGAAGCTGAATACTATTATGCTATGTTTTCTTTATGTGAAACAAACAAACGTCTTGCAAAGCATTGTTATTCATGAATCTTTTGTTTGTGCCTTTTCATGTTGCATCATAGTTTCTCTGCTTATTGCTAGAACTTTTGTGTTTCATGTTATGATTGAAGTACTATGATCCCAGCTTTGAATGTTTTGCAAATACTTTGATCAAATCTTTGATGGTGCATGTCACCTCAAAAATTATTCTTTCTTTTTATCACTTACCTACTCGAGGACGAGCAGGAGTTAAGCTTGGGGATGTTGATACATTGCAAATGTATCTATAATTTTTGATGTTCCATGCTTGGTTTTATTTACTTTCTTATGTTTTGCCCAGACTTTGGAGTACTTTTAATATGATTTCTTGGACTAACCTACTAATAGTTGCAAAAGTGCACAATGTTCTTGTTTTACACTTTGATGTGTAGGAATTATCAAAAATACAAGTGGAAACCTTGTTGGAGTCAAATTGGGATTTTCCAGAAATCTGTCTCAGAACTCTTTTTGAAGATGGTCACGTTTTGGATCGAAGACAGCATCAAACGGAAAACGCTTCAACTACAAAGTTGTTGGAAATTTCGCGACAAACGTTCTGGACATAATATTTAGCTGATTCCGAGTTCGAGCGGGCCTTTTAGACCCGATTACTACAGCCCAAGATGGGGTGACGGGAATCCGAGAAGCTATATAAAGGAAGGAAACCTAATTTGTGGGAGACACCTCCACCCACAAATTTGCAGCCACCAAAGCCACGTTTTTTCCTCGCCATAGATCCCATCTCCATGGGGAAGGGCTCCCAAAAATCCATGAAGGAAGGGCGCTAAGGGGCGGTGCTCCCATGTGATACCGGCGGCGGGGAAGGAGTCATCCACGTTGCCGCCGCCTCTTTACCATCTTCACCGCCATCTCCACTACCATTTTCATCACCATTACTGATTCCCATGATGAGGAGGGAGTAGTTCTCTCTCGAGGCTAAGGGTTCTACCGGTAGCTATGTGTTCATCTCTCTCTCTATGCATGATCTTATTGAGATCATGAGCTTGTAATCTATAGATCTACCTTGCTACTCAAGTGCTTTAATAGATCTCTACTCTCCCCATGTGTGTGAAAGTGACAGCATGCACACCATGGTGGCACTTAGGCTAGAGATTACAAATACTTTTTATGAGTTATATTTGGAGTTGGATGTTTCTATGAAATTGTGGTGTTTGTTGGAACCATCTAGTGCTCAAGGTGACAGTGTGGGGTTTTCCAGATGGGAAAGGCGTCCTTTGAGGTGTGCTGTTATAGCCCTACCATTGATTAGAGTGTCCAACCAGAGAGTAGTTAAGAGTAGTATCATAAAGAGAAGATATCTATATGAGAGTGTTAACTAGTGAAAGTATGATCCCTAGGCCTTGTTTCTAAGCATTGAAACACCGTTTGCTACTAGATCTATTACATGTTTGATTGCTTCCATCTTTATTTCAGTTTGCCTTTAGTCTCTTCCACGCCATCAATCTATTTTCTATCACTGTTATCACTTATAATTATCCATACCACTTGTATTTCACTATCTCTTCGCCGAACTAGTGCACCTATACACCTGACAAGTGTATTGGATGTGTTGGGGACACAAGAGACTTATTGTATCTTGATTGCAGGGTTGCTTGAGAGGGAATACCTTTGACCACTTCCTCCCTGAGTTCGATAAACCTTGGGTGATCCACTTAAGGGAAAACTTGCTGCTGTTCTACAAACCTCTGCACTTGGAGGCCCAACAACTTTCTACAAGAATAGAAGTGCGTAGACATCAGCGGGGTCGAATTTCGGCCTCGCTGTGTTGTTGGAGCGGAAGTTTCTGCTGTCGCGGCAAATTCCTCCATCACGGTGTTAACTCTTGGTGTCGCGCTGGCCATAGCTGGCATTGGCGACAAAGTTGACTCGCTCGTCCGTGCGGCGTTGGCCGGTGGTGCGGGTGTTGCTGTAGCGCATGTCGCGGATGCGCCCGCTGTCGTGGATGCTGGTTCAGCACCGTCCTCCCGACTCATCGGCAGAGTCTTGGTTAGGGTCCTCCTCCGTGTAGCGCTTGGCGATCTCGAGGAGCTCGGGGACGTTGTCAAGCGTCCAATAGACCCTCTTGATCTTGGTGACCAGGGGTTCGTACCGGCACGCGTTCTTGAAGCAATGTATCGCCGTGTCAGGGTGGATGCTGGAGGCATTGATCCACAGTTCTTGCCATCTTTGAATCCAGCGGCGAGTCGACTCGTGTTGTCCCTGGATGCACTGCTCTAGGTCTTCTATGGTGGTGGCGCGGGTGTAGCAGCCCTCGAAGTGCCTAATGAAGGCGTCCCACATTTCTTCCTAGGAATCGATGTTGTCGGCAGGGAGGGTGTTGATCCATTGCCGAGTCGCACCCCCCATCATCAGGGGGAGGTAGCGAGCGGCGAGCAGGTCGGTGTGGCCTGCGATTCCCATCGCCATGAGGTATGTGTCCAGCCAGACAGCTGGATCGTACGTCGGTTCGTACTTTTCGATCTCCTTTGGAGCCTTGAAGTTGGCGGGGTATTTTTCCCCACGAATCATGGGCCCGAAGCATTGCGGCCCGACTTGACTGAGCGAGCCTCTTGGTTCTGGGTCGCCGCGGTTGGTGAGGGTGTGCCTCAAGTCGTTGGGCTAGCGCACCCGCCACGCCTGGTTGTTGATGATGTTCGTTCGGGCGTCAAGGGGCTGCCCGTTGGTGGCAACCGTGTTATTCACTGGTCGCGACTCGTTGGTGGACAGCGCGGGGTTGGCGGCCCGTGGTTGGTTCACCAGAGGCTGCGGTGGTGGGCATGTCAATGTGTTGGCGATGTTGGGGTGGCCGCTTGATGTCACCCTACTTGCTGAGGAGCGGGAGTACATCCGCCCCCGCGGGTCGACTCCCGCAGCTTGTTGCTCAACGACCCTGACGAGTAGGGCCTTGGCGTACTGGATCTGTAGCACGCCGTCGCCTTGGACGTCGATTTTGGCGATCACCAGCGTCGGCCGTGATGACGTTGTCCATTGGGGTGGAGTATAGTGGTAGTCCGTTGGTGTCGCGAGCTTGAGGAGAGATGATGATCCGCGGTTGGTGCGGCGGGGGCGTGCGGCCGATGGGTGTAGGAGGGCCTCCGATCGCCAGTGCACCGGGTGGAGGTCTCGCGGGGTTGCTTCCGCCTGGTGGCATGTTCTTGCAGTATTCGCACTTGGCGGCGTGTGTAGGGTCGCTTTCATCGTTGAAGTTTAGGATGCGGCCCTGGACATTGGAGTTCAGGCGGGTCCTGATGCGGAGCTGGTGATAGAGCGATAACTCCCGGGCCGTTTCTCGCTCGAGGTGGTATTTCTCACGCTCGGCGAGTTCGTTGCGTTGCGCCACCGCGAGCCGCAGGCAGGCTTCCTCCACCTTTGTGTCCCTCGCAGTCGGCGGGATCGGCGTGGAGAACGGATCTAGCGGGGTGGCCGTGCTACCCGCCATGTAGATCGTGTTGAAGCGATTAGATCTGGCGCAGAAGTCTTCGGGCGATTCCGAGCCGGAGTCAGAGTCGAAGATCCTGAGGATGGAGGGGTCCTTGAAATCCTCCGGGTTGGAGACGCGCGTGATGGAGTCCTCTCGTGATGCAGCGCTGATGATCCATCAACCGAGGCAGGGGTTGCGGAGTCGGCGTCGTCGTTTAGGACCTTGTCATTGGTGGCGTCGTTGGTCTCCGCCACGTCGCTGGCGGCCGAGTCGTACTCGGTGACGAGGCTCCTGATGGAGCGGACCTTCTCCTCCGAGAGCAGATCGCGGTGCGGCGGCGATCTGCCGACGATCACTGTTGTAGCTGGGTTGACCACGCCGGTGAAGCCGACGAAGAGGTTGATGGAGCCGACCGGCATCACCGCGCCGTGAGTGACCGGGCCTGACGCCGGGATGTAGCTGCTAGGCAGGATCTGTAAGATCCCGCTGATGGTGATCATGTGACCGGTGGCAAGCGGCCGATCGATCGGTGAGTAGGGTCTCGCCGCAGAACTCAGGCCAATCCCGCTATGCCCCACGGTGAGCGCCACTGTCGTCGAAATGGACACGGCAGTCGCTGCCACTGGCAGTGATTGATTGTAACGTGAGGAAGAGTTGGCGGCCATCTGTGGTGCGAGATGGGGGCGGATGCACATGGGTTTACCCAGGTTCAGCCCCCCGGAGTGTAAAGACCTACTTCTGCTAGATTAGATTATGCATAGCGAGTTATAGGGGTGGCGAGCTCGGCGTCTAAGCAGTGAGTCGCTTGAGAGGGTGTATGATGGAACGTAAGTCCTTAGGATACCCTAATGAGGTTTATATAGGAGTCACCTCGCTAGGGTTTACAAGTTACAACCGAGCTAGATATGGAGTTGGAGGCTTTCTGACCTAATCCGACTGGTCTTCAGATATGCTTCTGGGCCTTCAGCTTCTAGTCGCCAGGCTTCTCCTTTCGTCGTAGTCCAGTCGCCGTTCTTCAGGCACACTCATAGGCCCTTCGGCCCAATCGGAACGTCCTACTAGGCATAACCCCTTTGGCATATCCCCATCAATCCCCAAGCTTAACTCGTGTAGGTAAGTGATAAAAAGAAAGAATAATTTTTGAGGTGACATGCACCATCAAAGACATGATCAAAGTATTTGTAAAACATTCAAAGCTGGGATCATAGTACTTCAATCATAACATAAAAGACAAATTTCTAGCAATAAGACAAAGAAACTATGTTGCAACATGAAAAGGAACAAACAAAAGATTCATGAATAACAATGCTTTGCAAGACGTTTGTTTGTTTCACATAAAGAAAACATAGCATAATAGCATTTAGCTTGTCCCTCATAGAGTAGCAAATATAAATGCAT
Organism: Avena eriantha; assembly: GCA_910589775.1. Classification (NCBI taxonomy): domain Eukaryota; kingdom Viridiplantae; phylum Streptophyta; class Magnoliopsida; order Poales; family Poaceae; genus Avena; species Avena eriantha. The sequence continues at coordinate 69,089,755 of OU342740.1, forward strand.
AGGACACCTTCAAAGTTCATAAGAGTGACTAGATACAAATAGTTTAAAACAAGCAATGTCAAGTTATGCATCAATCAACTAGTCTTGGGACAATCCACATAGAACTAAGAATGGCCACTATGCTCTCAAAGTAGGTGCATAAAGGTAGCAGGTGGAGACTCAATATAATGGTGGAAGAAAGGCCTTCATAAAAGGAAGTAGGGATTCAAGTCTCATAAAGAGCTTCCAAAAATTATGGTACTTATAGCTTTCAGCTCTCATTGCCCCTATCATAAGCATCTTGAAGTGATTAAGGTTAAAGTGACCAAACTATGGTGTACATGCTTGACGAAGTATAAGTTAGAAATCGCATGTCCCTTGTATACGAGGGCCGCTCCTCATGCTACTCAAGTTTAGTCACCGGTAAGTTCTTGTCATCGTAAGTACATGTGTATCATAGAGAACCGCCAACGGGTACCCCTTGCCCGATGATATGGAAGAATCCCCATATCAAAATGACAAGGCAAGTAGACAACGAGCATCTCAGCAATCATCTTATTTACCATGGGAATATGGTGCTTTTTTCTCTCTTTCCTCTTTTCATAATCTCTTTTTTTCTTTTTCTCTTTTTTTTTCTTTTTCTCTTTTTTTCTCAATATAGGACTCTTTTTTTATAAGAAGAATGCTTCATAGTCAGCTCATTAGGGTTACGCTGCAGGTTTCCACCATGTCAGCATGGATTAGACTAGCGGCCCAGGCGTTTCTCTAACACATATACATAACTCCATGGACTTACAAGCTCCCCTTTCATTTCACACCGACGACATCCATATACAAAAGAGCATGATATCAACTAGGTACAAGTACCAAGTGCAATGTTGAAAGCGTTCCCCATGATAGCATGGTTCTGCTAATTCCCAATAAATAAGTGCAAGCATATACAACATAGACGACACAATGGTTCAAGTTTATTAAGGGCAAGAAAAGTAAAGTGTGCCATCAAGTTCATGAGAGATTTAATCACTAGTTTTCTCATAACAAGTTTAATTTGGAAGGTAAACAAAAGCATGAATATAATTGGAATAGCATAAGCTAGTAGGTAGGTATGTTGGACTCTTTGTAATAACTTGGTTTAGGAAGTTGGATGCATGAGTGGAACTCATACTTGGTTGTGGAGGCTAGCAAAAGACTGGGAGTGACAAACTAAGAGAGCAATAATGGCCATAATCATACAGAGCGACAAAACATCATTGATCAAAGCATAAAGTGATACTAAAAGTTGAAAACTAAAGGATCATAAAGGGTATGGTGACTTGAGATAGTCATAACATGGTGTGAGCATGTGCCAAGTCAACCCAAATAAAGCATCAAAGGAGAATACCACTATACTGTGTTTTAATATGCTAAAACAACGCATGATTCAACCAAGGCACATTAAGCAATCTATATTTTTTATGACAAGTCATGCTACAACAAAAAATACTAATCATAAAGCCAAAACAATATCAAGCATGGCATGACAAAGCATAGGCCACATTCAAAAACAAGATCTTGTTACCACATAAGTATGAACTTTCCTACTCTTTTCCAATCCAAACCAAACTATTTTAAAACCAATGTATGAAAGAGGGGGTCCAACCAATTTATTCAGAAAACCAAGCAAACGAAAAACCAAAATGAAGCGTTTGGAAGAAACCTGGAATTTTTATTGATGAACAAGGGGATGGCTTGGGCATCTCCAAGCTTTGACGCTTGTACTTCTTGGATATTTCTTGGGGTGGCACGCATGGCATCCCCAAGCTTGAGATTTAGTCCATCCTTCATCTCATTACTCATTCCTTCCATACACCTGAATTTTTCTTCATACAAAACTTCACACAATCTTTATTAGCAACATTAGTGCACTCAAGATAATAGGTCTTAAGGTTTAGTTCCAACACCAAATAAACTTCCATTAGAACACTAGCTACTGTAGCACATCCTCCAAAAAGCTCAATTCCGCAAAAGAACTCAAAAAGGAACCAACAAGAAGCAAATGCAGAAAATGGCAGAAATCTATCAAAACAGAGCAGCAGGTAAAGACGAATTTTGTCGGAGACCTTCTGTTGCTCAAATGAAAAAGTGTTGAACCAACGAAAGTTAGATAACAACCTGGGGCAGAAGCAAAAAAATTCATGCCTCAAAAAGATGTCCAGACATTTTACACGAATTTTTATGGTGAAGCACAGAAATCTGTTTCGGGGCAGCAACTTTCCCAATCATTACTTCTCTCTCATTAGAGGTTACTCTTGGCACAAAAAGCCAATAAAAAGGATAAGGAGCGGTTATTACTGAAGTAATAACTTTCAAGACTCATCTAAAACTTTTGGGTTATCTCCCAATAAGTACTTTTCTTTAACGCCTTTAAGTTACGCATAAGAATCAAGAAAGAATCAAGTGTTCTCAAATGAAGAAGCATTAAGACCAAATTTCTTGCCCTTACCTCTCTTACTTTTATTCTTAACCTTGGGGAAAATATGATTTTTTGGTGGAGAGGAAAGGTGCATGGTCCCCTTTCCCACATCAATTATTGCTCCAAGGAGTTCTAATAGGGACCTTCCATGTGTAATTTGTCCTTTTCCTGCACATTCAATAACAAGATAATCACTAGAAATCATTTTCCCAAGGATCTTTGTAAACACTCCTTCAGCTATTCCAATAGGTAATATGGTATCATTATTAGCAAGACATATTTATTTTCCTCCTTCAGTAAGCCCCCAAGGATTCAAAGATTCATAAATGTCTTTGGGATAAGACAAAATTCAGACATCATATCACAGCGGGCTTGAAAAGTTTCAGTGTTTATCTCAATCTTTACTATAGGTAGCCACTTTGATGGTTCAGAATTTATTGGAACATAATTATGATGCTCCCTAAGCGTATTATAGCAATCTTTTAAGCTAGTAGTGCTAGTCTCAAGAGTGTTTATTCTAGCAAATATTCTTGCGAAAGAAATATCAGTTTGACTAGGCAAGTTGTAAGTGAGGATCAATTTCTTTATAGCATTAATAGCATCATCCTCATTACATTGGGGGAAATCTCCTCCCACAACAGCATCTAAAGCATATCTATAGCAAAGAGCAATTCCAAGGTAAAAACTACTAAGGAACAAGCTTTGAGTCATTTTAGGCTCAGTTTTTTCATGTAGATCAGAGATTCTAGACCAAGCTTCCTTGAAACTCTCTTCAATTCCTTGTTTAAAAGTGAAAATCATTTCCTCGGGTGACATAGTGACTGGAGCAAGGCTAGACATAATAGCAACTCAAGATAGGAACTAATTTTTTGTGTGTTTTTGGATAAGAAAGCAAACTAGTAAAACTAATTTTGTGTGTGTTTTTTGATAAAGAAACAAGCAAACAAAGCAAAAAGAAACTAAGCAAAACAAAAATAACAAAGTAAAGAGATTGGTTATGAGGGACTCCCCTTGTGAACATGTCCTTGACTCCCCGGCAACGGCGCTAGAAAATATTGTTGATAGCCCAAAATATATCGAGCTCGTTGGGGAACCCCAAGAGGAAGGTATGATGAGCACCGTAGGAAGTTTTCCCTCAGTACGAAACCAAGGTTATCAATCCAATAGGAGCAAGGAAACACCCCAAAGGTATAGCTAGCTGAACAATAGTAGAGCGCACTACCGGTGCCAGCAGCAACGTGGAGACCTGCACAACACAACCACAGAACTCTATCCCCAACTTGCGATGAGGTTGTCAATCTCATCGGTTTTGCTGAAAACAAAGGATTAAATGTATCGAATGGAAGGAAGTAATAGTTTGTAGAAAGTAAACACAAAGCAGTAAACAGTTTATAGATTGAATGTACAAAAAGGACCGGGATCCATAGTTCACTAGAGGTGGCTCTCCTTAAGATAGATAACATGCTGGGTGAAAAAATTACAGCGAGGCAATTGACAAACATATAGAAAGCAATACATGCATATACTAATCATCTTGACTCCTTTGGAACTTGATTGGGCATTACAACATTATACATAGACCGCCATCCAACTACATCTATGACTAATAATCCACCTTCAGGTTATCATCCGAACCCCCTCCAGTATTAAGTTGCAAGCAACAGATTATTGCTTTACGAATTGTATGTATGTAAACAATATGATTGTTCTATGAACAAAGGATTGTTGTTTTCTCCCTAGTAGCAACAGCACATCTAGTACCTTAGAGATTTCTGTCACTTCCCCAGATTACCAGAGGCATGTACCCACTATCGAGCATAAATACTAACTCTTGGAGTTGCTATCATATACTTGGCCAAGATAGATACTAACAACGGAAAGCATGCAAGATCACAAATAATAAAGACATGATAGAATCAATAATCAATCTGAAATAGCATCTCAATATCCATCGGATCCCCACAAACACAACATGCAGAATTACAAATAGATGATCTTGATCATGAACGGAGCTCACACGATCTAGACATGAAAGCACAAAGGAGGAGAACCAGCCATCTAGCTAGTACATGGATCCGTATTCCAATGATGAACTACTCACACATCACACCGGAGGCTTGCATGATGATGAAGAAGGCCTCCAGGGTGAATTCCCCTCTCTGACAGGGTGCCGGGAAGAGCTTCAGATCCCTCCCCATCTAGGGATGGAGATGACATCGGCTACAAACTCTTTCGTGGATTTTTAATCAGGTACTTAGGGTTTTCGTCCCGAGGGCATCTTATAGGCGGAAGGAGAGGCCGAGTGGGTTGCTGGGGTCGGCCAGACCACCCCCTGGCGCGGGCCAGGCCTGGCCGCGCGGCTAGGTGGTGTGGCCGACCCCCAGCCCTTCTCGGTCCCGTATTCTGGCATCTGATGACTTCCAGAAAAATAGGCACTTTGGCTTTTGTCCCGTCCAATTCTGAAAATATTCATTTTCGGACTTTCCTGGAACCAAAAATAGCAGAAAACAGGCAACGGGCACTATGGCTCTTGTTAATAGGTTAGTCCAAGAAATCATATGAAAAGTACTCCAAAGTTCGGACAAAACACAAGAAAGTGGATAAAACCAAGCATGGAACATCAAAAATTATAGATACATTTGCAATGTATCAGTGCTCATCTTTATATTATTTTGCAATATTGAGATACTTCTTCTTTTCAGATTGCCGACCTCCCCGAGTCGGAGTTTGCTCCTATCGAGGGATATCCTCCTGAGTTTTCTTAGGATGAGGGGGAGTTGGTTCCACTGCCGGACATTGTTCCTCGGAAGCGTAAAGCTCCGACAGTGGCTATCGTCAAAAAGGAGGTGCCCGTTGTGAAGAGGTAACTTTCCTCACAATTTCCACCTTTGTACTTTGTAATTCTTTCCGAGATGTAATGTTCTTTGTTCTATTACCTTCTCAGACCTAAACAGCTCATCAAGGGAAAGGGGAAGGGAGTTACTTCAAAGCACCTACGCTAGCAGAAGCTAAACTTGGTTTCTCCTGCCGTAGCTCCTCTGACTCCTTCCCCTCAACCTTCTGCAGCGCTGGAGATTACTCCATCTTCGACCGTTGTAGAAGATCTGGCTCAAACATCAGAGCCAGCGATCCTTGAGTCACAAACTGATGTCACCATGGGCGCCTCAGGTCTTGATAAGGGTGAACCCTCCTCGGGTAATGATCCCTCGGCAGAAATCTTTGCCGACAATCTCCTAAGCAATCCGGGACTTGCCAAACTTGGCCTTTCTCAGAAATCTGCGGAGGAAATCCAGCGGCTAGCCCGGCAATGCTTAGAAAGCCGGACCATTACTACCGAAGAAGAAGCACAAGAAGAGGAGCAAGTCAAGTACTCCGAACTTCTTGAACAAGTCCGCCTTCGCGATGAGGGACTGAGAGCTGGTGTGCTACCACCTCACTAGTGATCCCGCTCACCCTTGCTGAGAAGGATACCACTGAAGTGAACATAAGCTTGAGTAAACTCACTCATGAACAACATGTAAGTCGGAATTCCAACGCACGTTTTACCGTATTTCATATCATATCCTCTAGCCCCCAAGCATGAAGTTGGATAGACAATCCGAGTTTATGCTTTCTTAGGATGCCAAAGAATGAACTAGTATAGCCCCCAAGGCTCGTGCTGATATTAGTTACAATATTAGCCCGACTCTTTAGTAGACTTCTGACTCTAGGTATTCTGACTTACAGAAAGTTAATTCATATAACCAGGAATTATTGAAGAATATCTACAACAAGCGGAGAGAGATCATACTCTCCGACTTGAAAATGCTCAACTAAAAGTATCCAGGGATGAGGCTGAAAGTAATAATTTCAGTACTCAAACCTTGCCTTTGATTTTATAGTCGAATTTTTGTTCAACTGTCAGCACTGGTGAAGCAGTCTTGTGCTATGATTGAAGAGGCCGAGAATCTTAAAACCCTGGTGGTGGAAAACAAGGATCTCCGCCAAGACCTGGATAAGCTTAAGGCGGATCATGAGAAGAGCATTGCTCAAGTTCTCGAGTCCTCCTCCATGGCTACCGAGGAGCGTGATCGTAAGATTGCTCTCCAGGATAAGAAAATCTCGGATCTCAGCAACGACTTGTTCAGAGAGAGGGATATTGCCGAGGCACTCCGGGCTGAACTCCAGAGCCTTCGAGAGGAGAAGACCAAAGTCGACGGTGTCATCTTTGGTATGTTCCCATCTTTCTGATTTTCCTGCATCTTTTGACCTTTCGAAGTCGGATTTCTTTTACTAATCATTTTGCATTACATGCATAGGTCCTCTGAACTTACTGGACTCAGCCTCTGCCGAGTCTCGCACCAGCCGGCTTAGACAAGTCGGTGATCTGCTTCATGACTTATGCCAATCCATCGAGGATATTGGCGAAGTTCTTAAGGTTCCGGATATGCATAGCATGTCCAGCTTCGAAGTGCGAGACAAGGCCAAGGATATGCCACAGCTTGTCTAGGACTGGAACATGTCCTACGCGTGATCCGCAGCGCAGAATGCTATCGCCATGGTCATGAGCCACCATGGAAGCATGGAGATCTGGCAAGTGACCAGAGGATATTCTACTATGGACGAAGACGGCCAAGAGCAGGACATTAAAGCCATCATGTACTCCTGCGCCGGATACGGGTGCCATATAGCCGACTTAACCAGCTGCGACACTCCATTCTTCACCCGCGTGGACACGCCACCTCCGACTGCTGAAGAAACAGCAGAAGTTTCCGATGATGAATAGACCGTATCAGATTTGAACATCTCGGAACATTATCAAGGCGATGTATCCAGCGAGCCGGCAGCTCCTACCTCTCCCCCTGCATCATAGAGCATTAGAAAAAAAATGTGTTATTCTTAAAACAATTTGGGTCTATAAATAAGTAGTATCATACTTTTGCTAGTGCCAAGTTTTTATTTTTTCTATTCAGCACTTTTGGCTTAAATGTTTGTATGCCTGAAATGTTTGCATAAGCACTTGTGTTTTTGTCTGCACTTATCGTTTATCTGGCTTTTCGCCTCGTCCCTTTCGTGAGCCAGCCAACCTTTAGCATGGAAACTTTGCCGAGCAACGAATCTCAATTGCTAAACTAGTTTAAACTCGGAAACAAAGCCGGCTTCCAGTACCAACAGTTCACTAGTCGAAAAATGCCCGCATCCGGCAATTAGACAAATAACCAAAGCACAGACTATAAAATTTAAATTTATACCTGAAGGTAGCAATTTTAGAATCGGAAATCTAAACCAGAACAAACATGAGCATAATGTACTTTCAAGTATTCTGGGATTTTCGACTGTGACATGATCATTCGGAAATAAGATGGTAAAAAACTTCTCAAAAAAATTTGAGGCAACCAATATTTTATTTCTTTTTGAACATGTAGACCTATATTATTACAATAAAGGATAAACTAAGAATAAAAGGGACGTAGCTGAGCAATATTCCATGGTCTGTCTAATTCTTCCGGATTTATACTGCCTCGAGCTCTCTTTCTCTTCTTAGTAGCAGGTCTTTCTTTGATTGTCCGCATATCAGTTAGGTAGTATTAACCATTGTGCAATACTCGACTAACCAAAAAAGGCCCTTCCCATACTGGCGAAAGTTTTTGCTTTCTTTGCTACACAAGCCGGAGAACCAAATCGCCCTTATTGAAAGACCGGTTCTGACTCTCTGGCTATGATACTTGCGTAACTTCTGCTGATATGCTGTTGATCTCATTTCAGTAATGACGTGAACTTCTTCGACTAAGTCAAGATCATTCTATGGAGAAATCTCGGCATCCTCTTCGATATACGCGGCAACTCTAGGAGAATTGTGGATCAAATCACTAGGAAGACTGCTTCAGCACCATAGACCAAGAAAAAGGGTCTGTATCTGGTTGACCTGTTTGGAGTTGTTCGCAAGCTCCATATTACAGAGGGTAATTCCTCTGCCCAAGCCCCCGCAGCACGTCTTAGTGGTGCTTCGAGTCTTAGCTTTAGGCCTTGTAGGATTAAACCATTTGCCCTTTCGACTTGTCCATTAGCCTGCAGATGTGCGACTGACGCAATGTCAAGCTGGATATTTTGTTCATTGCAGAATTCAGCAAGCTCTCCCATAGAGAAGTTACTCCCGTTGTCCGTGATAATGCTATGCGGATAACCATATCGGATTATAACATCCTCGACAAATCTTCTAGCTGTTGCTCCATCACAACTAGTGACGGGTTTAGCCTCAATCCATTTAGTGAATTTATCCACCATCACTAAGAAGTGAGTAAATCCACTTGGAGCCCGTTTAAACGATCCTACCATGTCAAGCCCCCAGACCACAAAAAGTCATGTTATAGGTATTGTTCGCAGCTGATCAACTGGAACATGAGCTTGTTTGGCGTATTTTTGGCAACCTTTGCACGTCTTGACCAGCTGTTCAGCATCTGCCTTGGCTATAAGCCAGAAAAAACCGTGTCAAAAAGCTTTTTCTACTAAAGATTTGGCTGCAGCATGGTGACCACACTCGCCTTCGTGGATTTCTCTTAAGATTTCCACTCCTTCTTCTGGAGATACGCAGCGCTGAAAGACCCCAGATGCACTCGGCTTATAGACCTCACCACTAATTATAGTATAGGCTTTTGCTCGTCGGACGATCTGCCAGCTCAGAACCTCGTCTTCGGGTAATTTGCCATCTACCATGTAATCAAGGTAGGGTTGAGTCTAGCTGGGAATTACAGCCAAAACTACTACTAAAGGTGAGTCGGATTTGGTCGGATATTCCTCGTCTACTCCTTTTATAGTGGGAACTTTGAGGTGCTCTAAAAAAGCATCATCCGGGACCTGTTTCCGTGCAGAGCCTATTCGAGATAATGCATCTGCTTCCTCATTTTGCGCTTGAGGGATGTGTTGAACCTCAAACCCTTCGAATGATTTAGATAAATCATCCACGACAACTTTATATGTTGCTATGTGCATATTTGCATTACAAATATCTGACACTTGTTAAGCAACAAGATCCGAATCTCCATAACACATCAAACGTCGGATGCCGATATCCTTAGCAATCCGGATTCCATGCAGCAGTGCTTCATACTTGGCAATGTTATTTGTCACCGTGAAGTGGATCTGCAACAAATATAAAAGTTTATCTCCTTGGGGTGATTTGAGTACCACGCCAGCCCCTGAGCCCCCTCGAGCCTTAGACCCGTCAAAATATAGGGTCCAATATTCCGACTAAGGGAGGGTCATATTCTCTTTTGTCTCTGTCCAATCAGCAACAAAGTCAGCAAGGATTTGGGATTTGATTGTTGTTCGAGGTTTATACTCAATGTCGAAAGCTGAAAGCTCTATGCCCCATTTTGCGACGCGTCCTGTAGCCTCGTTGTTATTGATTATATCTCTCATGGGAGTTGTGCTCACCATGGTAATTGGGTGTTCCTGAAAATAATGTTGTAACTTACGGGATGCAAAAAACACACCATAAGCCAGCTTTTGATAGTGCGGATACCGCTGCTTTGATTTAGTTAGGACCTCGATGAGGTAGTAAGTCGGACGCTACACCAGGTGTTCCTGATTTTCCTCTGGTCTATCGACTACCATAACGACACTGACGACCATGTTTGTCGCAGCGAGATATAGCAACATCAGTTCCCTTGGTTCCAGTGCTGCAATGATAGGAGCAGACAAAAGTACTTCTTTCAAGTCTTGTAGTGTAGCTTCAGCTTCATCAGTCTAGACGAATTTTTTGGTCTTTTTCAGGAGCTTGTAAAGTGGTGCGGCTCTTTCTCTGAGTCAGCTTACAAACCTACTGACTGCAGCAATGCAACTAGTTAGTTTTTGAACATCCTTCAGGCGAGTTGGCCTGGAAATATTGAGTATATTCTTGATCTTGTCTCGATTCACCTCTATGCCTCTTTGAGACACGATGAAACCTAACAATTTTTCGGCTAGGATTCCAAATAAACCTTTCTTCAGATTAAGCATTATGTTGTATTTTCATAGATTGGCGAACGTTACCTCCAAGTCTGAAATTAGTGTTTCCTTCTTTTTGGACATCACCGCAATGTCGTCCACATATGCATGCATGTTGCGTCCGATTTGGTCGTGGATGCAATGCTTCATAGTGCGTTGATACATAGCTCCTGCATTTTTGAGCCCAAAGGGCATCGTAACGAAACAGAAGGTTCTGAAGGGGGTTACGAATGAAGTTTTGATTTTGTCCGATTCCTTCATCCGAATTTGGTGATAACCGGAATATGCGTCAAGAAAACAGAGGAGTTCCGAGCATGCCATAGAATCGATAACTTGATCAATTCTAGGGAGAGCGAACGATCTTTGGGACAAGCCTTGTTCAAGGAAGTATAATCAACACACATCCTTAAATCAGTGGTGTCCTTTTTAGGGACCATTCCAGGGTTGGCCGACCAATCAGTATGGATGACCTCTTCTATGAATCCGGCTAACTCGAGTCGGGCTAGTTCCTTAGCTATTGCCTTACGCTTTACATCGCCAAAATGTCGTAGGGACTGTTTGACGGGTTTAGCGTTCGGGTGTACATTTAGAGAGTGCTCAGCAAGTTCCCTAGGTACTCCGGTCATGTCAGATGGCTACCATGTGAAGATATCTTGATTTGTTTGAAGGAACTTGACAAGCGCGCTTTCCTATGCGGTATCTAGGCCTATGCCTATCTGGGTCACCTTGGAGGGCTCATCATCCTTCAAAGGCGTCTTCTTCGTCTCTTCTGATGCCTTGAACTCCGGATTCGGCTTTGTCACCTCCTTCTTCGTTGCAGGCATCTCGGGCGGATCTATGGTCTTCTTGATCTCCTGGTACTCCTGGGCATGCATCACGGCTTCAGCAAAGGCATCATTTCCATCCTCGCACTCTCACGCTTTCTTCGGGTCTCCCCTAATGGTGATCACGCCGTTGGGACCTAGAATTTTCATCATATTGTAAATGTAACACGGACGAGCCATAAAAGCCCAATAAGCCAGACGTCCGAATATAGCGTGGTACATGCTCTTGAACGGGACAACTTTGAAGGAAATTGCTTCTATTTGATAGTTCTTTGGAGTTCCAAAGGTAACATCCAAAGTGATCTCTCCCAGGGAATTTTCTTGTCTTCCTAGGACAACTCCATGAAAGATCACAGAGCTGCGATTCAGCTGGGTCTCCGAGATTCGCATCTGGCATAGCGTTTCGACATATAGAATATTGATGCTACTACCATCGTCCATGAGTCTCTTGGAGACACCATAGCCGTCAATAAGTGGGTTAACGACTAAGGCGTATTTTCCTCGCATGTGCAACTTAGGCGGACGATCAGCATGGTCAAAGGTGATGGCAACTTCCAACCAGTCCAGGTACTGAGGGACAGCCGGAACTATTGCGTTGAGCTCATGCAGAACCGCTTTCTTGACTTTAGCTGGTTGAGATCCGAGGAAGGTGACATAGTGTCTTTCTTTCTGGGGAAAGTTTTCTTCCCCTCCGGCTTGGGATTTGAAGGATCAGCTTCCTCCATGTCGGAATCTTCCTTGGTCTCTTTATCCTTTTCGGGATTCTTCTTTCCCTTCTTCCGCTTAGCCCTGTAGCCAGCGGTGTCATCTTTCTTGATGTCGTCATTAAAATGACACTCGGCGTTTGTGTGAGACGACCCCCCATTGGCATCTAAATGATGCACACATGGGTTATTCGCAATGTCGGCCCAAGAGTAGGTTTTGCCAGGTTGTTGGTCTCCTCTACCTTGGACTCTTGATGTCCCACGACCGCGTCTGTGGCGATCGCCACGTCCTCCTCGTCCTCCAGACCCAAAAGTAGCAGTAACCAATGGCATTTCCGTGTTGGGATTTTTTTCCAAGGTGTTCTTGCGCTTCTGAGCTTGCTGCTTTGGTTGTTTTGTCGACTATGGCACAGCTAGGGCGTTCAGTAATCCCTCTGCGTCGTCGTCAGCATCTGCATACTTGCTCGTTGTTTCTATCATCTCTCCCAAATCAGTGACCTTGTCACACTTCAAGCGATGATGTAGTAAACCAATTGGGAGTCCTGTAATGAAAGCTTAAATCGCAGTTTGGTCATTTACTCCTTCACAGGAGTTCTTGGTGTCGATCCATCGTCCAAGATAATCTCGGCAACTTTCTTCGGCTTTCTGGGTGCAACGTTGTAGGTCTCCTACCGTACAGGGCCTTCGATATGTGCCTTCGAAATTTCGAAAGAACGCACTTTGCATGTCATACTAGTTGTGGATGGTGTTCTCCGGAAGTTCATTGAGCCATGATCGCGCCATCTTCCACAACATAAGTGGGTGATATAGGGTTACGACCAAGCTATTTCCGCCTTTGGCGATGCAGCAGGCCTAGAAAAAATCCTGAAGCCAAGTATCTGGCCGAGCTACACCGTCATAGGGCTGGATGTGTCTTGAGATAGCAAATCCTTCCAGGAATTTTGTGGCTCTTATGCGTGGCCCGAAGCATTCCGGGTCCACATATATGTCATCATTTTCATAGCGCCGCGCCTCTATGTTGGAGTTAATCCGGTGTCTCGCATCACTTGGAGACAAAGATCGCCGTCCTGAGTGACGGCTATGGCTGTGGTGCCTTGGAGCCGGACTTCGGCTTCTACCACCACCTCCTCCGCCACGACGCCCTCCTTGGCCTCCTTGAGAGCCGTTGTGATGGCTACTTGGTGGAGAAGGTGGGGCAGCTGGGTTATTTCTGACTGATCGCCGGCCTCCATCCGGAGTGTAACATCCCAAAACATTAATCCAAGTTTATTAAGATCCCAATTATCCAAATTAGGGTTAACAAAAACTTTTCAATTTTAAATTATTAAAGCATCACATATGTGTGTGCATTTAAATAGGAGTTGTTTTGAATTGCAATGATTAAGTGATCCATTGCTTGTAAAATGATTCTTAGGTGAAATAAACATCATCTAGATCATTCCCAAACAAATCCCAAAGAAAAAAAATCAAAATGAATAAAGGAAAGAAATGGTCATTTGTGCCATTTTAATCCACATGCCTACTTTGGCAATTCCTAGGACTCATTTCTTAACAGAGATAAATGTGGATCTTTGCACCCCTTGCTTGTACATGTAGTAGTGTACCAAGGCCCACTTTGTGATCTGCCAAAAACTTGCAAACACCAATTTTAAATGTGTCGGGGGGATGATCCCCAGATACCCCAACAGGACAAGAAGGAGGGCAGTCGGACCGCGTCCGGCTATCCAGAGGCAGCCAGACAAGGCAGGTCAGGCCGGCTACCGCATGGTAGCTAGATCGGCGAGAAGTACCCAGCTACGGCAACATAGCCGGAACCAATCAAGGAGACATGACGACGTGTGAATCAGTGCGCGGTACGCCGTGTACGACGTCAAGAACGGCAACTACTCGGCCATACCGAAGACTTTGCAGGGATGACGCAGGAATAGTGCCCCGATGCTGACGACAGGCTCGCACGGCATCCATTGTGCCTACGATAGCCATACCGCTCATACTCCGATGGGACATGTCGTACCGGATACTGTAGATGACCAGTCGGCTGGGACCCGCCTATGGGGCCCGCTAGTCGGACTGGCCAGTGAGACCGTTGCCTCTCTACCTATATAAGGAGAGGCAAGGCCTCAGTAGAAAGGGTTGGTCTTAGTGCATTTAAGACAGTAGCTAGAGAATACAGCTTGAGGAGCACTTGTAGTTCATATATCCCTCATAGTCAGATCCGGCAGGAGTAGGAGTTTTACCTCATCGCGAGGGCTCCGAACCTGGGTACTTCCTGCGTCCTGCTACGCCTGCTTGTATCCAATCCCGCCTGCGGACGCCGTCGATAGCTTTCCTGCTACTCCCCACACCTCTATCTAACCTTCATAGGTACTGTCGTTCCCAATACAATGACAGTTGGCGCCCATCGTGGGGTGAATGGCTTCGACCGGAGTCACGTTCTGCACGGGACCCCGCACCTCAACCGGTGAGCGCGTGGCCTCCGGCCTGGTGCTCACGCTCGGCAAGTTTGACTGCGTCATCGAAAACGCTTCCTGCTTTGCCGGAACTTCCTTCCCGGCGAACGGCTCCATCCCGCTCGTCGACGACCTCCCTGTCTATGTCGCCACCGTTCTAGAGCGCTTCCCCGGGGAGATCGTCTACGTCGCGGAACTACCGCATCCGGGTGGTAGCGCCTCCGTCGCTTCCCGCGGTGTGGAGGTCATGATGGCCGGCTCTAGCTCTCACCCCCGCCAACCGCGGGAGCAAGGCGCGGACAAGGGTGGAACTTCTGTGCCCCCGCAGCCTCGGAATCTGGTGGAGGATGCCATTGATCAGCTCCTGATGCCGGTTAACATCGGGGATAACCCGGAGGAAGCGGAAGCCAACTTCGCCATGGAGAGACAGATACTCCTTCAGGAGGCCATGGAGCTGGCGGCAACCCGCAAGCAACTCGAGATCACCCGGCACGAGTACGACCGTGCACACGGCTTCACTCCAGCTACGGCGGAGCCGAGCTGGCGCGGCCAGGTACGGCGCCAGGGTGGCGAGCTAGGCGGAAGGATGGAAAAGGATGGGGAGCCAGATCCCGCACCCGCCCTCATCCGGTGCACCTATAGCACGCCCATGAAGAACCTGCGTGCGGCGCGAGTCGCGGAAGAAGAACTGCCCAACCTGGAGGGCGAGGAGCGAGCCCGCCAGCACGCTCGCGTGAAGGAGGTCCTCCGCATCGCGGATGAGCAGGCTGATGCCAACCGGCAGATGCAGGAGGACCCCAGCTACTCCTGGGGGAGCAAGCTGCCTGTCAACAGCAGGGGCGCGCCCCGCAACACCCAACTGGCGTCGTCCCCTCAGCCGGCTAAGGCCCGTAGCAGGCGTCGCAGCTCTGGCAACAAGGGCCAGCCGCGCTAGGAGAAAATGGTGAAAAGCAACCCACCGCCTCCCCCTTCACCAATCGGAGCACCTAGACCCGTCGGTTCCCGTCTCTCGGGCCGGGTGGGAGCGCCCAACCCGGATCGTCCGGATGCCCGTGACCGCATCGAGCTCCTCGCTCAAGCGCGTGTCACAGAGGAAGAAGACTCCACCGGACCGGTTTGTTTCGGACCCTGCATCCAGAACGAGCCGTTTCTAGATAAGTTCACCCTGCCTAGGGACACCCCCAAGGACGACAGCATTATGAAGCCGGAAGACTGGCTGACCGACTATGCTACGGCAGTCGGCATCACCCATGGGAACAAGCGCATAGCCGTGCGCTACGTCCCTCTTATGCTAACCGGGTCGGCAAGGACGTGGCTCAACAGCCTTGCGCCCAACAGCATCAACACCTGGCCGGACTTCGAGAAGGTGTTCGTCCGCAACTTCAATGGCACGTACAAGCGTCCGGGGCGCCCGCGCGACCTGGCCTTGCGCGTCCAGGGTGACCACGAGACCGACCGCGAGTACCTCGCCAAGTGGACGGAGCTGCGCAACACTTGCGAGGGCATCTTGGGGAGCCAAGCCATCAGCTTCTTCATCGAGGGATGTCGAGAAGGCACCATGCTTCGCCACCAGCTGTTGTGTGACAAGCCGAAAACCGTGGCGGAGCTCATGACGGTTGCGGACCAGTACGCCATGGCGGATGCTGCCATGAAGAAGCCCCTCCGAGTAAATGCTGATGGGCGTCCGACTCCTACGGAGCCGGCTCGCGACCGTCCGAGCAATCCGGCTGGAGAAGCCGGATCCTCTAGACACCACGTCAACAACAACCGGTTCCATGGGGACCGCCAAACCGGACAACAGAAGCCCCGCTACCACGCGCGGTAGGTCAATGTTGTGGAGGGCGCGCCCGACGCACCGGCTAACGATGCAAGGAGGCAGAAGCCACGGCTCACCTTCAACCAAATGTTTGACGGCCCGTGCAAGTGGCACAGCGGTCCCTTCAAACCGGCTACGCATACCACCCAGAATTGCAGCTGGACTCGCCAGCTAAAAGACTAGGGTGGCCAGCCACGTCTCCCCCGCCCCCTCCTGGTGGACCACCACCACCGGCTAGGGGAGCTGGAAATGATGGTAATGGCGGCAACGGCAGCAACAACAACGGCTACCCCCAGCTGCACGCCGCCTACCACATCGGCGAGACGGAGCTGGATGACAAGCACAGCCACAGGCGATGCTCCAAGGAGGTAAACGCCATCGTCTCTCCGGTCCCCCTGTACCTGATCTGGTCGGAAACCCCCATCACCTAGAGCCGTGAAGACCAGGCGGAGCAGCTGCCGACTCCCGGGGGCTACGCCATGGTGCTCGACCCCCTCATCGTCTCCAAGGCGTGTACCTGTCGTTTCTCGCGCGTCCTCATCAACGGAGGCAGCAGCCTCAACCTCCTCTACTGGTCCTCGCTGGAAAAGCTGGGAATTCGCGAATGCGACCTGCGCCCGACTACCACAACATTCCACGACGTCCTGCCAGGGCCAGCTTGCGCCCCGCAGGGCAAAATCCAGCTGGATGTCATCTTCGGGACCAAGGAGAACTTCCGCCGTGAACCGATCTGGTTCGAGGTGGTAAACCTAATGAGCTCATATCATGCTCTCCTCGGGCGCCCCGCCCTCGCCAAGTTCACGGCCGTCCCCCACTACGCATACCTCAAGACGAAGATGCCGGGACCCAACGGCGTGATCACCGTCGCCTGCTGCTTCAAGCGGTCGATGGAGTGTGCCTCAGCCGGTTCCAAACTGGCGGAGGCCCTCATCTTAGCCGAGGAGAAGCGCGTGATCATGCGCAATGTGGCCATGGCCCAACAAGACATACCGGCTAGCAGCAAACCGGCTGGAGAAGGAGCCTTCCAGCCGGCAAAGGAGACAAAGAGGATCCTGCTCGACCCCTCCGACCCGACCTAGTTCGTCACCATTGGTGCCAACTTGGACAGCAAATAGGAAGGCGCGCTCGTCGACTTCCTCCGTGAGAATCGGGACATCTTTGCATGGTCCCCCAAGGACATGCCAGGTGTGCCGAGGGAGTTCGCTGAGCACTCACTTCATGTGCGGCCGGATGCCAAGCCGGTCAAGCAACCTCTACGCCGGTTTGCAGAGGAGAAGAGGAAGATAATCGGTGACGAGATCACCCGGCTCCTTGCAGCCGGGTTCATCATGGAAGTGTACCACCCGGACTGGCTGGCAAACCCAGTCCTGGTGCTGAAGAAGAACAAGACCTGGCGCATGTGTATCGACTACACCAGCCTGAACAAGGCGTTCCCGAAAGACCCCTTCGCCTTGCCCCGTATCGATCAAGTCATCGATTCCACGGCCGGCTGTGATTTGTTGTCTTTTTTAGATTGCTATTCCAGTTACAATCAGATCCGGCTAAACCCGGCTGATCATATCAAGACATCATTTATCACCCCCTACCGGGCTTTCTGCTACGTAACCATGCCTTTCGGTCTAAAGAATGTAGGCGCTACCTATCAGCGGTGCATGTAGAAGTGCTTGCACTCGTAGATAGGCCGAAACGTGCATGCCTATGTGGACGATGTGGTCATCAAGACCAAGGAGAATCGCACCCTCCTCGAAGATCTAGGAGAGACATTTGGCAACCTCCGCTAGTACCAGATGAAGCTGAACCTAGAGAAGTGCATCTTCGGAGTGCCATTCGGTCAGCTACTCGGCTTCCTCGTATCACAACGAGGTATTGAGGCAAATGCGGAGAAGATCGCAGCCATCGAGATAATGCAGCCACCTAGGAGCCTGCTTGGAGTCCAAAAGTTCACCGGATTCCTGGCCTCCCTCAGCCGTTTCGTCAGCCGGCTAGGTGAGAAGGCACTCCCGTTGTACCAGCTGATGAAGAAGACGGACAAGTTCTCCTGGACTTTGCAAGCCGACGCTGCCTTTCACGACCTCAAGCGCATGCTGTCCACAGGGCCGGTTCTAGCCACGCCAGCTAGCAAGGAGCTGTTGTTGCTCTATATCAGCCATCAACCGGGTCGTCAGCGTCGTCCTAGTGGTGGAGCGCCCCGAGGCAGGCAAGGCTCTGCCGGTTCAGAGGCCCGTCTACTACCTCAGCGAGGTCCTCTCCCTCTCTAAGAAGAACTACCCCCACTACCAAAAGATGTGCTACGGCGTGTACCTGGCATGCAAGAAGCTCAAGCACTACTTCGAGGAACATCCGATTAAGGTCGTGTGCACCGCACCCCTTTCGGAAATTATCGGCAACAAAGACGCCACTGGCCGAGTCGCCAAGTGGGCCATCGAGCTCGCCGCCTACTCCATCCAGTACGAGCCCCGGCTCACGATCAAGTCGCAGGCCTTGGCGGACTTCCTCATCGACTAGGCCGAGACCCAGTATCTCCCACAGGTTCTGGATTCGGACCACTGGAAGATGCACTTCGACGGGTCGAAGATGCTCGGGGGCTTGAGAGCCGGCATCGTGCTCACCTCGCCCAAAGGAGACCGGCTAGAGTACGTACTGCAGATCCACTTCAAGGCCTCCAACAATGTAGCCGAATACGAGGCACTAGCGCAC
Source organism: Avena eriantha (assembly GCA_910589775.1). Lineage (NCBI taxonomy): Eukaryota > Viridiplantae > Streptophyta > Magnoliopsida > Poales > Poaceae > Avena > Avena eriantha. The sequence goes on from OU342740.1 coordinate 69,108,642, forward strand.
GGGCTCCGGCTAGCCAAAGAGATTGGTGTCAACCGGATCCTTTGCTTTGGCGATTCGGATCTGGTGGTGCAGCAACTATCCGGAGAATGGAATGCCAGAGATGCAAACATGGCCCTTTACCGGTTCCACATCCAGAAGCTCAGCGCCTCCTTCGACAGATGTGAATTCCATCACGTCCCCCGCGTCAACAACGAGGCAGCCGATTCGCTCTCCCGAATCGGATCCACTAGGCAGGCGATCCCATCCGGGCTCTCCTTGGAGCACCTGCGCAAGCCCTCCATCAACCCGTCACCTGAGTCGGATTCCACCATATGGGCAGGGACCGCTCTGGCTGACGGAGCGGCAGAAGCAGAGCCGACAGAGCCTCCAAAGAAGAAGACCCGCACCAACTCTGGCAAGGCGGTACCATCCGGTTCACAAGACCCGGGGGCTACCGGCTCGTCAAGCGGCTCGGGGGCTGCCGTCCCAGGTACTTAATCCGGATAGCCCCCGACGACCATCAACCGGAGAGCGGGAGCATCCTCGTCATTCGGGAAGTACCATCCTGGGTGCAGCCCTTCATGAACTACATCGCCAACAGGGAACTCCCGGATGACGAGGTGGAAGCCAAACAAGTTCGGCGCCGCGCGCACACGTACACCATCATCAACAATGAACTGTACAAGCACAACGTATCTGGCATCTTCTAGAGGTGTGTCGATGTTGACACGGGATACCGGCTACTCAAGGACATCCACCAAGGCGAGTGCGGGCATCATGCTTCGTCAAGGGCGATAGTCGCCAAGGCGTTTCACCACAGCTTCTATTAGCCCACCGCCCTCGAGGATGCTGAACAGCTGGTCCGCGCGTGCAATGGGTGCAAGCGCTTCGGGCAGCTCAGGCACATGCCGATTTTGGTATTCAAGACCATACTGATTACCTGGCCCTTCGCGGTCTGGGGCCTCGACATGGTCGGTCCCTTCAAGTGAGCACGCGGGCATGACCCATCTGCTGGTGGCGGTGGACAAATTTACAAAGTGGATCAAGGCCAAGACCATCCGGAAGCTAGACGGGGCGACAGTCATTACCTTCTTCACCGACATCATCAACCGGTTCGGCTACCCCAACAGCATCATCACGGACAACGGCACAAACTTCGCCAAAGGGGCCTTCGCCCGATTCTGCAGCAACAAGGGCATCCGACTGGACCTGGCCTCCGTCGCGCACCCGTAGTCCAATGGGCAGGTTGAAAGGGCAAACGGCTTGGTGATAGCCGGCATCAAGCCGCGCCTCATCGAGCCATTGGAGAGGTCACCCGGATGCCGGATCAAGTAGCTTCCGGCTGTGCTATGGAGCCTCCGCACCATGCCAAATAGATCAACCGGCTACACTCCTTTCTTCCTGGTCTACGGTTCGGAAGCCGTCCTCTCCACGGATATCGAGTTCGAGTCCCCGCGCAAGCTCCTCTACGACGAAAAGGCCAACCAAGAGGCGCGAGAGGACAGTGTGGACCTCCTGGAGGAGGCCTGCGAGTTGGCATTGTCCAGGTCGGCCCTGCACCAGCAACGACTACGCCACTACCATTCAGGCCGGATCCGCCCAGTCGCGTTCTGCGAGGGCGACGTGGTTCTCCGGCTGGTGCAAGACACGAAGGGAATGCACAAGCTATCGCCACCTTGGGAGGGCCCCTTCATCATCAGCCGGGCGCTGCCCAACGACTCCTACTATCTCATCGATGCGCAGCAGCCACGCAAGAACAAGATTGACAAATCGAACGAGGAGACCGAGCGTCCCCAGAACGCGGCCTTTCTGCGCCCGTTTTACACCTAGTCGACAGACAGTGTATGTATCTCGCAAACCCTATGAATGAAAATGCGGACCCCTGTGAGATGCTCGGGGGCTCCTTGCTAGAAATGTGTTGGTACCTATTTTTTGGTTAAGATTTTCCGGCTCCGGCAACCCCTACCCGGGGGCTTGCCGGCTGGTCTGACCTGATAAGTCAACAAACCGACTGAATAGTGTGCGACGATGTCAAAGGCCAACTCTTCGTCTCAGCTACAGACCGCAACCCGGCTGTCCGGCTAGCAAGAGCAAAATCCTGAGGCATCCCACATGAAAAACGGGGAGAAGACGCAACAGATCGGGCGTCCCGGCCTCGCAACTAGCTTAAGACAATCCGGTTCCTAAGCCGCCAGTACCGTGCGCAATGTACTGTCAGCTCCCTTCGATTCTGGCTGCAGACCGTAACCTGGCTGCCTGGCAAGGACGTAGCGAAAATAGTAGAACACACGGGAAAACGACCAAGTCCCTAGAAAGGCGCAAGCTATTTTTCAAAAACCAAATCCGATTTCCGGCTATAATTAGGCAGACTAACCTATTAACATGTGAGAATGTACGTGTATGTATATTCTCGTATGACTACCTTGAGTCAGAATTCAGGAAGAAAAGAGAAGAAGATTCGAAGTCCTTGCCTTCCTCAAGCTCTCCGAATCTCGGGGGCTACACCCACTGGGTGTGCTCACTTGCCCCCACTGGAATCTTGTAGTTCCCGACCGGAAAAAGGCGTTTAGCCGGCCGTTCGGAGCCCAGGTGAGGGCAAGGGCAGGAGCAAGAGAAGACAAGGAAGATTCGAAGCACTTGGCTACGCCAGCTACTCCGAATCTCAGGGGCTACACCTAGTGGGTGCGCTCGCGCGCCCCCACTGGAATGTTAGTTCCCCCGGCTGAAGGTGTTCAGCCAGTGAAAGCAACCGACTAAGACGGGTCTAGTCGAATAAAGTTAGAGGATTTGGAAAAATAAGGAAGATTCGAAGCACATGGCTACGCCAGCTACTACGAATCTCGGGGGCTACACCCAGTGGGTGCGCTAGCACGCCCCCACTGGAGGTGCAGTTCCCCCGGCTAAAGGCGTGTAGCCGCGCGAAGTCAGCCGAATAAAGTCAATCGGCGGAATATTGAAAGAAAATGCAAAGTGCACAAGTTGAAAGGAAACCAAGCCAGTGCAAAGTTAACATTAAAAAGAAAAAGGAGGCGAAGCTCCCATAAGTTTACCCGGTGCCAGAGACAGCCGGTACAGACAGACAAGTTTCAAAACAAAGCAAGACAAACAAATAAACCCGGCATCCTAGGGCAATGGCTAAGCAGCAAGACCCTTGCCGTGCGGAGCGTCTTGGTGAGCGGTAGCTTCGGGCGGAGGAGGCGGCGCGGTGCCCGCCCCAGTTCCGGCGCCCGCGGCCGGCTGTGTCGAGGTTTCCACATCAGGAGTACCGACGGACTCCGAGTTGGTGAGCACCTCGTCGGGATCCACGTAGTCGGCGATCTTGATGGCGGAGCCCCGGAGCTCCGGATGAGCCTGGCGGATGGCGGCAAGGTCAGCGCTGGCGCGGAAGCCTCTGTCGATCTTCTCGACGTGGGCGTCCTTGTACTAGGAAAGCATGAGGGCCAGAGCCATCTCCGCTCCAGCTCGCGCCGCAAAGTCCCGCAGCCGGTCCACCGCAGCCGGCACCTCCCCCACCTTCGAAGCCAGCTGCGCCATCGTCTCCGGAACCGGAGCATCCGGCCACATGAACGAGAAGATGTCCCATGCCGCCTAACGAAGCTTGGTAGCTTCCTCGCCAAGAAGGGCGACGAACTCCTGAGCCATCGGCTGCGCTCCCGACCAGTTCTCCTGCAGCCGGTGGTACGACAGCAGGTCTATGCCAGGATAAAACATTGATAGAAAAAGAGAGTCAGATGCGGCTACCGGATCCGTAAAGTAGGGAGACAGAAAAAGGGAACTTACCCTTAGCCGTGTGGCCAACTTGCATCAGTTCTTCCACCAGAGCCTTCTCCTTCGTCGCTAGCCGCTTGATCTCCTTCTCCTGGTCCTTGTTCTGGGCCTCAATAAGGTTGAAGGCTTCGATCCGGCTGGCGAGCGAGGCGTCGCGCTCCTTAACGGTAGCCTCCAGACCGTCCACCTTCGCGTGCCAATCCTTGTTCTGCAGCCGCGGAGTGGAGTTGGACTTGCTCAGCCGGTCGTTCGCTTTCTTCAAGCGATCGATCTCTCGCTGAGTGCACATGAGGATAGCTGTGACAATGCCGGCTATCAGCAAAAAAAGCCGGATGAAGCAAACTTACTCTGGGAGGTTCCGTTGGTGGCAGCAAGCTTCTGCTCCAAGGACCGGTTCCCGCCGGCTGCGACCTCCAGCAGCAGGATCTCCTTCACCGCCAGTTTGCGGGTAGCGGCGAGATCTGTTAGCGAGGCGGCGGAGGAGGCGTCGTCATCCACGGTGTTGATGGCCAAGGACTCCTTCGCAGCAACCACCACTGTCCTCCACTCCTCTCCCGGCTCGTCATCGGAGTTTTCGTCACCAACAACCACGAGTTCCTTGCCGGTCATGGCCACCCACGCGCCCGCAGAAGAACCACCCGGCTGAGGACCCTCCGCTTCTGGCTGGGCCACCACGTCCGGCTGAGGACCTCTGCTCCGGCTGAGGCAGCCGGTTCAGCTCGAGGTGGCGGAGGAGGCAGTGCCTCGGAAGAAGGAGGGGCGCTGGCAGACGTGGCAGGTGCGCGTGGTGGCGACCCAGTCGGTGCTCGCGCCAGGCTCGCAGGTCCAAAGGAGACCAGCGTGCTAATAAGACAGAAGAAGAGAAGAAGGAAAAAGAAGCAAATAAACCAAAGGCAAAAGGAGAAAAAATGAAAGAAACAGAAAGATGGTAAAAGAAAAGGAAGAAGGACCTACCCCTGCACCACCGGAGGCGGCCCCTTCTTCCGGCCAAGGCGACTTGGCGGAAGGGCGTTGGTCCGGCTCCTCTTGGGGGCAGGCTCCTCCGCGGCGGGCCGGCTGGCGCTAGAACGGCTAGAGCTGCTCCCGCCAGCTCCAGACTGGCTAGATTCGCCGGCCGGGTCGGAGGCCGGTGCGGCTTCCTCCTCCTCGTCAACCTCCGCATGGGGGTAGGTGGCCAGTTCGTCGTTCCCGCTGGGGAAGGCATCCCCATCCCCGTCCGACTCCTCGCTAGACCGCCGAGCACACGGCTCGGGCAAGTCAGGCGTGAACGTCTCGAGAGGGGCCTCACCCTCCTCACGAAGGATACAAGGGAAGATCTGGCGAATACAAGAGATTAGTCGGATAAAAACAAAAGGAGAGGCAAGAAATATGAAAGAAAGCTCCGGCTAAAAGGACCTATCCAGGGCGCGCGGTTGTCCCGGTTGTAGGGCGCCAGGCTGAAGGTCCAGCCTTCCGGCAACTGCTCCTTGGTGATCGTCCATACCCACTCCTTCAGGTTATGGTAGCGGGGATCATGACGCGACAGCCGAGTCCGGTCCAGCCGGCCGGAGTAGAAGCACATCTTGTGCGCTCGCTGCTGCAACAGCATCATCAGCTGGGACATCCAGCAGAGGCTGATGTCCAGGCCGGTCAGCCGACAGGTAACGAGGGAGCGCATGCGTTGCAGCATCGCGTCCGACTCCGCCTTGTCGCCATAAATCTTCAAGTCCCAGTGCTGCCGGCTAGACTCGACATCCTAGAATGCGGGAAGGTTGATCTGGTCCACGTTGGTGACGTTCTTGACATAGAAGTACGACTTCTGCCACAGTCGTACCGTGTCATGCAGCCGGAACTTCGGTTAGCCGGTCCGTGCGCGGGAGTAGATGGAGGCGCCGCCACAGACGACTAGCGGCCCCTTCGTAAACTGCACCTACAGCTGGACTCAGAAGAGTCGGCAGAAGAGCCCGAGATCTGGTTGGATCGCGAGATAGCTCCCGCAGAACGCCATGAAGTGCGCCAGCGTTCCGATTGTGTTGGCGCAGAGATCGTGGAGGCAGAGGTCGAAGAAAGTAAGGAACGTGAGGAAGAATGGGTGCACCGGCAGCGCGAACCCGCGCGCCAGATGCGAAAGGAAGATTACCCGCTCTCCCTCCGCCGGATGCGGCGACACCTCTCCCGCCGGCGCTAGCCGCACCTCTACTTCCTCCTCCAGCAGAAGGACGCGGGTAGCGCGGTACTTCTGGATGTGCTCCTCCGTGACGGAGGAGCCACACCAGGCTCCGCGCTCGGCTGCCATCTCCGGCTCACGGGAAGATGCGGCAGCGGAGGAGTGGCGGTGTCCCGTACCGCCGACGACGACGAATGGGAGGCGCAGCGGGCTACAGAGGCAGCAAAGGAAGGGCGCAAAGGGCAGGAGCACAGAAGGGGAGAGAGCAACTGGAAGCGAGGGAACAGAGGAAACGAACTGCTCCCCCCGCGGCGCCCCTTTAAAAGCCCGGAAGAGCTACCGTCCACGGCGCCACGTGGCATTCATCCAGACAACCCTCACCCCAACCGCCGCCCAGATCCCGTGTGCCGACGCAGGGTGCGCAGAAGATCCTGGAGCAGGAACCGAAGCGCCAGGCGGCAGTTTCCCGAGGCGACGTGCGACGGGACGTTGCGCTGCCCGCCGCTGGGCAATGATGGCACGTGCGCGCGTGGCCGGCGTCAGCACTGACGTCACGGGTAGCGCAACCGCTAGGTGTAGCCGGTCACAAATTCAAAACCAAGAGGGAGCGCGCGCACATTTCACCTAAGGGCGGAATCCACACGCGCTCGGGGGCTAGTGTCGGGGGGATGATCCCCAGATACCCCAACCGGACAAGAAGCAGGGCATTCGGACCGTGTCCGGCTGTCCAGAGGCAGCAGGACAAGGCAGGTCGGTCCGGCTACCGCATGGTAGCTAGATCGGCGAGAAGTAGCCGGCTACGACAACGCACCCGGAACCAATCAAGGAGACACGACGACGTGTGAATCAGTGCGCAGTACGCCCTATACGACGACAAGACCGGCAACTACTCAACCATACCGAAGACTTTGCAGGGATGACACAGGAACAGTGGCCCGATGTTGACGATAGGCTCGCACGGCGTCCACTGTGCCTACGACAGCCATACCGCTCATACTCTGATGGGACATGTCGTACCGGATACTATAGATGACCAGTCGGCTGGGACCCGCCAGTGGTAGTGAGACCGTTTCCTCTCTACCTATATAAGGAGAGGCAAGGCCTCAGTAGAAAGGGTTGGTCTCAGTGCATTTAAGAAAGTAGCTAGAGAATACAGCTCGAGGAGCACGTGTAGTTCGTATATCCCTTATAGTCAGATCCGGCAGGAGTAGGAGTTTTACCTCATCACAAGGGCTCCGAACCTAGGTACTTCCTGCATCCTGCTACGCTTGCTTGTATCCAATCCCGCCTGCAGACGCCGTCGATAGCTTCCCTGCTAGTCCCCACACCTCTATCTAACCTTCTTAGGTACTGCCGTTCCCAATGCAATGACAAGATGGCATTTGAAAACTGAATGTAGTTCATATGAGAAGATCACACTTATTCAAAAACCACCCAAAATGAGCTCCATTTTCAAAACCCAAGCAACCACAGAGGCTTAAGCATGTGTCAAGAAACTCCGCCAAAAATCATCCAAAAATTCGAAACTTGAGTTAATGCGGCCATTGTGTCGAACAGGTGGCATGCATAAAAATTCTGCCTAACTATTACTATTCAATGATCATTGCATTATCCAGTAATTGGGCTCCATTTGGTCCCCTTGTCCCCTCTAACTCTAACCAGCACCTAACTAAGCTACTAACCAGCCTAGAGCAGCATTGGAGCGCCGCCACTTTGTGGTCGCCGTCAGCCGATCGTGGACAGAGCGCCACAGACCACGTAGCGACAATCCAGCGCCACCACTAGCTCTACCCAACCCTACTGCCACTCCCTGTACAACCCTCGATCACCCCCAGGCCCTGGGCCACACCCCAGCGCTGCCGCCCAGTCTCTCTGCGAGCTCGCCAGAGTGCGCTAGAGCGCGTTAGCCGCCAGCACGCTGCAGACCACCACTCGACATAAAATCCCACACACCGCTCCACCTCGACCCTAGCACCCCGCCAGACATGGTCATGTGCTGCCGCGTGACCCACATTCGCCGTGCGCGGCATCGAGCACCGCCTCTGTCTCCCAACGCGCGGGACGCTCCCGAGCAAACGCCACCGCCCCTTGATACGTCCTAAACGTATCTACTTTCCCGAACACTTTTTCTATTGTTTCTCCTCTATACTTGTGTGATTTGGATGCAACTAATGCGAACTGACGCTGTTTTTAGTAGAATTGCCTTGGTGTCTACTTTTTATGCAGAAAATCAACTATCAGGAAAAATCCCGGAAAATATGCCAAAATTCCTATTTCACCCGAAGACTCCAGGAGCCAGAATACGAGACGGAGAAGAGCCCTGGGGTGGCCACACCACCTGGTGGCGCGGGCCAGGCCAGGCCGCGCCAAGGGGTGGTGTGGGCCCATCAGGCACCCCCTTGGCCTCTCTCTTCGCCTATAAGGAGCCTTCTGACCTAAAAACTTCGGGGGGTTCGACGTTTTTCCAGAAGGAGTTCCGCTCCGCCGCCACCACCAGATTCCACGAAACAGTACCAGAAACTCCATTCTGGCACCCTGCCGGGACGGGGAATTGGAGGAGATCATCGCCATCATCATCACCATCGCTTCTCCATCGACCATCCATGTTTCCCCCATCTATGAGTGACTAATCCCCACTGTAGGATATGGGGATGGTAGGGATTGGATGAGATCGTTCATGTAATGGCATCAGATTGTTAGGGCATGGTGCCTAGTATCTTTTATTAGTGCTTTATGACTTTGTTGCAACTTGTTGTGCTTAATGCTTGTCACTAGGGCCCGAGTGCCATGATTTAAGATCTGAACTTATTATTGATTCATTATGATAGTATTGTTCTTGGTCTTATCTACAAGTTGTATACACACGTTGTCCGGAACCTATGGCCCCGAAGTGACAGAAATCGGGATAACCGGAAGGGAAAGGCTTTGATGTGAGGATCACATGTGTTCATGGAGTGTTAATGCTTTGCTCTGGTGCTCTATTAAAAGGAGCACCTTAATTGCCAGTAGTTCCCTAGAGGCCCTGCTGCAAACGGGCTGGCAGGACAAAAGATGTTGTGCAAGTTCTCATTGTGAGCACGTATGAATATATGTGGAACACATGCCTAGGATTGTCTAGTACTTGCGTGCTTTATCTTATTTATCTGCAATTGCCCTATGTTCTGATTGCTATGTGAATTGTCTTGTCCATGCAACGCCCGTCCATCCATCCCTATGCCTACCGCACTCGAATCCCACTGTTTACTGCTTTTTTCACTATTGTCTTTACTTTACTACTGCTGCTACTTTGCTATTCCTACTACAAAACTATTGCTACTGATAAACTGCTGTGAGGAAGATTGTTTCCAGGTGCAGCTGAATTGACAACTCAGTTGTTAAGGCTTGTAAATATTCTTTGGCTCCCCTTGTGTCAAATCAATAAATTGGGTTTAACTTCCCTCGAAAATACTGCGATACACTCCCTATACTTGTGGGTCATCACCCCTAGCCGCGCATTAACGGTGTAGAGCACCACCAGGAAACAGGCCACCGTCCGCCTATGCCGCCCATGCCTCTAGCTGCATGTACCAGCGTCACCGGTGAGCTCGACGTCGTGCCGCTCGGTCCCCTCGTCGAGCCTATATAAGGATCCCTCCCGAGCACCATTTCCTCACACCATTCCACTCCCCTCTCCTCACTGATCCTTCCCCACCCCTCGCAGGAGCCGCTCGAGCCTGGGTTCGCCGGAATTTGGCTGGAGGAGCCCGCTGCAGAGGAGGAGAAGGGGCCGTCGATTTCGTCCACCCCAGGAGCTGCCGCAACCACCCCTGAGCCCGCCATCGACAGCACGTTTGATCGCCCCCATCGCCGCTGTAGCTGGAGCCCTGGTATGCCCCCTGAGCACCCCTACCGAGCCTCTAGGGTTTGTCCTCGCTGGCGAACTGTTCGCCGAAGACGACACCCCTCAGCCGTAGATCCCCCTTTTAATCTAACGGCCCACATCGCCCCGTACCGCTTCGCATGTACAGAGCAAGTGACTGGTAGACCCCCCCCCTATAAGCTGTTCTCTGTGCTGCGGAATGCCACTGGGCCGGCCAGTTTTCCTTCCCGCGCGACCCATTTAATTCAAATTAGGATTTTTTTCCATTTTAGTTTGAACCTAGTTCCGTCCCTTAGTTTAAAAATCAATTCGGAGAGATTTACAAATCCAAATGGAGTGATTCCAATTTTGTTAGAAAGCTACTGAAAACATCTACCCAAGACCATTGGATTTAATTCATTTAGAGTTAGAGATCTCTCCTAGTAAAAATAACAAAACATAAGCATTTGCACCTGGCAATCCATGTTAGCTTTTGAGTTGTATCCAACTATCAAAAATCACATTTCACCATACCTATCTGAATATGTAATAATATTAGGGTTTACATGTAGTGACTTTGGACTAGTACCAAAATAATGCTATATAGGCATTTCTAGTCACTTTAAATCATGAAATAATAAACCTAAACTAAGTAAATGTGATCCAACCCTTAAATCACATTCCCACATGTTAGAATATGTGGTGATGACATGTGTCCACATGATCCCATATTTTAAGTGGTGAATATTAAATCTTAGTTAATTTTTCAATGAGTAGAAATTACTTTTCTTAAATAAAAAGAATGAAATTAGTTAATAAAACTTGTGATGCTTGTGATGATAATAGATCATCAAATGTTTGCCTTAGAGTGCTAATTAGACTAGTTAAGTATTGTTTGGTGATTGTGTACTCCGTATGTATTTATAGACGATAGTACCGACCAAGCTTTTGAGGATGAGTTCTATCAAGAGGAAGAAGAAAACTTCAACCACTGTACTGCACAAGGCAAGCCACCATTAACAATGCAAGCTAACACTTGCAAGTATAATTCTTAGCAAGCTAGAATTAAGCTAGATGGTTGAGCAAGGATGCTTTAGGCATGCTTTGGTTATACCACCTTAACTATTACTTACCCTAAGTATTATTTCCAAGCTTTACTTCCTTTACTTTACCAAAGTCCTTTACTGGTTTTGAAGGTAGCATAAAGAGTATAAAACTTGACCTACCTAGATAACTTTAGATGTCATTCTATGGCATGAGATTGATCCCATCTTTCCACCTTAGTGTACACTCTTAACTTAGTAGTTTAGAGTAGACAAAAACTTGAGTCACTTTAGATGGGAACACTTGGTAAAAAGGAATTGTGAAAACCTTAGAATGATGAGTCATTCTATTGAGATGTTTTGACATGTGTTGAGAAACACAAATGGTTTATCAGGATGAAAATATTGAGGCATGAGCCTTAACCCCTTTTACAAAACTGATGGTTGGATTCGGATGCGATACCATTCCTAATTTACCGTACAACCACAATACCTAAATTAGGTAAGGCTTAGCCGGAAGTTTATATGCATTAGTATTAGTTCCCTCGCGGGAGAGGTTTGAGCTGAGGCTACCTCTCAATGTTGTCCACCTATGCAGTGCCCAAGATGACAGATGGTCATGGTTGGGAGGCCATGCTCATAGGAGAGGTGCTTATACTAGGGTGTGTAAAGGAAAGGTTATGTTTGATTATCTGCATACTAAGTATGATGATTCAGGGTTATCCCTGACAGATGTATCGAATCTTGTGGTGAAAGTGTACCACCTCTACAGAGTATCAAACTATTCGAATATTCGCGTCCGCGGTTATGGACAGTTGGAATGGCCATAATGTTTCGTTATCAGATGTTTTCAAAATAACTTATGAAATGAATGATGAATCTTGACTTGACCACAACAGGGTTGTGACTATGACACTAGCTTCCCCACTTAAGTGATTCTAGAACTTTATTTTATCTTTCTTTGCTTCTGAACTCAGCCTAGGTTTTAAACTTAACTTTATAATTAAACTTGGAGTTAGCACTTTACTTTAGAATTATACTACTTGTTAGTGGTAGTTTGCGAGTACTTAAAGAGTACTCATGGCTTTTGTCCCTGGCTATTCTCATGGCCAGACTATGAAGGAGACTACCAAGATGATGGACAGCGGGACGGCTATGATAACTAGGACTATCTTCCTTCGTCAGCATTGCTTGTGCCCCTGAATATGGACCCCACAACTATGCTTATCGTTTATTCCGCTGCTTGTTGTATTAAGACTGGATCATGAGATCCTTATTTATGTAAGACCTTATTTATGGTTTGTAATGGATGATGTACTGTGATATCCAATCTATTATGTCTCACAAAAATGGTAATCCTGGGATTGCGATGAATGACATAACAGGCATCTGGGATTAAAAATCCGGGTGTTGACACAGAGCGTCATTATTCCGGTTCCGGGGAGGATCTTCATTGCGACGATACCCCCTGCCGGCTTGTCAACACGGTTTCCGTCGTTTCTTCGTCCGTCACTCCCACCATGGTGGGGCTCAGCCAGATGGCTTGTAGGTCTAGGAGGTGGCATTCTTTGATGGTCCTCCTCCCGACGTTTCTCTTTGTCTTCTTCCCTGTGATCATTCCACTCATACCGAGGAGCATTCCTCAGATATAGTGTAGCAATCGCCACTTGCTCAGCAGCTGGAGCAACGTTGCGCCAGTCGAATGCAGTTCTGTGATGCTGCCCTGAAGATCCAGTTCTTGAGTAGTTGTCTTCCTGACGGTCAGAACGGTAATGTTGTTCCGGGCATGTTGGGATCTTATGTCATTCCAAGCCGGATCCATGCAACATTGGTCGGATTGGGAGACCAGTTTTCCGCTTCCGGATTTCGTGGCCCTTTGCTGCTCCAGACCCTTGGTGAGTAGCTTAATGCCCAATCGAACCTGTTTTGGGCCTGGATTATTTGACAGGATATCTCGAGATGCAACAGTGTTTTGCACCGACGTTGGATACACCAGATCTCCCTTGCTGTCGAGTCGAGGCATCCCTGGGTCTCCCTCAAAGAGAACCTTGTGAACTTCCAGAAATTGATCGTCACGCGTGTGATGTTTCCGGGTCTTCTGATGCTGCAGAGAGATGTACGTCTCTGCAGTTTCCATGCGTTTCTTTTCTTCCTCGATGTTTTTGGCTTCATCCAGGAGTACTTGGCGACGCGCTTCTAGGGCCTGGGCCCTTTCATCCAGTTCTTCAGCAGTAAATTCTGCAGTTGTAGGGATAGCTGTGGTTAATGCAGCATCGATGAGTTTACGCGCACTTTTAGTAATCACGTGTCCATCCACCGACTCTTCTTTGGGCTCATCTAGGATATCTGCTTCATCCGAGTCTTCCTCATATTCCTCGGCAATCACATCCTCTACCGGAGGATCTTTTGTCGGGGTCTTGTTCTTCTTCTTTGCTTTCTTGGCAGCGCCGGTAGAAAAGACGGCTTTGGGCCCGTTTCTCGGAGTCAAACTTTGATCGGTACTTTCGGCCATTTGGTCCTCGGCATTATCTCCGAGATCCATGTTGTCCTGTGCTTTAGGAGAGTTTTCTTCGAATCCTTCGTCCATGGCTTCTCCTTCTTCTACAGCTGTGGAGTTAAGCTCCTCTTCATATTCTACGGAGAACTTTCGGAAATATGCCGATTTCATGGAATCATCCGAAGATGCCAGTAATTCGACGCTTGTTTCGAGTGCCTCTAGCACCAAGTCTTCATTGTCGCCAGCATCGGCAGAGCCGGATCCGGATCCAATGTATCCGACAAAGTGCGATGCGTGCCTCCTGAGAAGGTTGCGGTTCTCTTGGTAGGCTTCGTCGAAACGCCTGATGGTCTCGAGGATTGCATACATGCTTGCGTTTTGCATCACCATGCATCTCAACGTGTATCTCAAGAAAGGCATGTCTGTTCCGGCATCATCAGAACCGGAAGCAGAGTTATCTTCTTGCTCTTCCTGGATTTCGACCTTCCCAGGTGGATCGATCTGGGATTTGACCTCGCTAGGGAAATCCACTCTAGATCCAACTTGTACTGCGAGATCTCCGCAACTAGTGCGGGCTGGGTGGGATTAGGGTTTTCTAAGATCCGGAACTCTTCCGCCTCCGCGGACAAAGGGGATCCAGAAATTTCTTCAGCCTCTATCATCACCGTTGGGGTGGGTGGGACAGGTTCAACAAAACCGATGTAAACATCGATCGTACCGAAAGACATGATGGTGTAGGTGGTCACAGATTCCCTAGCCGGAATCCAGGTCTCGTCAAGAATGATGAGAGGGACGTCACTAGAATAGAGGATGCGACCGATGGCGATAGTCTCGCCCATTCCAATTCTTGCAAATTCCGCTCGGAACGCAGATCCGAAGCTCACTTGCCCCACGATGGGCGCCAACTGTCATCGGATTGATGACAAGTACGCCATGAGGGGGTCCTCGAAGCATGTGGAAGAGAGGGGTGTGAGACGTACGAGATTCCGGGACGGTGAGCACACAAGTTTACCCAGGTTCGAATCCGCCGACTTTGGACGGATCCTACTCCTGCTAGCAATCCAGTAATATGGCAGAGCCGGAATATGGGTTACACGGGTTTCGCCTGTGCAAGTTGAGATTGTAGACTATTGTGAGGGTGCCCTAAAGGCTCTCCCTATGACGGTTTATATAGATATCCGGCCTAGGGTTTACAGGAGAGATCTATCTGGCTACGACTAAGAGTTGGTTACAGAGTACATCTTGAACTACAAGTAACACTATGGGCCTATGTCGGTAAGTCTTCTGGGCCTTCCCATAGCCGGACTGGACTCTGTCTCTTCTCCCTGACTGGGCCGCCCGTGAAGCAAAGCTCTAACCCAAAGTGGGCCACCCTGGTCAGTGAGGTACAGTGAGGATACCCGGAAAGTATATCCCCAACCTCCTAGGAAGGTAAGTACATTAGCACAGGTTCACCCACACAACACTTATCTAACTAAATAAGATTAATCAAATATATTAAGCAAAAGCACTTGACAATATTCACGTGTGTCCTCGAGAATGTTTGGTCATCTTAAGTAATACAATCGGCTTGTCCTTTGCTAAAGAAAGGATTGGGCCACTTGCTGCATTTATTATTATTGTCTTTTATCTACTTGTACTTTATTTATCTACATTATCAAAAAACCCTAAAAATCCGTTTGCTAAGTATTTACAGAGAATTCCTGCTCCAAGCCACTCGTCAACACCTTCTGCTCCTCATTGGGTTCGATAGTCTTACTTATCGAAAATACTGCGATACACCCCCTATACTTGTGGGTCATCTAGACAATTTTCTGGCGCCATTGCCGGCGAGTGAAGCGCTATTGGAGAGTGAAACTGGTAAAGGAAACTTCTACTGTGAGTATTGTGTATTTATGTTAGTTAATTTCTTTCAATATGGATAATTCAGTTAGTTACTTATTTTGTACTACTACTACCACTGCTAAGGTAGTAGATGAACCACCACCTGCTGAAAATAATACTTTTAAAATACCTACAAGAATTATTGATCATGTTATGGATAACAACTATTTTGGAGATGGAACTGTCCATCCCGGTGATCATTTGCTCTTTATACACGAATTATGCGGGTTGTTTAAGTGTGCAGGTATTATAGCAGATCAAGTCAAGAAGAATTTATTCTCATTATCACTGAAAGGAAGAGCTGAGGAATGGTATAAGCTGATGAAGAATGGTCAAGCTCTTGAATGGGAGGAATTAGTACCTCTCTTTTATTCTAAATTTTATCCTCCTAGTGAGATTCATAAAGATCGGAATCAAATATACAACTTTTGGCCTCTTGATGGAGAGAGTACATCTCAAGCTTGGGGGAGATTGAAGTTACTAATGCTCAAATGTCCTATTCATGAGCTCCCTAACAATATTATTATCACTAACTTTTATGCAAGGCTTTCTCTTCGTGATAAGGATCTATTGGATGCTTCTTGTGCTGGATCATTTACACGCATGGAAGAAGAAGTTAAATGGGATCTTATATACCGTATTCGAGACAATGCTGAAGCATGGGAGAAAGATAAAGGAAGAAAGTCAGGTATAAATTATGATTATGAATGTATTAAATCTTCTATGGGAACTGATGACTTTCATGATATTAGTAATGCTTATGGTCTTGATTCTCAAAGTATTGCAAATTATTTTAAGGCTTTTGCCTCTTATATTGAAATTCCTAAAAAGAAATGGAATAAGTATCATGCACCATATAAATATACTGTTAATTGTGTTCCTGCAAGAGATACTGAAGTTTTTACTACTAATCATATTTTACCTGAACCTTACATTGATCAAATGCCTTTCCCAGTCAAGGTAAAGGAACATTCTATGATGGCTAGTATGGTTAATGAAAGTACAAATAAAGCTTTTGAAGCTGATGAACAAATAGCTATTGAACCTGTAATAGCAAATGAGAAAGACTTTGTCACTAAATATGTAGAAGATGGACACACTATCCTCTGTAAGGATACTTTTAATAATTTTTCACAAAGTAATGTTATCAGAGCTAGTGTCCGTGTGTTTTCTGTTAGAATAAGTGATCATTTCTACAATGGTTCATGTGATAGTTATATCGTTAAATTTATGCACGATACTGAAAGTTACTATGAGAGAGGGAAAATTGTTCTTATGCATCTCAATAATATTAAGTTTCCTCGCTTTATGCTAAAAGTATTTATGTTGCACTTGTTTTGCCTTCCTATGCTAGCAGCCTCTGGTTTCAATAATTTATTTTCTTATAAAATTCCTTGCATAGGAAGTGGTTTAGACTTAAACATGCGTATTTTTGCTTCTTGATGCTCTCTTTTACTTCAATTCATATTCTTATGTGAGCATCATTGAAATTATCATGCCCTTTTAATGGCTATAAAGAAAGAGCTTTTTGGGAGAAAACCCAATACATTTGTGCTTTCAGTTTGTTTTTGTTATTTGAGTCTCGAAAGTTATTACTTTGGTAATAACATCTCCTTACCATTTTTGTTTGGTTTTTGTGTCAAGATCAACCCCTAATGAGAGAGAAGTAATATTTGGGGAAGTTGCTGTCCCAAAATAGATTTTTGTGCTTCACTACGAAAAAACGGTAAAAATCTCAGAACGTCGTACTGATCTGTAATTTTTTGTGTGCATGCCCCAGGTTATTATTTAACTTTTGTTTGTTTTGCATGTTTTGATTTGAGCAACAGAAGATTTTCGAAAAAATTGATCTTTACCTGCTGGTCTATTTTGACTGATTTTTGCCACTCTTGCAGTTGCCTCTTAAATCGATTTCCTTTTTGAATTCCTTTTGGGCTTTCGGAAGGAGTTTCTACAGTAGCTTATGTTTTGATGGATTTAAGTTAAAATTTAACTTAAAAGGTTTATTACCTTGCATGCACTAATGTTGCTAATGAGAATTGTGTGAAAGAAATTTCCAGGTTGTAGGAGAACATGGTGTAATAAGATGATGAATGGTTTAATGACTCAAGCAATATGTGTATGAAGATGAAGATATTGATGTTATTCAAGTGGTGATTCCGGAATATTTTATCATAGACCAAATTCAGAGACCTGCAGAGTCTGTTTTCAAATAGGTAACAATGCTGGTAAGAAAAGGTCCACGAAAAATCTGTCAAGTTATATTTTTGCAGTTTTTACCTAACAAGGGAAGAAATGAGTCAAAAGTGGGTCGGAAACGGAGCCTGGGTGGCTCACACCACCCCGTGGCACGGGCCCACCTGGTCGCGCCACCAGGGGTGTGGCCACCCCGAAGCCCGTCTCCGACCCGTTCTCTCCCAGTACTTTCCTTTTGTTGTAAAACTTCGTAATACATAATCCCTCTGATCACCCGAGGTTCACATATCGTGTTGATGACCCACAAATATAGGGGGTGTATCGTAGTATTTTTGATAAGTAAGAGTGTTGATGAGTGGTATGGATTAGGAATTCTCTGCAAATACTTAGCAAACGGATTTTTAGGGGTTTTCGATAATGCAGGTAAATAAAGTACAAGTAAATAAAAGACAATAAGAATAAATGCAGCAAGTGGCCCAATCCTTTCTTTAGCAAAGGACAAGCCGGTTGTATTACTTAAGATGACCAAACATTCTCGAGGACACATGGGAATATCGTCAAGTGCTTTCGCTTCATGTAGTTGATTAATCTTTTTTAGTTTGCTAAGTGTTGTGTGGGTGAACCTGTGCTAATGTACCTAACTTCCTAGGACTCATACATACTTGTGATTATACCCCCTTGCAAGCATCCGCAAGTACAAGAAAGTAATTAAGATAGAAATCTAACCATGGCTATAAAGTCTAAGATCCTGACATCCCTTGTGCAAAGATTTCCTAATGGGGGTTCAGGTTTATGTCACTCCGGCAACCCCTACGATTAGTAACCAAATACACAATGCATTCCCCTAGGCCCATATAGGTGAAGTGTCATGTAGTCGATGTTCACATGACACCACTAGAAGAAATAAACCACAACTTAATTAACAAACCATTGAATCTTTCTCAACACAATTCCACTACTAACAACATGACTTCTCCCATGTCCTCAAGAACTAAACGAACTACTCACAAGAAATCATATGGATCAAGATCAGATATGAAATAATGATAAGTAACAATCTGAACATAAACGATAATTCAATGGTTCACTCAATAGCATCAAATACAAGGAGTAATCAACACCGGGAAAGTTTCCCCTAAGAACTATGCATGATTTAACCCAATTGTTACAGCGGTATGGAGTGGTGATGATGGTGCTGGTGGAGATGATGGTGGTGATGATGATGATAATCCCGATGAAGTCCATCTTGATGGTGGTGTTGATGGTGACGATCTCCGCTCTCTGGGAAGGAATTCTCCGGCAGAATCTCTCTGCCGAGGAGATCTTTCTCTATCTATAGTTTTTTGCCCCGCAGAGGCGGCAAAATCTTTCTATGGTCGCTCCCCGAGGCTTAGGGTTTCGTCAGGATAATATATGCCAAAGGGGAGAGCCTGGAGTGGGCTAGGCTGGCCACACCACCTGCTGGTACGGCCTAGGGCTACCCACGCCAGGGGTGGTGTGGGCCCCCTGTGGCCCATATCCACTCCCCCTTCTAGCTTCCTTCGTCTTCTAGAAAAATAGAATTTTCCATAAATTTTCCCGGATTTTCTGATCTTCACGAATTTCGCCTCCAAACAGCCCCTTTTCCATCAGAATCCTGACTGCATCAGTCCATGCTCCAAAAGTCATCAACCATGCAAAAACATATGAAATAACATAAGTATCATCTCTTAATATGAAATATATCAATGAATAACAATAAATTATGATATAGAATAGTGATGCAAAATGGATGTATCAACTCCCCACAAGCTTAGACTTCGCTTGTCCCCAAGCGAAATTGAGCTCAATAAACATGACCTCGGGTTAATGGAGTGAAGAGTCGATAGAAGAATACAGACAAGAAGCATCACATTCATCAATACATAGATCATAATAGCAGACAACTCACCATTATATAACTTAACTTGCAATAAGTAAAGGAAACACAATAAAGATACATAAAGTAAATCACAATTGGTAATGGAAAACTTAGCTCTTGGTCGAAGAATAGTTGACAATTTGCAGTAGTTCAAACATAATGGGTTTTCAAATGATAGCTTTCAAAGTAGCAAACACTAAGATAAGAGCAATGTGCAAAACATGGAACATAAGAAACATGATTGAATAAATCATCATATGAATGAATGAAACACAACAACTCAAAATACTTAACTAGAAAGTTAAAGATAGGCCCTTCGCGGAGGGAAGCAGGGATCTCAAGTTTCATAAAGAGCTTCAAAAAATTATGGTACTTATTAGCTTTCAGCTCTCATTGCCCCTATCATAAGCATCTTGAGGTGATTAAGGTTAAAGTGAACAAATATGAGGATATGCTTGACAAGTTATAAGTTGAAATCTCATTCCCCTTACTTACGAAGACCGAATCTCATGCTACTCAACTTCAGTCACAAGTAAGCTATTGTCATTGTAAGTACATATGTATCATAGAGAACCGCCAACGGGGTACCCCTTGCACATGATACAGGAGCTATCCCATATCAAAATGACAAGGCAAGCAGACAATGAGCATCTCAGTGATCTTTTTATTTGCTATTTGCATAGGTTTTTATTGAGGATGCTTCATAGAATGCTCATTATGGTTATGCTGCAAGTTTCCACCATGATTAGGCATGGCTTAGGCTAGCTGCCCATGCGTTTCTCTAACACACGTACAAACTCCATGATCTTACAAGTTCCCCTATTATTTCACATCGCCGGGATCCATAAGTAAAAGAATCATGATATCAACGGAATAAGTGCAATGTTGAAAGCCTTCCCCATGATACATGGTTCTGCTAACTTCAACTTGTAAACAGCAAGCATATACGCAACATAGATGGGCACAATGGTTCAAGTTTATTAAGTGCAAGAAAGTAAAGTGTGCCATCAAGTTCGTGAGAGCTTTAATCACTAAATTTCACATAACAAGTTTAATTTGGAAGGTAGATAAAAACATGAATTTACTTGGAATAGTAATAATGCTAATAGGTAGGTATGGTGGACACAAATGGCATAGGTTTTGGTTTAAGGATTGGATGCACAAGAAGCATTCCCTCTCAGTACAGGTTTTTTGCTAGCAAGGCTGGGTAGCAAGTATAAGAGTTAAAGGAAACAAACAAACATACAGGTGATAAAAACAAACATGCAATCTTCCTTGGAAGCACAAAAGATCTTAAATAGATAATACTAAGCTTATGAGCCAATCAAGAAAGAAAGATGATGAAATTATATTTCTTGAAAGTACTTTTATCTTTTCATTCAATTCTCAAAGTAGTGTTGCTACTGACCGACCCAGGTTTGCCAAAACCAACTAAATTAACTCAATGATCCCAAAGTGATACCAATACTAACAACAAGACCAATCATATAATAGCAATTTGAAAACTAATATAAGATATGCAAAAGAATAGATGATAGAACTTCTCATTAATATTCCATAACGGCAACTCACACCAAGGGATACACAGATATCTAACGAGAGGCGGACACTTCCATAATGCAAACCATCCTACATGATAACTTATCTATTCATGATATGACTCTACTAAAAAGGTAAAAAGATATAAGATAGTGATGTGATACCGCGGCACTCCCCCAAGCTTGCTGCGAACCAAGGGGATGCCAAAACCTGATGAAGAATTACTCCTTCGGTGGTGGTGGTGTTCTCTCGGTTGGCGCGAGGAAATCTTCCAGTATCTTGCGAAGCCTGTTATTATCCTCTTGAAGCATATCCACCTTCCTCCTCAGGACTCGGTACTTGACGCAGAATTCGTCAGTTACTCGTAGAGCTTCTACTGTTGTAGGGCTGGAACTGAGGTCTAGAGTTGGAGGTATCAGCCCCTTCATGCCTGTTGTCATGTCCTTTACTTTCTCCCCGATGTTTCGATCTGTGTCTTCCCACCTAGTTGCGATCATTTCTTGTTTCACCCATCCTACGAGAGTCTCCTGCTCAATATTGCGATGGATCTTGCGACAGCGTCGTAGCTCTTAATACATTGAAGACGAACCCCTGAACAACATTTGAACAAAATAGATCGAAACAAAAACACGATGAGAACACGATATACGAACCTCATGGGATCCAGGGGATTATATATTATGAATTTTTTACAACAAAAGGAAGATACCGGAAGAAAATGGGTCAGAGGCAGACTCCGGGGCGGCCACACCACCTGGTGGCGCAGACAGGGGTGGGCCCGCGCCACAGGGTGGTGTGAGCCACCTAGGCTCCGTTTCCGTCCCTCTTTCGCTTCATTGCTTTCCTTGTTGGATAAAAACTACAAAAATATAACTTGACAAATTTTTCACGGAATTTTTCTTACCATAACTTGTTACCTATTCGAAAACGGACTCGGCATGTCTCTGAACTTGGTCTTTGATAAAACTTTCTAGAGTTACCATTTGAATAACATCAATATCTTCATCTTCATACACATATTTCTCGAGTCATGAAACCTTTCACTTTCTT
The DNA here is from genome assembly GCA_910589775.1 of Avena eriantha. Taxonomy (NCBI): domain Eukaryota; kingdom Viridiplantae; phylum Streptophyta; class Magnoliopsida; order Poales; family Poaceae; genus Avena; species Avena eriantha. Next base: position 69,130,482 of record OU342740.1, read on the forward strand.
ATTACACCATTTTCTCCTACAATCTGGAAATTTCTTTCACACAATTCTCATTAGCAACATTAGTATAAGAGAGGTAATAAACCTTTTAAGTTCAATTCCAACTTAAATCCATCAAAACATAAGCTACTAAAACAACTCCTTCTGAAATCCCAAAATAATTCAACAAGGAAATCGATTTAAGAGGCAAATGTAAGAGTGGTCAAAATCTGTCAAAACAGACCAGAAAGCAAAGAGCAATTTTTTAGAAAATATTATGTTGCTCAAATAAAAAGTGCAAAACTAACTAAAGTTACATAACAACCTAGGGCAGAAGCACAAAAAATTACACCTCAATCCGACGTACAGAGATCTCTCACGAATTTTTACAGTGAAGCACAAAAATCTGTTTCGGGACAGCAACTTTCCCAAATATTACTTCTCTCTCGTTAGGGGTTGATCTTGACACAAAAACCAAACAAAAAGGATAAGGAGAGGTTATTACCTAAGTAATAACTTCCAAGAATCAAATAAACAAATACAAACTGAAAGCACAAATATATTGGGTTGTCTCCCAAAAAGCTCTTTCTTTATAGCCATTAACATGGGCTTGATAATTTTAATGATGCTCACACAATATGAATTGAAGAAAAAGAGAGCATCAAGAAGCAAAAATACACATTTTTAAGTCTAACCCACTTCCCATGCAAGGGAATTTGGTAAGCAAACAAATTGTTGAAACCAAAGGCTACTAGCATCGGAAGGAAAAACAAGTGCAACATAAAGATTTTCAGCATAAAGCGAGGAAACTTAATATTATTGAAATGCATAAGAACACTTTTCCCTCTCTCATAATAACTTTCAATATCATGCATAAACTTAACAATATAACTATCACAAGAGCCATTGTAGCAATGATCACTTATTCTAACGGAAAACACAGGAATACTAGTTCTTATAACACTACTTTGTGAAAACGTTTTTGAAGAATCCTTACAAAGGATAGTGTGTCCATCTCCTACATATTTAGTGACAAAGTCTATCACATTTGCTACCATAGGTTCAATAGCTACCTGTTCATCAGGTTCAATGGCTTTATTTGTACTTTCATTAACCATACTAGCTATCATAGAATGTTCCATTATCTTAACTGGGAAAGGAATTTTCTCAATGTAAGGTTCAGGTAAAACATGATTAGCAGTGTAAACTTCAGTATTTCTCGCGGGAACACTATTAACAATATCTTTATAAGGTTCGTGATACTTATTCCACTTCTTTTTAGGAACTTCAATATAGGAAGCAAAAGCGTCAAAATAAGTTGCAATAGCTGTAGAGTCTAGACCATAAGCATTTTTAATATTTTGAAAGTCATCAGTTCCCATAAAAGATTCAATGCATTCAAAATCATAATTTATACCTGACTTTCTTCCTTTATCATTCTCCCATGCTTCAGCATTGTCTTGAATACGGTCTTGTGAAGGAGATATGCCCTAGAGGCAAATAATAAATAGGTTTTTATTATCATATCTCAATTAGTTTATAATAGTTTCGTATTGTGCTAGAACTGTGCCAAGTAGAAACATTGGTACAGGTGTGGTATGAAACAACCAAGTCCCTAGTAGCCTCTATTCATACTAGTTCGTTGGTCACGAAGATGATCTAGGTTTCAAGATCATGGGCATTTATGCCGACTGACAACGAGATCATATCATTGGAGAATGATGTGATTGGACATACCTCGAAATATTGCAACACGATCAAGTCATCTAGTTCATTGTTGCAACAGCTATACCTGGACTCCTTCTCCTTAGACCGTGAGCTCATATTACTCACTGTTTCCCTAGGCTGCTTAGACTGCAGCAACCATCATCTGGTAATACGGTGGCCATAAAGGTGTATGTTGGGTATTCCGAAGGAATAGTAGATGACATGTGACTGCAAGATCGGGATTTGTTCACCCACATGACGGGTAAAGATACATACGGCCGGCTTCGTGAGATTACATCCATGTATGTTGCAACATGTGACTAGGTCACGGGGATGTAATATCACGGTAACAAGAAAACATAACTTGTTGTGAACAAGATTGAACAAAGGTATGGGATACCAATGATCGGATATCGAACAAGTTGTATCGAGAAACAAAAGGAAGAGGATACTACATTTACACGGTTCAAACGACATTGTCATCAGGAATGCATAGGGGTCACATGGACATCCCTGGTCCCTCTGTTGATCATTGATACAGATCATGTCTAGAGCATTCCCGAGCCATGAGAGGATACACTTAAGGGTACGAAGAGAGCGATCATTCGTAAGACGGAATCATAGTAGAGAAAGAGAGAAAGCCGGAATCGTTCGACAGAGAGATCCGAAGTTGTTCGGAGAAAGAATAAAGGAAAAGTCCAGAAAAGTGTTTTCGAATAAATGGGAATTTAAATATATATATTTATTATATGTTAATTAATATATTATAAATAATATTTAGATTAAGATTTATAAAGTCAACTTTTATATTAGGCCAAATCCCAGAGGGAAAAGGCCTAGAATAAAAGCTGCAGAAAAATAAAAGGGAAAAAGAAAACAAACAGCCCACGTGGGCGGCAGATAATAGCCGCCGCATGGGGCGGCAGGTAACTGGGCCGCGCTCGCCAGCAGGCGGTGGATAATACACGCCGCACGGGGGCGGGCCACTGCTGCTGGCCGCCTCGCGGGCTCGAGCTGGGCCGCCGGCCCACCCGAGCGGGGTCGCCTGGCCGCCGCTGCGAGCTGGGCGGGGTGCTGGGCTGTCGGGGGGCGAGACGGCCCACCCGGGGCTTCCCCTTGCCATGCCGCCACCTCGCGGGAGCGCTGGGCGCGGGGTGGGCCGCGCCAAGGCCCACCCGGCCAGCCCCTACTGCTCCCCTTTTTCTTTTTGTTGTTTATTTTCTGTTTGCCTATTGGGCTGAGTAGAAACAGCCCATTTGGCAGTCCGAATTTCTGCTGACTTTTTCCTTTAGTATTAGTCCCACATGTCTTAGCCTTTGAGAAAGGTACACCCCCTTAGCCTATATAAAGGGGTGCCCAGGGTGGGATTAAACACACCAAATACACAACTTGATAAGTCCTTTGGTTGACTTTCTCCCTCCCTCTCTCTATACCTTGTGACCATGGCCCCAAGTCTGGGCTGTGCGATCAAGGCACACTTGCAGTACGCCGTTGTGCTGCAGGGATTCCTAGCCGGATATCAACTTCCGCACTCCCGGTAGGATCGGGGAGCCGGAGGTCTCATCGTGCACCGGATGTGTACGAAGACACGAGGCGCAACACTTGGGGCGCTTAAATGCCGTGAGCCGGACCTGTTGCACGATGAAGATGATGAAGATCAAGAAGGAGGAAGGTGTGACCTGCGAGGAGCTTCGTGATCTTAAGGTCGGCTTCGAGTACAACTACATCAACCACGTTCCCCGTGGAACGTTAACCGTGTACGGTCTCGAAGGGTATGTACTCTATACGCTCCGGCCGTTACCGCATTACTACATAGATAGATCCTAGGCTAAGTTTCTGGGGTTCTGTCGTAGGAAAAAAATTGTCTTCCGCACCGATCCCCAACATCTAGGAGATCCAATTTAGCTCCTTCTTCCATGCGTGTAAATGATCTAGCACAAGAAGCATCCAATAAATCCTTATCATGAAGAGAAAGTCATGCATAAAAGTTATTGATAATAATATTGTTGGGGAGCACATGAATGGGACATTTGAGCATGAGTAACTTCAATCTCCCCCAAGCTTGAGTTGTACTCTCTCCATCAAGAGCCCAAAAGTTATATATTTGATTCCGATCTTTATGAATCTCACTAGGAGGAAAAATTTAGAATAAAAGAGAGGCACTATTTCCTCCCATTCAAGAGATTGACCATTCTTCAGCAGTTTATACCATTCCTCAGCTCTTCCTTTTAGTGATAATGAGAATAACTTATTCTTGACTTGATCTGTTGTAATACCTGCACACTTGAACACCCCGCATAATTCGTGTCTAAAGAGCAAATGATCACCAGGATGGACAGTTCCATCTCCAACATAATAGTTATCCATAACACGATCAATAATTCTTGTAAGTATTTTAAAAGTATCATTCTCAGCAGGTGGTGGTTCATCTACTACCTTAGCAGTGGTAGTAGCATTACGAAATAAGAAACTCAGCAAATTATCCATATTGAAAATAAAGTGACTAACAGAAATAAACAATACTCACAGTAGAAGTTTCCTTTACCAGTTCCACTCTCTAGTAGTGCTTCACTCCCCAGCAATGGTGCTAGAAAATAGTCTTGATGACCCACAAGTATAGGGCGTGTATCGCAGTATTTTCGATCAGCAAGAGTGTCCAACCCAACAAGGAGCAGAAGGTGTTGATGAGTGGTATGGATTAGGAATTCTCTGCAAATACTTAGCAAACGGATTTTTAGGGGTTTTCGATAATGCAGGTAAATAAAGTACGAGTAAATAAAAGACAATAAGAATAAATGCAGCAAGTGGCGCAATCCTTTCTTTAGCAAAGGACAAGCCGGTTGTATTACTTAAGATGATCAAACGTTCTCAAGGACACATGGGAATATCGTCAAGTGCTTTCGCTTCATGTAGTTGATTAATCTTCTTTAGTTTGCTAAGTGTTGTGTGGGTGAACCTGTGCTAATGTACTGAACTTCCTAGGACAAATACATACTTGTGATTATACCCCTTGCAAGCATCTGCAAGTACAAGAAAGTAATTAAGATAGAAATCTAACCACAGCTTTAAACTCTAAGACCCCGACATCCCTTGTGCAAAGATTTCCTAACAGGGGTTCAGGTTTCTGTCACTCCGGCAACCCCTGCGATTAGTAGCCAAATACACAATGCATTCCCCTAGGCCCATATAGGTGGAGTGTCATGTAGTCGACGTTCACATGACACCACTAGAAGAAATACACCAACTTAATTAACAAACCATTGAATCTTTCTCAACACAATTCCACAACATGACTTCTCCCATGTCCTCAAGAACTAAACGAACTACTCAAAAGACATCATATGGATCAAGATCAGAGATGAAATAATGATAAGTAACAATCTGAACATAAACGATAATTCAATAGTTCACTCAATAGCATCAACTACAAGGAGTAATCAACACCGGGAAAGTTTCCCCTAAGAAGTATGCAAGATTCAACCCAATTGTTACAGCGGTATGGAGTGGTGATGATGGTGCTGGTGGAGATGATGGTGGTGATGATCATGATGATGATGATTGTAACATCCCAAAACTCTAATCCAAGTGATCAAGATCCAAATCATCAAATTTAGAGTCAACAAAAACTTTTCCATTTTAAAAATATTAAAGCATTCATATGTGTGTGCATTTAAATAGGAGTTGTTTTGAATTGCCTTGATTAAGTGATCCATTGTTTGTAAAATGATTCTTAGGTGAAATAAAAATCATCTAGATCATTCCCAAACAAATCCCAAAGAAAAACTAATCAAAATGAATAAAAGAAGCGAATGGTCATTTATGCCATTTTAATCAACATGCCTACTTTGGCTACTCCTAGAACTCAAAACCTAACAGAAACAAATGTGGATCTTTGCACCCCTTTCTAGTACATGTAGTGATGTACCAAGGCCCACTTTGTGATCTACCAAAAACTTTCAAACATTAATTTTAAATGGCATTTGAAAATTGAATCTAGTGTAGGTATCAAGATCACCCTATTTGAAAAACCACTCAAATGACTTCCATTTTGAAAACCCAAGCACACCTAGAAGCTCAAGCATGTGATCAACCACTCCACCAAAATTCAGCCCAAAATTCAAATAAAACTTTCATGCGGCCATTGTGTCGAACACCTTGCAGACATAATCAAACTGGCCTAACTTATACTGTTTTGATAAATTCTTGTCAAGCCATTTTGTTTGCATTGATCACTCTTGTCTCCCCTGAGCACAACCAGACCAAAACCCACCCTAGTTCTAGGCCCTGGCGCCAGTGCAACGCCGCCCCGACGCCATGCTCGCCGGCCAACGTTGCCAACGCAGTAGCAGACACAACCGTGCACGCTGCTCTACCTCGACCCCAACACCCCGCCAGACACAACCGTGTGCCGCCGTGCGACCCACAGTCGTTGTGCGCCGCGTCGAGCACCGCCTCTGTCTCCCAGAGCGCGGGACGCTCCCGACCAAACGCCATCGTCCCTAGCCACGCATTTAAGCCGTAGAGCACCTCCAGGAGGCAGGCCAGCGTCCTCCTACCCAACCCATGCCTTTAGCCGCCTGTATCAACGTCACCGACGAGCTCACCGTCGTGTCGTTCGGTCCCCTCGTCGACCTATAAAAGGAGGCCACCCCAAGACAAACTACTCACACCATCTCACTCCCCTCTCTCCACTAATCCTTCCACCCCATCCCCGAAGCAAGGCGGGCCGCTGTTCGCCGGAATTTAGCCGGAGCTTGCTGCAGCAGAGGAGAGGCACCGTCGATTTCGTCACCCAAGGGGCCGCCGCGACCACGCCTGAGTCCGCCGTCGATAGCACGTTCGATCTCCCCCATCGCCATGCTAGTTGGAGCCTTGGTATGCCCCCATTGCACCCTAACTGAGCCGCTAGGGTTAGCTCTCGTCGGCAACCTATTCGCCGGGGACGAACGATCCTCAGCCGTAGATCTTGTTTTTAATCGCACGGTCCATGTTGCCCCGTACCGCTTCGCGTTTGATGTGCCGCTGACCTGTGGGACCCCCTGTCAATTGTCATTCGCACCGCGGAGCGCCACTGGGCCGGCCCGTTTTCTTTCCCGCGCTAGCCCATGAATTCAAATATAGGTTTTTCTATTTTAGTTTGAACTCACTTCTATCCCTTAGTTCAAAAATCAATTCAGGAAGATTTACTAAACCAATTTGAGTGATTCAAATTTGGATAGAAAGCTACTGAAAAGATATATCCAAGCCCGTTGGATTTAATTCATTTAGAGTTAGATATCTCTCCTAGTAAAAATAACAAGACAGAAGCTTTTGCACATTCAAACATTTTGATAAAATCAACCATAATAGCTTTTGAGTTGATTCCAACTCTCAAAAATCACAATTAACCATACCTATCTGAATATGTAATAATATTAAGGTTTATATGCAGTGACTTTGGACTAGTACCAAAATAATGCTATATAGGCATTTCTAGTCACTTTAAATCATTAAATAACAAACTTAAACTTAAATGTGAACCAACCCTTAAATCACATTCCCATATGTTAGAATATGTGGTGATGACATGTGTCCATATGATCCCATATTTTAATTCGAGAATATTAAATCTTAGTTATTTTCAATGAGTAGAAATTACTTTTCTCAAATAAAAAGAATAAAACTAGTTAATTAAACCTTGTAATGCTTGTGATGATATTAGATCATCAAATGTGTGCCTTAGAGTGCTAAGTAGACTAGTTAAGTATTGTTTGGTGATTGTATACTCAGTATGTATTTATGGACGATAATACCGACCAAGCTTTCGAGAAAGAGGAGTTCTACCAAGAAGAAGAGGAAGAAAACTTCAACCACTCCACTAACCAAGGCAAGCCATTGTTAGCAAGCTATAATTAAGCTAGATAACTTAAGCAAGATGCATTAGGCATGCTTTGGTATACCACTTTGACTAGTGCCTATTCCAAGTTTACTTTCAAGCTTTTACTTTCTTTACTTTACCAAAGTCCCTTGTTTTGAAGGTAGCATAAAAAGTATAAAACTTGACCTATCTAGATAACTTTAGATGTCATTCTTTGGCATGAGATTGATCTTAGCATCCCACCTTAGTGAACACTCTTAACATAGTAGTTAAAGCTAAACCAAAACTTGATTCACTTTAGATGGGAATACTTGTTGAAAATGAATTATGAAAACCTTGGAATGATGAGTCATTCTATTGAGATGTTTTGACATGTGTTGAGAAACACAAATGGTTTATGAGGATGAAAATGTTGAGGCATGAGCCTTAACCCTTTTACAAAAATTGATGGGTGGATTCGGATGCGATACCATTCCAATTTTACCGTACAACCACAACACCGGAATTGGGTAAGGCTTAGCCGGAAATTTATATGCATTAGTATTAGTTCCCTCACGGGAGAGGTTTGAGCTGAGGCTACCTCTCAATGTTGTCCACTTAAGCAGTGCCCAAGATGACAGATGGTCATGGTTGGGAGGCCATACTCATAGGAGAGGTGCTTATACTAGGGTGTGTAAAGGAAAGGTTATGTTTGATTATCTGCATACTAAGTATGATGATTTAGGGTTATCCCTGATAGATGTATCGAATGTTGTGGTGAAAGTGTACCACCTCTGCAGAGTGTCAAACTATTCGAATAGCCGTGTCCGTGGTTATGGACAGTTAGAGTGGCCATACTATTTCGTTGTCAGATGTTTTCAAAATGACTTATGAAATGAATGATGAATCTTGACTTGACCACAACAGGGTTGTGACTATGACACTAGCTTCCCAACTTAAGTGATTCTAGAACTTTATTTTATCTTTCTTTGTTTCTAAACTCAGCTTAGGTTTCAAACTTAACCTTACAAATAAACTTAGAGTTAGCATTTACCTTGGAACTATACCACTTGTTAGTGGTAGTTTGCGAGTACTTAAAGAGTACTCATGGCTTTTGTCCCTGGCTATTCCTATGGCCAGACTATGAAGGAGATTACCAAGATGAAGGTCAGGAGGATGGCTATGATAACTAGGACTATCTGCCTTCGTCAGCATTGCCTTTGCCCCTGAAGATGGACCCCACCGCTACGATTATTATTTATTCCTGCTTGTTGTATTAAGTCTGGATCATGAGATCCTTATTTGTGTAAGACCTTATTTATGGATTGTAATGGATGATGTACTGTGATATCCAATCTGTTATGTCTCGCAAAAATGGTAATCCTAGGATTCCGATGTATGACATAACAGGCATCTGGGATTAAAAATCCGGGTGTTGACAAGTTGGTATGAGAGCCATCCTAACCATAGGAGACCCTAGTTAGAATGGACGTCTGAACAAAAACTTAATTTCAAAACCAAAGTGAGTATTTATGAAAACTATTTCCTCTCTTACCCTTGGGAATTCATTCTTTCTCAAAAATTCATGTCCCTCCAATTCTTACATTACTACATAAAATTTGACACACTTGATCACCTCACTAACTTCCTCATCCTTAATTCTTGTAGATGGAGACTCAGTTCAGCACGTTCTACCAGTTGGGCAACGGAGGCCAGCTGATCTTCGAGAGGGATCTAGATTCACTGTCTGAGTTATTGGGACGCCCACATCCGGAGTTTCTTGGAGCTCAACTTCCAGGACCCCCAGGAGGAGATATATAGGGGCTAGTCACCGCTGATCTTCGAGGAAGCATAGAAGCACCAACGTCCGGGAGAATCCAATTCTCCGTCAGAGAGAACAACTGGCTAGATAGATTAGCCAGGGCAATGCATGAAGCTCTCGCACGTCTATGTGCCCTCAGTGTCAACCAAATCCAGGGAACCCGTTTTGTTCACTATGCAAGACGTGACTTCATGTTAATGTCGATGGAGATGCCAAGTCACCCGGAGTTGAAGCATCAAGTGGAGAACCTTGACTTCCTGCTGTAGGATCGCCAGAAGGAATTGGACAATGCTAGGGAGTTCACCAATCACAACCGTGCCATTGCCGACCAGAAGGCCCAGACTTTCTCACTGCTAGTCCAGGACCGTCAGTCTCTTCGCCTCCAGCGCGAAAAGAAAGATCGCACCATCGCCCATCTTCGCAAGAAGGTGGCCGACCTCGAGAAGACCACCAAGGAGCAAGAAGCTCAGCTTGCAACAAAGGAGGAAGAAGAGGAGGGTGAAGACATCCAGGGAGACATCGATTCTTACCTCAGCAATGATGATGACTTTCTGGAGGAGGATACCGTGGACTTCTACACTGACGATGAGGACTCCGACTTCATCGACGATGAGTAGATGCACTAGAGCACTGTCGTAGCATGAGATGTATCGGTCCCATTGTATCGTAGCTTGCAGAATGGTTGTTAAAACTATCTGTTTTGCTTGTTGTGGTGTGTGTATGTTTGTATCGTGTGCTTGTTTGAGTGAATGAAATGGAGTTAGTCGCAAAACCTGAGTCAAACTCAAAGTTTGAGCTTTGAAACCAAAACCATGAACCTTAGAACTTTCCCTCTTACCCCTTTATCTACCTCAATCTTCAGATGACTCGTGGAAACCAAGGAGGGAGCAGCTCGTCGCAAGACCCAATGCTGCAGATCCTGCAGAATCTCATCGCAGATAGAGAAGCAAGCAGGGCAGAGTGCTAAGATAATCTAGCAACACTGCAACAGATTGCCCAGATGGCTCTCAACAACCAAGGGCATGGAAATCAGGATCATCCAGGATCCAAGCTGAAGAAATTCCAGAATACCAATCCCCCAATCTTTAGCACTTCAGAGAACCCATTAGATGTTGATGACTGGTTGCAGACAATGGAGAACAATTTGGAGGTAGCCAGAGTTGATGACAACGATAAAGTTCTCTTTGCCACCCACTACTTGGCAGGAGATGCAAGAGCCTGGTGGAACAGCATCCGCCTAATGAACCATGGTCAAGTGATGACATGGGAGGCCTTCAAAATCAAGTTCAGCCGCACCCACGTACCGCAGGGTCTAGTCACCCGTATGAGGGATGAATTCAGAGAGTTGAAGCAAGGCAGAATGACTATGGTGGAGTACTGTGATAGATTCATGTCGCTTGCAAGGTACACCCCTGATGAGATCAACACGGAGGCCAAGAAGAAGGAGAGATTCCTGAACGGACTGCATGATGAGATGCAGACTGTCCTCGTCAACATCCGCTTCGAGGATCTCGAAGAGCTAGTCGACTCTGCCATTCAGATGGAAGGGAAGATTAATCAGGCAAACGAGAACCACAAACGTCGTATGATGCAGCAATCTGGATCCAACAGTCACCAGAAGTACCGTCCCAACCCCTCACCAAGATATGCACCAAGGAACAACGACCCCTAATGTCTCTCCCAAGCTACCCCAACTGTAGCAGACACAATATGAAGCCTGGAGGAAACCACAGCCACAACTTCGGCAACACCAACAATTTCAACCGTGCCCCTCCCAACAACAACGACAACAACACAGCACCCAGAACTGGCAGCAATGTTGTGCCTGTCGCAGCAAAAGACAAGTTCCGGATAACTTGTTTCGAGTGTGGAGTGAAGGGCCATATTCCAATGAGTGTCACAAGAAGACTGCCGCCACTGCCAATGTGAATGCCCCAGCTCAACAGCAGCGTCATGTTCAACTAGGGAAAAGGTTTTCTCCAGGGAACCCTCACAACCGCAACGGTCGTCTCTTCCACATGAACGCAGAGGAAGCCCAACAAGCGCCAGACGTAGTGCTGGTTATGTTTTCTGTCAACTCAGTTTTAGCAAGGGTATTGTTTGACTCGGGAGCATCGCATTCATTTGTCACCAAAGAATTTGCATGCACTAGTAAGATTCACCCAACCAACTTGAAGCATGTCATGATAGTTCAAATCCCCGGATCAACTACAAAAGCTAGAAAATTTTGCAAAGTTGTGCCTACCAGAATACATGGGATAGATTTTTATGCCAACCTACTCGGAACCAAAGGATTGGAAGTAGTACTAGGTATGGACTGGATGTCAAGGCATAAAGGACTGATAGACTGTGATAAGAAATCCATCACCATGACCAGTAGCTCTGGAGTCACAGTAGAGCATATATCTGAAACCTTACCTCGTCAATTCAAGTGCAACAAGAGTCTAGCCCTACCCACCATAGGCCAAGTCCGAGTAGTCTGTAAATACCCCGACGTATTCCCAGATGAATTGCCAGGTATGCCCCCAGATAGGGATATTGAGTGCATTATCGAACTAATCCCTGGAACCGGACCCATAGCCTAGATACCCTATAGCATGAACCCCTCAGAGTTAGTGGAATTGAAGAAGCAGTTGGATGCCATGTTAGCAACGGGCTTGATTCAACCAAGCACATCACCATGGAGATCACCAGTGTTATTCGTCGACAAGAAAGATGGAGGCAACCGTCTGTGCACAGATTAGAGGAAACTGAATGGCGTCACCATCAAGAACAAGTACCCCTTGCCAAAGATAGATGATCTATTTGATCAGTTGACCGGAGCACATGTATTCTCAAAGATTGATCTTAGGACTGGTTATCACCAACTTAAGATTCGTGCAACGGATATTCCGAAGACCGCCTTTACTACTCGCTATGGTTTATACGAGTATACGGTCATGTCTTTTGGATTAACCAATGCCCCTGCTTATTTCATGAATCTCATGAATAAGATATTTACGAATTTCCTAGATAAATTTGTCGTTGTGTTTATCGACGATATCCTTATCTACTCCAAGTCAGAAGAAGAGCACGAGCAACATCTGAGAATCATCCTAGAAACCCTGAGAGAGCATCGGTTATATGCCAAGTTCAGCAAGTGTGAGTTTTGGCTGAAAGAAGTAGGATTCCTTGGACATATTGTGTCTGTCGAAGGAGTCTCTATTGATCCCACCAAGATCAAAGATGTCGAAGCATGGGAAGCCCCAACCACTCAAACCCAAGTCCGTGCATTTCTCGGATTAGCGGGATATTACCGCAAGTTCGTCGAAGGATTCTCTAGCATCGCCAGAGCCATGACCCAATTGTTGAAGAAGGACAAGAAGTTTGAATGGATCGACAAGTGTGAAGCTAGTTTCTAAGAGCTGAAGAAGAGATTGATATCAGCCCCAATATTGATCATGCCAGATATCAAGAAATCGTTTGATGTGTATTGTGATGCATCCAAGATTGGTCTCGGATGTGTATCGATGCTAAAAGGCAAAGACATCGCCTATTTGTCTCGACAACTGAAGCAGCATGAGCAGAACTATCCGACCCATGATCTGGAGTTAGCAGCTGTAGTTTTGGCATTAAAGACATGGTGTTATTATCTTATGGGTAAGTGCTATGAGATTTACTCAGATCACAAAATCTTGAAGTATATTTTCACTAAGAAGGAGCTAAATATGAGGCAAATGAGATGGATAGAGTTAATCAAGGATTATGACCTTGACATTCACTATCACCCTGGCAAAGCCAATGTGGTAGCGGATGCTCTTAGCAGATTGCCTTGTAGGCTAAACACCATGATCAAGGAGAAGCAGCCATGTTTGTATGAGGAGTTGGAGCAGTTTAGAACTAAGCTTGTTAGCAAAGGATTCCTAGCTAGCATTGAACTTCAACCCACGTTAATCAGCCAAATCAAGGAAGCCTAGAAGGGAAATGAAAGTATCGACGGGATCAAACATCGTATTGGTACAGGAAAGGTACCTGGATTTACTGAGGACGAAGAAGGAGTTATGTGGTACAAAGGACGTATCTATGTGCCATCAGATTCGGAACTAAAGCAGGTTATCATGCAAGAAGCTCATGATACTCTTTATTCTATCCACCCCGGAGGAATGAAGATGTATCAAGCTTTGAAAGAGCAATTTTGGTGGCACAAGATGAAGAGAGAAATCGGAAGATACATCGCCAAGTGTGACATCTGTCAAAGAGTCAAAGCAGAGCATCAGAGACCCGCAGGACTGTTGCAACCATTGAAGATTCCGGAATGGAAATGGGATTCCATCGGAATGGACTTTATCACCGGATTGCCTACTTCTAGTAGGGGAAATGACTCAATCTGGGTCATCATTGATAGACTATCCAAGGTAGCTCACTTTATACCTGTCAAGACAACCTACCAGAGTTCGAAGCTAGCAAAGCTATATATTTCTAGAATTGTTAGTCTACATGGAACCCCCAAGGCCATAGTATCAGATCGAGGAACCCAATTTACCTCGAGATTTTGGCAGAAAGTCCAGGAAGGATTAGGAACCAAGTTGAATTTCAGCACCGCTTATCACCCGCAAACTGATGGACAGACTGAAAGAGTCAACCAGATCCTAGAGGATATGTTGAGAGCTTGTGTGTTAGAGTATGGATCAAAATGGGAAGACTGCCTGCCTTTCGTGGAATTCTCATATAACAACAGTTATCAAGCTAGCTTGCAAATGGCACCATTTGAGTCCTTATACGGAAGAAAGTGAAGTACCCTTTCAATTGGTCGCAAGTAGGAGAGAGTCAGATCTTTGGACCTGACATTCTCCGAGAAGCCAAAGAGAAGGTGCACAAAGTCTGTGAGCACCTCAAGACCGCCTAGTCCAGACAGAAGAGTTATGCTGACAAGAGAAGGAGAGACCTGACTTTCAATGTCAGAGATTTTGTATATCTCAAGGTTTCGCCATTGAAGGGAACCCAACGCTTTAGTCTGAAAGGAAAGTTAGCCCCCAGATATATCGGACCATTCAAGATTCTGAATCGCTGAGGAGAAGTATCGTATCAACTAGAACTACCAGAAGAGATGTCAGCCATCCATAATGTGTTCCATATCTCGTTACTTCGCAAATTCCTGGAAGTTTCGGAGAAGACTGAAGTTTTCAAGAACATCGATCATCGAGCTGTTGAGATCAACAATGACCTGACATATCGTGAAGTGCCCATCCGTATCTTGGAGGAAGATTATAGAACCATCAGAACAAGGAGTATCAAGTTTCTCAAGATTCAAAGGAGCAACCATACCGAAGAGGAAGCCACTTGGGAGCGAGAAGATTACATTAGGATACAGTTCCCAGATCTCTTTAGTTCCTAGTTTTCTTTCGTAAATCTCGGGACGAGATTTTGTTTAAGGGGGTAGGTTTGTAACATCCCAAAACTCTAATCCAAGTGATAAAGATCCAAATCATCAAATTTAGAGTCAACAAAAACTTTTCCATTTAAAAATATTAAAGCATTCATATGTGTGTGCATTTAAATAGGAGTTGTTTTGAATTGCCTTTATTAAGTGATCCATTGCTTGTAAAATGATTCTTAGGTGAAATAAACATCATCTAGATCATTCCCAAACAAATCCCAAAGAAAAACAAATCAAAATGAATAAAAGAAGCAAATGGTCATTTATGCCATTTTAATCAACATGCCTACTTTGGCTATTCCTAGAACTCAAAACCTAATAGAAACAAATGTAGATCTTTGAACCCCTTGCTAGTACATGTAGTGATGTACCAAGGCCCACTTTGTGATCTACCAAAATCTTTCAAACATTAATTTTAAATGGCATTTGAAAATTGAATCTAGTGTAGGTATCAAGATCACCCTATTTCAAAAACCACTCAAATGACTTCCATTTTTAAAACCCAAGCACACCTAGAAGCTCAAGCATGTGATCAACCACTCCACCAAAATTCAGCCCAAAATTCAAATAAAACTTTCATGCGGCCATTGTGTCGAACACCTTGTAGACAGAATCAAACTGGCCTAACTTATACTGTTTTGATCAATTCTTGTCGAGCCATTTTGTTTGCATTGATCACTCTTGTCTCCCCTGAGCACAGACAGACCAAAACCCACCCTAGTTCTAGCCCCTGGCGCTAGTGCAACGCCGCCCCGACGCCATGCTCGCCGGCCAACGTTGCCAACGCAGTAGCAGACACAACCGTGCACGCTGCTCTGCCTCGACCCCAACACCCCGCCAGACACAACCGTGTGCCGCCGCACGACCCACAGTCGTCGTGCGCCGCGTCGAGCACCGCCTCTGTCTCCCAGAGCGCGGGACGCTCCCGACCAAACACCATCGTCCCTAGCCACGCATTTAAGCCGTAGAGCACCTCCAGGAGGCAGGCCAGCGTCCTCCTACCCAACCCATGCCTTTAGCCGCCTGTATCAACATCACCGACGAGCTCACCGTCGTGTCGTTCGGTCCCCTCGTAGACCTATAAAAGGAGGCCACCCCAACACAAACTACTCACACCATCTCACTCCCCTCTCTCCACTAATCCTTCCACCCCATCCCCGAAGCAAGGCGGGCCGCCGTTCGCCGGAATTTAGCCGGAGCTTGCTGCAGCAGAGGAGGAGAGGCACCGTCGATTTCATCACCCAAGGGGCCGCCGCGACCACGCCTGAGTCCGCCGTCGACAGCACGTTCGATCGCCCCCATTGCCACGCTAGCTGGAGCCCTAGTATTCCCCCATTACACCCCCACCGAGACGCTACGGTTAGCTCTCGCCGGCGACCTATTCGCCGGGGACAACAATCCTCAGACGTAGATCTTCTTTTTAATCGCACGGTCCATGTTCCCCGTACCGCTTCGCGTTTGATGTGCCACTGACCTGCGGGACCCCCCTGTCAGTTGTTATTCGCACTACAGAGCGCCACTGGGCCAGCCCGTTTTCTTTCCCGCGCTAGCCCATGAATTCAAATATAGGTTTTTCTATTTTAGTTTGAACTCACTTCTGACCCTTAGTTCAAAAATCAAATCAGGAAGCTTTACTGAACCAATTTGAGTGATTCAAATTTTGTTAGAAAGCTACTAGAAAGATCTATCCAATCCCGTTGGATTTAATTCATTTAGAGTTAGAGATCTCTCCTAGTAAAAATAACAAGACATAAGATTTTGCACATTCAAACATTTTTATAAAATCAACCATAATAGCTTTTGAGTTGATTCCAACTCTCAAAAATCACAATTAACCATACCTATTTGAATGTGTAATAATATTAAGGTTTACATGTAGTGACTTTGTACTAGTACAAAAATAATGCTATATAGGCATTTCTAGTCACTTTAAATCATTAAATAACAAACTTAAACTTAACTAAATGTGATCCAACCCTTAAATCACATTCCCATATGTTAGAATATGTGGTGATGACATGTGTCCATATGATGCCATATTTTAATTGGAGAATATTAAATCTTAGTTATTTTCAATGAGTATAAATTACTTTTCTCAAATAAAAAGAATAAATCTAGTTAATTAAACCTTGTGATGCTTGTGATGATATTAGATCATCAAATGTGTGCCTTAGAGTGCTAAGTAGACTAGTTAAGTATTGTTTTGTGATTGTGTACTCCGTATGTATTTATAGACGATAGTACTGACCAAGCTTTCGAGGAGGAGGAGTTCTACCAAGAAGAAGAGGAAGAAAACTTCAACCACTACACTAACCAAGGCAAGCTATTGTTAGCAAGCTAGAATTAAGCTAGATAACTTAAGCAAGATGCATTAGGCATGCTTTGGTATACCACTTTGACTAGTACCTATTCCAAGTTTACTTTCAAGCTTTTACTTTCTTTACTTTACCAAAGTCCCTTACTTGTTTTGAAGGTAGCATAGAAAGTATGAAACTTGACCTATATAGATAACTTTCGATGTCATTCTCTGGTATGAGATTGATCTTAGCGTCCCACCTTAGTGAACACTCTTAACTTAGTAGTTACAGCTAAACCAAAACTTGATTCACTTTAGATGGGAACACTTGTTGAAAATGAATTATGAAAACCTTGGAATGATGAGGCATTCTATTGAGATGTTTTGACATGTGTTGAGAAACACAAATGGTTTATGAGGATGAAAATGTTGAGGCATGAGCCTTAACCCTTTTAAAAAAACTGATGGTTGGATTCAGATGCGATACCATTCCAATTTTACCATATAACCACAATACCGGAATTGGGTAAGGCTTAGCCGGAAATTTATATGCATTAGTATTAGTTCCCTCACGGGAGAGGTTTGAGATGAGGCTACCTCTCAATGTTGTCCACCTATGTAGTGCCCAAGATGACATATGGTCATGGTTAGGAGTCCATACTCATAGGAGAGGTGCTTATACTAGGGTGTGAAAGGAAAGGTTATGTTTGATTATCTGCATACTAAGTATGATGATTCGGGGTTATCCTGACAGATGTATCGGATCTTGTGGTGAAAGTGTACCACCTCTTCAGAGTGTTAAATTATTCGAATAGCCGTGTCCGCGGTTATGGATTTTTGGAGTGGCCATACTGTTTCGTTGTCAGATGTTTTCAAAATGACTTATGAAATGAATGATGAATCTTGACTTGACCACAACAGGGTTGTGACTATGACACTAGCTTCCCAACTTAAGTGATTCTAGAATTTTATTTTATCTTTCTTTGTTTCTGAACTCAGCTTAGGTTTCAAACTTAACCTTACAAATAAACTTAGAGTTAGCATTTACTTTGGAACTATACCACTTGTTAGTGGTAGTTTGCGAGTACTTAAAGAGTACTCATGACTTTTGTCCCTAGCTATTCCTATGGCCAGACTATGAAGGAGATTACCAAGATGACGGTAAGCAGGACGGCTATGATAACTAGGAATATCTGCCTTCATCAGCATGGACCCCACCACTACGCTTATTATTTATTCCGCTACTTGTTGTATTAAGACTGGATCATGAGATCCTTATTTGTGTAAGACCTTATTTATGGTTTATAATGGATGATGTACTGTGATATCCAATCTGTTATATCTCGCAAAAATGGTAATCCTGGGATTGTGATGTATGACATAACAGGCATCTGGGATTAAAAATCCGGGTGTTGATAATGATCCCGATGAAGTCCATCTTGATGGTGTTGTTGATGGCGACGATCTCCCCTCTCCGGGAAGGAATTCCCCCGGCAGAATCTGTCTGCCGTAGAGATCTTTCTCTCTCTATAGTTTTCCGCCCCGCAGAGGCGGCGGAATCTTTCTGTGGTCGCTCCCCGAGGCTTAGGGTTTCGTGGGGATAATATACACCAAAGGGGAGAGCCTGGAGTGGGCCAGGGTGGCCACACCACCTGCTGGCGCGGCCTAGGGTTGCCCACGCCAGGGGGTGGTGTGGGCCCCCTGTGGCCCGTCTCCACTTCCCCTTCTGGCATCCTTCGTCTTCTGGAAAAATAAGATTTTCCATATATTTTCCTGGATTTTCTGATCTTCACGAATTTTGCCTCCAAACAACCCCTTTTCCATCAGAATCCTGAGTGCAGCGGTCCATGCTCCAAAAGTCATCAACCATGCAAAAACAGATGAAATAACATAAGTATCATCTCTTAATATGAAATATATCAATGAATAACAGTAAATTATGATATAGAATAGTGATGCAAAATGGACGTATCACGTTTTGTCGTCATGTTTTTGTTTTGATCTGTTCTGTTCAGATGTCGTTCCAGGATTCGTCTTCAGAGGGCTACGAGCTGCGACGCACCCGTGAGCTCCATCGCAATCTTGAGCAGGAGACTTTCATGGGATGGGTGAAAGAAGAAAAGATCGCAGCTAGGCGTGAAGACATGGATCGGAGCGTCGGGGAGGAAGTAAAGAACATGTCAACGGGCATGAAGGGGCTGATACCTCCAACTCTAGAACTCAGTTCCTGCCCTGCTGCAAGGGAAGCTCTACGAGCCACTGTTGAGTTCTGCGATAAGTACCGAGTCCTGAGGAGAAAGGTGGATATACTTCAAGAGGAGAATAACAGGCTTCGCAAGATACTAGAATATTTTCTCGCTCCGATCGAGCGAACACCACCACCGAAGGAGTAATTCGACATCAGGTTTTGGCATCCCCTTGGTTTGTTCCAAGCTTGGGGGAGTGTCACGGTATCACATCATTACCTTTGATCTTTTTACATTGTCAGTAGAGTCATATCATGAATAGAGAAATTATCATATAGGATGGTTTGCATTATGGAAGTGTCTCCCCTCTCGTTAGATATCTATGTATCCCTTGGTGTGAGTTACCGTTATGGAATATTAATGAGAAGTTCTATCATTTATTCTTTCGCATATCTTATATTACTTTTCAATTTCTATTATATGATTGATCTTGTTGTTAATGTTGGTATCACTTTGGTATCATTAAGTAAATTTAGTTGGTTTTGGCAAACCTGGCTCAGTCAGTAGCAACACTATTTGAGAATTGAATGAAAAAGATAAAATTACTCTCAAGAAATATAATTTCATCATCTTTCTTTCTTGATTGGCTCATAAGCTTAGTATTCTCTAGTTAAGATCTTTTATATTTCCAAGGAAGATTGCATGTTTGTTTTTATCACTTGTATGTTTGTTTGTTTGTTTCCTTCAACTCTTATGCTTGTTACCCAGCCTTGCTAGCCTTAAACTTGTACTGAGAGGGAGTGCTTCTCGTGCATCCAATCCTTAAACCAAAACCTATGCCATTTGTGTCCACCATACCTACCTATTAGCATTATTGTTATTACAAGTAAATTCATTTTTTTATCTACCTTCCGAATTTAAACTTGTTGTGTGAAAAATAGTGATTAAAGCTCTCACAAACTTGATGGCACACTTTAATTTCTTGAACTTAATAAACTTGAACCATCGTGCCCATCTATGTTGCGTATATGCTTGCGCTTTATAAGTTGTGACTTAGAAGAACCATGTTACCGTGGGGAATGCTTTCCACATTGCACTTATTTAGTTGAGATCATGATTCTTTTGCTTATGGATCCCGGCGGTGTGAAATAAAAGGGGATCTTGTAAGATCATGGAGTTTGTATGTGTGTTATAGAAACGCATGGGCGGCTAACCTAAGCCATGCCTAATCATGGTGGAAACTTGCATCATAACCATAGTGAGCAATTTGTGAAGCATCCTCAATAAAAACCTATGCAAATAGGAAATAAAAAGATCGCTGAGATGCTCATTGTCTGCTTTCCTTGTCATTTTTATATGGGAAAGCTCTCGTATCATCGGGCAAGGGGTACCCCATTGGTGGTTCTCTATGATACACATGTACTTACAATGACAAGAATTTACTCGTGACAAAAGTTGAGTAGCATGAGATTCGATACTCGTAAGCACGAGGCATGAGATTTTCAACTTATAACTTGTCAAGCATATCCTCATATTTGTTCACTTTAACCTTAATCACCTCAAGATGCTTATGATAGGGGAAATGAGAGCTGAAAACTAATAAGTACCATAATTTTTGGAAGCTTTTTCTGAAACTTGAAATCCCTGCTTCCCTCTGCGAAGGGACTATCTTTTACTTTTTAGTTGAGTCAGTAAACCTATTCCTTTCTATCTCAGCAAGTATTTTTAGTTATTGTGTTTCATTCATTCATATGATGATTTATTCAATCATGTTTCGTATGTTCCTTGTTTTGCACATTGCTCTTATCCTAGCGAGTATTACTTTGAAAGCTATCATTGAAAACCCCATCATCTTTGAACTCCTGCAAAATTGTTAACCGTTCTTTGACCAAAAACAAAGTTTGTCATTACCAATTATGATTTACTTTGTGTTTCCTTTACCTATTGCAAGTTAAGTTATATAATAGTTAGTTGTCTTCTATTATGATTTATGTATTGATGAATGTGATGCTTATTGTCTATATTCTTTTATCGACACTTCACTCCATAAATCTGAGGTCATGTTTATTGAGCTTAGTTTTCGCTTGGGGACAAGCGAAGTCTAAGCTTGGGGGAGTTGATACGTCCATTTTGCATCACTATTCTATATCATAATTTACTATTATTCATTGATATATTTCATATTAAGAGATGATACTTATGTTATTTCATTTGTTTTTGCATGGTTGATGACTTTTGGAGGATGGACCGCTGAAGTCAGGATTCTGTTGGAAAAGGCACAGTTTGGAGGCGAAATTCGCGAAGATCAGAAAATCCCGGAAAATACATGGAAAATCCTATTTTTCCAGAAGACGAAGGAAGCTAGAAGGGGGAGCAGAGATGGGCCACAGGAGGCCCACACCACCCCCTGGTGCGGGCCACCCTAGGTCGCGCCGCCAAGTGGTGTGGCCACCCTGGCCCACCTCTAGCTCTGCTCTTTGGGGTATATTATCCTCCTGAAACCCTAAGACTCAGGGAGGGACCACAGAAAGATTTCGCCGCCTCTACGGGGCGGAAAACTTCAGAGAGAGAAAGAGCTCTCTGGCAGGCAAAAATCTGCCGGGGAAATTCCTTCCCGGAGAGGGGAGATCATCGCCATCAACACCGTCATCAATCTGGACTTCATCGGGATCATCATCATCATCACCACCATCATCTCCACCAGCACCATAATCAGCACTCCATACCGCTATAACAATTGGGTTGAATCTTGCATAGTTCTTAGGGGAAACTTTCCTAGTGTTGATTACTTGTTGTAGTTGATGCTATTGAGTGGAACCATTGAATTATTGTTATGTTCAGATTATTACATATCATTATTTCAACTTTGATCTTGATCCATATGATATCTTGTGAGTAGTTCGTTTAGTTCTTGAGGAAATGGGAGAAGTCATGTTGTTAGTAGTGGAATTGTGTTGAGAAAGATTCAATGGTTTGATAATTAAGTTGTGGTGTTATTCTTCTAGGGGTGTCATGTGAACGTCGACTACATGATACTTCACCTTTATAGGCCTAGGGAAATGCATTGTGTATTTGGCTACTAATCGCAGGGGTTGCGGGAGTGACAGAAACCTAAACCCCCGTTAGGAAACCTTTGCACAAGGGAGTGTAGGATCTCAGAGTTTAAAGTTGTGTAGGATCTCAGAGTGTGGATGATTTGAAGGGGTATAATCACAAGTATGTATTAGTCCTGGCAAGGTTAGTACATTAGCACAGGTTCACCCACACAACACTTATCTAACTAAAGAATATTAATCAACTAAATGAAGCGAAAGCACTTGATGATATTCCCGTGTGTCCTCGAGAACGTTTGGTCATCTTAAGTAATAAAACTAGCTTGTCCTTTGCTAAAGAAAGGATTGGGCCACTTGCTGCATTTATTATTATTGTCTTTTATCTACTCGTACTTTATTTATCTGCAATATCAAAAACCCCTAAAAATCTGTTTGCTAAGTATTTACAAAGAATTCCTGCTCCAAGCCACTCGTCAATACCTTCTGCTCCTCGTTGGGTTCGACACTCTTACTTATCGAAAATACTACGATACACCCCCTATACTTGTGGGTCATCATACATCTTGGACTACAAGTATTTGTACAGGCCTAAGTTGGTAAGTATTATAGGCCTTCATGTAGCCGGATGGGCTTCCAACTTCTCTCCCTGACTCGGCTGCCCGTGAAGCATAGCTCTAACCCGAAGCAGGCCACCCTGGTCAGCGAGTCATACTGGGTATACCCGGAAAGTATATCCCTAACAAATTCTTCTTCGTATGCCCGGAGATCTATCGATGTCATAGATTCCCTTAGGGAATACATTGTGATAGTGTTTGTTCCGATGGTTTCTAGCACCGAGTCGTTTTCGGCTCCAGCCTTAGTAGAGCCGGATGTAGAACCAACATAGTCGATGAAGTGAGATCCACGCGCTCTAAGGTGGGTGAGGCGTTCAGCGTTGGCTTCCGCGAAACTTTTGATGGTCTCAAGGATGACATTTTGATTGTCACTGGGATGCAACATCATTCGCCTCACTGTGTGTCTCAGAAATGACTTTTCTA
The DNA here is from genome assembly GCA_910589775.1 of Avena eriantha. NCBI lineage: Eukaryota > Viridiplantae > Streptophyta > Magnoliopsida > Poales > Poaceae > Avena > Avena eriantha. The sequence goes on from OU342740.1 coordinate 69,153,811, forward strand.
CTCCTTCCTCGGTAGATCGGATCCGGAGTTATTGTAGCGTTGGTCTTCCTCAGATTCGACCTCTAGAGGGAGAATCTTCTTTAGATTCGACCTTCTCTTTGTCAATGATCTCCGCCTCAGGGGCGGGTTGGGTGGGATTAGGGTTTTTCGAGATCCGGAACTATGTCGCCTCCATGGACAAATTGGATCTATAAGTTTCTTCCACCTTTTCATCACTGTTGGGGTGGGTTGGGTAGGATCAGCGAAGCTGAGGTAGATATCGACCTTGCCGATTGGCATGATGGTATAACTCTCCATGACCTCCCTAGCTAGAATCTAGGTCTCCTCAAGGGGGACATCACCGGTGTAGAGGACGCGACCGACGATGATTATTTCGCTGATTCTCGTACATGTAGATTCCAACCGGAACATAGATCCTAAGGTCATTTGCCCCATTGTGGGTGCCAACTACCGTCAGATTGAAGACAAGTACACCATGAGGGGGGCCTCGAGAAATGGATAAAAGGTAGGGTGTGAGACGTACAGTGATCACACAAGCTTACCGAGGTTCAGATCCGACTGTGGTGGATGGATCGTACTACTACTAGTAATCCAGTATATCGGCAGAGCCGGAAGTAACAATGGATTATAAGAGTTAGTTTTGCCTGTGCGAGTTGAGATTGATTGTTGTGGTTGTGCCCTAAAGGCTAGTCCCTAGGACGGCTTATATAGTCACCCGGCCTAGGGTTTATAGGACAGTCCAATCCGGTTACGATCAAAGTTGGTACAAAGGTACAACTTGGACTACAGGTCTATCTACAGGCCTAAGTCCGGAAGTCTTCTGGTCCTTCCCATAGCCGGATGTGCTTCCATATTGATTGGGCCACCCGTGGAGCATAGCTCTAACCTAGAAGTGGGCCACTCTGGTCAGTGAGTCACCGTGGTTATACCCGAAAAGTATATCCCAACAGCTCGCGCTAGCGCGAGCGCGGCGACTAGTTGTGTGCCTGGACGTTTATAAGCGAAGGGCACACGATACGTGTTGTAGTGTACGTACCACCATCTACCGCGTCAACATGGAGATCAAGCTGGTGCGTCTAGTGTCGGCGGAGGGCGTGTGGAGTCATGTGTCCGGCGGATCTCTTGGGACCGGTCATTTTGTCGTATTCATTTATGTGGTTTGAGGTTAGTCATTTCCAATCTACAGTTGTCATTGTTGCTGCTTTGGTGCACTGGTCCTTTGCGGTTTTAGCACGATGACTTCTTGTCTATCTACTACAACAAGCTCTACTATGACAATCTTTGCCCGACTCTATTGACGGAGGGCGAGGACAACGACGCACCTTCGCTCGTGCTAATGTTTGTAGTCACTAGGAAATATGCCCGTGCGATGCAAAGAGAGAGAGAGAAATTTTTGTCGCAAAACCGACAAACTACTCGGCACAATGCATATCTTGAGCACATTTTGAACCCTTTAGTTACATCTCAATTCTTGCATTCCTAAGATTATTCTAATAAAATTTTGAACTGCCTTCCCTTTCTTAAGACGAATGATATTGACGGTAGCAAAAAACTATAGAGCATGAACATGACAAAGTACATTACTACCATCAAAGATTAGAAGGTCGGTGCAATGGCTGATCTTCGTCGGTGCAAGTAGGCCAACACACAAATACGTAAACCAGACTTATTAAGGGAACAAGAAATATACGAAAAATATTCCACTAAACAAATTAATCTAAAAATGATGCTAGATGGAACCAGAATATTGATGATTACTCTAATTGGTATCTACATGTTTCTTTGAAGTAAAGAGGAAGAAAATTAAACCGGCTATAGATGATAAACTACATGTCTGCCCTCACATTATCAAGACGTGACTAAAATCTCCGAGTTTCATGTGCAAGAGAAATATTATCCAGACTATGACTAAGATCACCAAATGAAAATGCTTAATTTAATGCATCCAACAAGAACTCTTGGAACTTCAAGAAAAACTCTCCATCAGATGTGTTCATGTTCAAAAATGTGGTTCCGGTACCGAAAACTAAGTATAGAGGACGGTGCGCTAGAGAGGACAAGGGAGGAGGTCCCCAACCAGCGCGATGAGCAGTGGTCGTGTACAGAAGAAAACCGCAATGAAAAATTTAGGGTCTATACATTCTTAATGTGCATCTACCAGTGATCCATCTGCACCAAGGAGACACCACACTCGCCTACGCGGTGATGTTGCTAAACACCCTGCTCGGTGTGTCACCACGATGCTATCTTCAAGCGAAGCTTCATGGAACTGTCGTCCTTTGTGAACAGATACAATGCCTGCACACAAGATCATGTCAAAGAACTACCAAATTAATATGCATAGAAAATGATTCAGAGGGACCATAGAGCATGTACGTTGAGCACTTGTTTCAGATTGAAAGAATCTTATTTCAGTTAATACCACGTCCAATTATTCTTTTTCTTCACCATGACATTATCCGAAAATTGATATAGATCTTCTGATTATTGTCAGGGGTTGGTCTTACTTGCAGAGCATAGTGCCTTTATTAGAAAAACTAGCAAAGGTGCCTATGTGTTGCACTAGGATATGACAAAAATCGACTTTTAGACATTGGCATGATACAAATTTGGCCCTGAAGTCGATCGACCCGAGTAACCCTCACCTCAGTTTGCTCTTTCATCTTAATCTTTAACTTTTGATGTATTTTTATTTGATCTACTCTTTTAGAGTTTATTCTACATATTGCAATCCTAAGCAATATCTTCAGATTCATAAATCCAACTAACCTCAAAACTGAATCCACAAATCAAATAATCACAACATAGAATTTTGTCACGCATTAGGCAACAGGGTTGATGGTGCCGAAAGAAAAGGAGGCTATCCGTATTTAGTTACCTAAAATTATCAATAATAAGAAAAACTCAATCACTCCAAACCCAATACTATATATGGAACAATCCTACCATGAGTTTTTTAACAATAACAATGGAATTGGATCCTCCAAAGTTATCATAGCATTATATCAGTACCTTGTATACGGTGTATTAATCTAACCCGCATAGATAAATTAATGTAAAATTGCAATGAACTAATTTGGCAATAGAAATTGTGATTAACATGTCAATGAGTTCTCGCAGGTTCCAATTTAGAATCTATCTTTAGCTGCCGGTGCTCATCGCGCATAAAAAAGGAATAGATCGGTATAGATCATGTTGATGCCAGAACCTTCGTTTCAGACTTCCACGTTAGAGAAGGTTTATTTGTGTTGCCAAAACTTATTTTAAAATTCAGTAGAAATTTGTCCTCAAATTTTTGAAAATTGTGGAACACCTTTCGAACCCGCTTTCTCTCTCTTTATAAGAGCAATTTATTAAAAAATAGAGATGCAGCCTCCTGAACACAACATGGCCCCACATGCACCCAGCGAACCACGTGTAGACACCAGCATCAGGTGTAGCACACGGTCGCTGACTCGCACGTGATCCCCTTTCTTCCTCCCTCTCCAATCGCTGCCTCGACCCTGCCTCTACCCACACAGGACCAGCGTCGAGAGCATGCACCCCGGATTGGACGCTCTTGCATGTCGGCATCCTACCTTGCCGGCCACATCTCTTCGAAGCTCTCACTGCCGTTTGTCCCCGGAACTGGACGCTCTCGCCTGTGGGCCCTCTCCTACCTTTCCGGCCAAATCTACAGCCCACATCAAAGCTCTCGCCACCGCTTGTCTCGGGGAGGCGCGGAGGACGTGGCCAAATCAGCGCGCCACCACGCTCTCCCTCAATATCGTTGTCGCCCGACGAGGTCGACCTCGGCATCCAGTTCGCTGTGGCCATCCACTTCGGCATGCCGAATGACAAGCTGCTCTTGTCCCGCAGATTCGTGACCCTGGTCGACGACGCACCGCCCCCCGCTTGTGTCGAAGCGGGCAACATCCTCGTCTTCAAGTACGACGGTAAAAGAAGGCTCGGCGTCAGCGTCTTCGACAACAGCATGTGCTAGAGATGGTACCGCTCGACCTCCTCCTCTGACTCCGACTTCGACGAGTAGGCTAGGCTACGCGCGCGCCATGTACGACGAATCAATGTAGGCATTGGCCATAGCCCTAGAACATTTTGTTACAAGCACACCACGCACACCTACAACAACGCACCGCCACCGGCTGCGTCGGGTCAGATACACCATTTGTTGGGGATATACTTTCCGGGTATCCTCACAGTTCCTCACTGACCAGGGTGGCCCACTTCGGGTTAGAGCGTTGCTTCACGGGCGGCCCAGTCAGGGAGAGAAGACGGAGTCCAATCCGGTACGGGAAGGCTCAGAAGACTTACCGACTTAGGCCCATAGTGTTACTTGTAGTTCAAGATGTACTCTGTAACCAACTCTTAGTCGTAGCCGGATTGATCTCTCCTATAAACCCTAGGCCGGATATCTATATAAGCCGGCCTAGGGAGAGCCTTTAGGTGATTCTAGAACTTTACTTTATCTTTCTTTGTTTCTAAACTCGGCTTAGGTTTCAAACTTAACCTTATAAATAAACTTAGAGTTAGCATTTACTTTGGAACTATACCACTTGTTAGTGGTAGTTTGCGAGTACTTAAAGAGTACTCATGGCTTTTGTCCCTGGCTATTCCTATGGCCAGACTATGAAGGAGATTACCAAGATAACGGTAAGCAGGACGGCTATGATAACTAGGACTATCTGCCATCGTCAGCATTGCCTGTGCCCCTGAAGATGACCCCACCGCTACGCTTATTATTTATTCCGCTGCTTGTTGTATTAAGACTGGATCATGAGATCCTTATTTGTGTAAGACCTTATTTATGGTTTGTAATGGATGATGTACTGTGATATCCAATTTGTTATGTCTCGCAAAAATGGTAATCCTGGGATTGCGATGTATGACATAACAGGCATCTGGGATTAAAAATCCGGGTGTTGATAATGATCCCGATGAAGTCCATCTTGATGGTGGTGTTGATGGCGACGATCTCCCTTCTCCGGGAAGGAATTCCCCCGGCAGAATCTGTCTACCGTAGAGATCTTTCTCTCTCTGTAGTTTTCCACCCGGCAGAGGCGGCGGAATCTTTCTGTGGTCGCTCCCCGAGGCTTAGGGTTTCGTGGGGATAATATACACCAAAGGGGAGAGCCTGGAGTGGGCCAGGGTGGCCACACCACCTGTTGGCGTGGCCTAGGGTTACCCACGCCAGGGGGTGGTGTGGGCCCCCTGTGGCCCATCTCCACTCCCCCTTCTGGCATCCTTCGTCTTCTGGAAAAATAAGATTTTCCATATATTTTCCCGGATTTTCTGATTTTCGCGAATTTTGCCTCCAAACAACCCCTTTTCCATCAGAATCCTGAGTGCAGCGGTCCATGCTCCAAAAGTCATCAACCATGCAAAAACAGATCAAATAACATAAGTATCATCTCTTAATATGAAATATATCAATGAATAACAGTAAATTATGATATAGAATAGTGATGCAAAATGGACGTATCAAGTTTTCTCGTCATGTTTTTGTTTTGATCTGTTCTGTTCAGATGTCGTTCTAGGATTCGTCTTCAGAGGGCTACGAGCTACGACGCACCCACGAGCTCCATCGCAATCTTGAGCAGGAGACTTTCATGGGATGGGTGAAAGAAGAAAAGATCGCAGCTAGGCGCGAAGACATGGATCGGAGCGTCGGGGAGGAAGTAAAGAACATGTCAGCGGGCATGAAGGGGCTGATACCTCCAACTCTAGAACTCAGTTCCTGCCCTACTGCAAGGGAAGCTCTACGAGCAACTGATGAGTTCTGCGATAAGTACCGAGTCCTGAGGAGAAAGGTGGATATACTTCAAGAGGAGAATAACAGGCTTCGCAAGATGCTGGAATATTTTCTCACTCTGATCGAGAGAACACCACCACCACCGAAGGAGTAATTCGACATCAGGTTTTGGCATCCCCTTGGTTTGTTCCAAGCTTGGGGGACTATCGCGGTATCACATCATTACCTTTTATCTTTTTACCTTGTCAGTAGAGCCATATCATGAATAGAGAAGTTATCATATAGGATGGTTTGCATTATGGAAGTGTCTCCCCTCTCGTTAGATATCTATGTATCCCTTGGTGTGAGTTACCATTATGGAATATTAATGAGAAGTTCTATCATTTATTATTTTGCATATCTTATATTAGTTTTCAATTTCTATTATATGATTGATCTCGTTGTTAATATTGGTATCACTCTGGGATCATTAAGTAAATTTAGTTGCATTTGGCAAACCTGGCTCGGTCAGTAGCAACACTATTTGAGAATTGAATGAAAAAGATAAAATTACTCTCAAGAAATATAATTTCATCATCTTTCTTTCTTGATTGGCTCATAAGCTTATTATTCTCTAGTTAAGATCTTTTATGTTTCCAAGGAAGATTGCATGTTTGTTTTTATCACTTGTATGTTTGTTTGTTTCCTTCAACTCTTATGCTTGTTACCCAGCCTTGCTAGCCTTAAACTTGTACTGAGAGGGAGTGCTTCTCGTGCATCCAATTCTTAAACCAAAACCTATGCCATTTGTGTCCACCATACCTACCTATTAGCATTATTGTTATTACAAGTAAATTCATTTTTTTATCTACCTTCCGAATTTAAACTTGTTGTGTGAAAATTAGTGATTAAAGCTCTCACAAACTTGATGGCACACTTTAATTTCTTGAACTTAATAAACTTGAACCATCGTGCCCATCTATGTTGCGTATATGCTTGCGCTTTATAAGTTGTGACTTAGCAGAACCATGTTACCGTGGGGAATGCTTTCCACATTGCACTTATTTAGTTGATATCATGGTTCTTTTGCTTATGGATCCCGGCGGTGTGAAATAAAAGGGGAGCTTGTAAGATCATGGAATTTGTATGTGTGTTAGAGAAACGCATGGGCGGCTAACCTAAGCCATGCCTAATCATGGTGGAAACTTACAGCATAACCATAGTGAGCAATTTGTGAAGCATCCTCAATGAAAACCTATGCAAATAGGAAATAAAAAGATCGCTGAGATGCTCATTGTCTGCTTTCCTTGTCATTTTTATATGGGAAAGCTCTCGTATCATCGGGCAAGGGGTACCCCATTGGTGGTTCTCTATGATACACATGTACTTACAATGACAAGAACTTACTCGTGACTAAAGTTGAGTAGCATGAGGTTCGATACTCGTAAGCACGGGGCATGAGATTTTCAACTTATAACTTGTCAAGCATATCCTCATATTTGTTCACTTTAACCTTAATCACCTCAAGATGCTTATGATAGGGGCAATGAGAGCTGAAAACTAATAAGTACCATAATTTTTGGAAGCTTTTTCTGAAACTTGAAATCCCTGCTTCCCTCTGCGAAGGGACTATCTTTTACTTTTTAGTTGAGTCAGTAAACCTATTCCTTTCTATCTCAGCAAGTATTTTGAGTTGTTGTGTTTCATTCATTCATATGATGATTTATTCAATCATGTTTCGTATGTTCCTTGTTTTGCACATTGCTCTTATCCTAGTGAGTATTACTTTGAAAGCTATCATTGAAAACCCCATCATATTTGAACTCCTGCAAAATTGTTAACCGTTCTTTGACCAAAAACAAGGTTTGTCATTACCAATTATGATTTACTTTGTGTTTCCTTTACCTATTGCAAGTTAAGTTATATAATAGTTAGTTGTCTTCTATTATGATTTATGTATTGATGAATGTGATGCTTATTGTCTGTATTCTTTTATCGACACTTCACTCCATAAATCTGAGGTCATGTTTATTGAGCTTAGTTTTCCCTTGGGGACAAGCGAAGTCTAAGCTTCGGGGAGTTGATACGTCCATTTTGCATCACTATTCTATATCATAATTTACTATTATTCATTGATATATTTCATATTAAGAGATGATACTTATGTTATTTCATTTGTTTTTGCATGGTTGATGACTTTTGGTGGATCGACCGCTGAAGTCAGGATTCTGATGGAAAAGGCATGGTTTGGAGGCGAAATTCGTGAAGATCAGAAAATCCCGGAAAATACATGGAAAATCCTATTTTTCCAGAAGACGAAGGAAGCTAGAAGGGGGAGCAGAGATGGGCCACATGAGGCCCACACCACCCCCTGGTGCGGGCCACCCTAGGTGGCACCGCCAGGTGGTGTGGCCACCCTGGCCCACCTCTAGCTCTGCTCTTTGGGGTATATTATCCTCCTAAAACCGTAAGACTCAGGGAGGGACCACGGAAAGATTTCGCCGCCTCTATGGGGCGGAAAACTGCAGAGAGAGAAAGAGCTCTCCGGCAGGCAAAAATCTTCCGGGGAAATTCCTTCCCGGAGAGGGGAGATTATCGCCATCAACACCGTCATCAAGCTAGACTTCATCGGGATCATCATCATCATCACCACCATCATCTCCACCAGCACCATAATCACCACTCCATACCACTGTAATAATTGGGTTGAATCTTGCATAGTTCTTAGGGGAAACTTTCCTAGTGTTGATTACTTGTTGTAGTTGATGCTATTGAGTGGAACCATTGAATTATTTTTACGTTCAGAATGTTACATATCATTATTTCAACTTTGATCTTGATCCATATGATGTCTTGTGAGTAGTTCGTTTAGTTCTTGAGGACATGGGAGAAGTCATGTTGTTAGTAGTGGAATTGTCTTGAGAAAGATTCAATGGTTTGATAATGAAGTTGTGGTGTTATTCTTCTAGGGGTGTCATGTGAACGTCGACTACATGATACTTCACCTTTATAGGCCTAGGGGAATGCGTTGTGTATTTCGCTACTAATCGTAGGGGTTGCTAGAGTGACAGAAACCTGAACCCCCGTTAGGAAACCTTTGCACAAGGGAGTGTAGGATCTCAGAGTTTAAAGTTGTGTAGGATCTCAGAGTGTGGATGATTTGAAGGGGTATAATCACAAGTATGTATTAGGCCTGGAAAGGTTAGTACATTAGCACAGGTTCACCCACACAACACTTATCTAACTAAAGAATATTAATCAACTAAATGAAGCGAAAGCACTTGACGATATTCCCGTGTGTCCTCGAGAATGTTTGGTCATCTTAAGTAATGCAACTAGCTTGTCCTTTGCTAAAGAAAGGATTGGGCCACTTGTTGCATTTATTATTATTGTCTTTTATCTACTCGTACTTTATTTATCTGCAATATCAAAAACCCCTAAAAATCCGTTTTCGAAGTATTTACAGAGAATTCCTGCTCCAAGCCACTCGTCAACACCTTCTGCTCCTCGTTGGGTTCGACACTCTTACTTATCGAAAATACTGCGATACACCTCCTATACTTGTGGGTCATCATACATCTTGGACTACAAGTATTTGTACAGGCCTAAGTTGGTAAGTATTATAGGCCTTCCTGTAGCCGGATGGGCTTCCAACTTCTCTCCCTGACTGGGGTGCCCGTGAAGCATAGCTCTAACCCGAAGCAGGCCACCCTGGTCAGCGAGTCATAGTGGGTATACCCGGAAAGTATATCCCTAACAGATTCTTCTTCGTATGCCCGGAGATCTATCGATGTCATAGATTCCCTTAGGGAAGACGGTGTGATAGTGTTTGTTCCGATGGTGTCTAGCACCGAGTCATTGTGGGCTCCAGCCTTAGTAGAGCCGGATGTAGAACCAACATAGTCGACGAAGTGAGATACATGCGCTCTAAGATGGGTGAGGCATTCAGCGTTGGCTTCCGCGAAACTTTTGATGGTCTCAAGGACGACATTTTGATTGTCACTGGGATGCAACATCATTCGCCTCACTATGTGTCTCAGAAATGACTTTTCTACTCCTTCCTCGGTAGATCGGATCCGGAGTTATTGTAGCGTTGGTCTTCCTGAGATTCGACCTCTAGAGGGAGATCTTCTTTAGATTCGACCTTCTCTTTCTCAATGAGCCCCGCCTCAGGGGTGGGTTGGGTGGGATTAGGGTTTTTCGAGATCCGGAACTCTGTCGCTTCCATGGACAAATTGGATCTACAAGTTTCTTCCACCTTTTCATCACTGTTGGGGTGGGTTGGGTAGGATCAGCGAAGCTGAGGTAGATATCGACCTTGCCGATTGGCATGATGGTGTAACTCGCCACGACCTCCCTAGATGGAATCCAGGTCTCCTCAAGGGGGACATCACCGGTGTAGAGGACGCGACCGACGATGATTATTTCGCTGATTCTCGTACATGTAGATTCCAACCGGAACATAGATCCTAAGGTCATTTTCCCCATTGTGGGCGCCAACTACCGCCAGATTGAAGACAAGTACACCATGAGGGGGGCCTCGAGACATGGAAAATGTGGGGTGTGAGACGTACGGTGATCACACAAGCTTACCGAGGTTCAGATCCGACTGTGGTGGATGGATCGTACTACTACTAGTAATCGAGTATATCGGCAGAACCGGAAGTAACAATGGATTATAAGAGTTAGTTTTGCCTGTGCGAGTTGAGATTGATTGTTGTAGTTGTGCCCTAAAGGCTAGTCCCTAGAACGGCTTATATAGTCATCCGGCCTAGGGTTTATAGGAGAGTCCAATCCGGTTACGATCAAATTGGTACAAAGGTACAAGTTGGACTACAAGTCTATCTACAGGCCTAAGTCCGTATGTCTTCTGGTCCTTCCCGTAGCCGGATGTGCTTCCATATTGATTGGGCCACCCGTGGAGCATAGCTCTAACCCGGAAGTGGGCCACTCTGGTCAGTGAGTCACCGTGGGTATACCCGAAAAGTATATCCCCAACAGCTCGCGCTAGCGCGAGTGCGGCGACTAGTTATGTGCCTGGACGTTTATAAGCGAAGGGCACACGATACGTGTTGTAGTGTACATACCACCATCTACTGCGTCAACATGGAGATCAAGCTGGTGCGTCTAGTGTCTACGGAGGGCGCGTGGAGTCATGTGTCTGGCGGATCTCTTGGGATCCGGTCATTTTGTCGTATTCATCTATGTGGTTTGAGGTTAGTCATTTCCAATCTACAGTTGTCATTGTTGCTGCTTTGGTGCACTGGTCCTTTGCGGTTTTAGCACGATGACCTCTTGTCTATCTACTACAACAAGCTCTACTATGACAATCTTTGCCCGACTCTATTGACGGAGGGCGAGGACAACGACGCGCCTTCGCTCGTGCTAATGTTTGTAGTCACTAGGAAATATGCCCGTGCGATGCAAAGAGAGAGAGATAAATTTGTGTCGCAAAACCGACAAACTACTCGGCACAATGCATATCTTGAGCACATTTTGAACCCTTTAGTTACATCTCAATTCTTGCATTCCTAAGATTTTTCTAATAAAATTTTGAACTGCCTTCCCTTTCTTAAGACGAATGATATTGACGGTAGCAAAAAACTATAGAGCATGAACATGACAAAGTACATTACTACCATCAAAGATTAGAAGGTCGGTGCAATGGCTGATCTTCATCGGTGCAAGTAGGCCAACACACAAATACGTAAACCAGACTTATTAAGGGAACAAGAAATATACGAAAAATATTCCACTAAACAAATTAATCTAAAAATGATGCTAGATGGAGAGAAATATTATCCAGACTATGACTAAGATCACCAAATGAAAATGCTTAATTTAATGCATCCAACAAGAACTCTTGGAACTTCAAGAAAAACTCTCCATCAGATGTGTTCATGTTCAAAAATGTGGTTCTGGTACTGACAACTAAGTATAGAGGACGGTGTGCTGGAGAGGACAAGGAAGGAGGTACCCAACCAGCGCGGTGAGCGGTGGCCGTGTACAGAAGAAAACCGCAATGAAAAATTTAGGGTCTATACATTCTTAATGTGCATCTACCAGTGATCCATCTGCAACAAGGAGCACCACACTTGCCTACGCGGTGATGTTGCTAAACGCCCTGCTCGGCGTGTCACCACGATGCTATCTTCAAGCGAAGCTTTGTGGAACTGTCGTCCTTTGTGAACAGATACAATGCCTACACACAAGATCATGTCAAAGAACTACCAAATTAATATGCATAGAAAATGATTCAGAGGGACCATAGAGCACGTACGTTGAGCACTTGTTTCAGATTGCAAGAATCTTATTTCAGTTAATACCACGTCCAATTATTCTTTTTCTTCACCATGACATTATCCGAAAATTGATATAGATCTTCTGATTATTGTCAGAGGTTGGTCTTACTTGCAGAGCATAGTGCCTTTATTAGAAAAACTAGCAAAGGTGCCTATGTGTTGCACTGGGATATGAAAAAAATCAACTTTTAGACATTGGCATGATACAAATTTGGCCCCGAAGTCGATCGACCCGAGTAACCCTTTCCTCAGTTTGCTCTTTCATCTTAATCTTTAACTTTGGATGTATTTTTATTTGACCTACTCTTTTAGAGTTCATTCTACATATCGCAATCCTAAGCAATATCTTCAGATTCATAAATCCAACTAACCTCAAAACTGAATCCACAAATCAAATAATCACAACATAGAATTTTGTCACGCATTAGGCATCAGGGTTGATGGTGCCGAAGGAAAAGGAGGATATCCGTATTTAGTTACCTAAAATTAGCAATAATAAGAAAAATTCAATCACTCCAAACCCAATACTCTATATGGAACAGTCCTACCATGAGTTTTTTAACAATAACAATGGAATTGGATCCTCCAAAGTTATCATAGCATTATATCCAGTACCTTGTATACGGTGTATTAATCTAACCCGCATAGATAGATAAATTAATGTAAACTTGCAATGCACTAATTTGGCAATAGAAATTTTGATTAACATGTCAATGAGTTCTCGCAGGTTCCAATTTGGAATCTATCTTTAGCTGCCGGTGCTCATCGCGCATAAAAAAGGAATAGATCAGTATAGATCATGTTGATGCCAGAACCTTCGTTTCAGACTTCCACGTTAGAAAAGGTTTATTTGTGTTGCCAAAACTTATTTTAAAATCCAGTAGAAATTTGTCCTCAAATTTTTGAAAATTGTGGAACACCTTTCAAACCTGCTTTCTCTCTCTTTATAAGAGCAATTTATTAAAAAATAGAGATGCAGCCTCCTGAACACAACCTGGCCCCACATGCACCCAGCGAACCACGCGTAGACACCAGCATCAGGCGTAGCACACGGTCGCTGACTCGCACATGATCCCCTTTCTTCCTCCCTCTCCAATCGTTGCCTCGACCCTGCCTCTACCCACACAGGACCAGCATCGAGAGCATGCACCCCGGATTGGACGCTCTTGCCTGTCGGCATCCTACCTTGTCAGCCACATCTCTTCGAAGCTCTCACCGCCGTTTGTCCCCGGAGCTGGATGCTGTCGCCTGTGGGCCCTCTCCTACCTTTCCGGCCATATCTATAGCCCGCATCGAAGCTCTCGCCACCGCTTGTCTCGGGGAGGCACGGAGGACGTGGCCAAATCAGCGCGCCACCACGCTCTCCCTCAATGTCGTTGTCGCCCGACGAGGTCGACCTAGGCATCCAGTTCGCTGTGGCCATCCACTTCGGCATGCCGAATGACAAGCTGCTCCTGTCCCACAGATTCGTGACCCTGGTCGACGACGCACCGCCCCCGCTTGTGTCGAAGCGGGCAACATCCTCATCTTCAAGTACGACGGCAAAAGAAGGCTCGGCGTCAGCGTCTTCGACAACAGCATGTGCTGGAGATGGTACCGCTCGACCTCCTCCTCTAACTCCGACTCCGACGAGTAGGCTAGGCTACGTGCGCGCCATGTACGACGAATCAATGTAGGCATTGGCCATAGCCCTAGAACATTTTGTTACAAGCACACCACGCACACCTACAACAACGCGCCGCCACCGGCTGCGTCGGGTCAAATACACCATTTGTTGGGGATATATTTTCCGGGTATCCTCACAGTTCCTCACTGACCAGGGTGTCCCACTTCGGGTTAGAGCTTTGCTTCACGGGCGGCCCAGTCAGGGAGAGAAGACGGAGTCCAATCCGGCTACGGGAAGGCTCAGAAGACTTACCAACTTAGGCCCGTAGTGTTACTTGTAGTTCAAGATGTACTCTGTAACCAACTCTTAGTCGTAGCCGGATTGATCTCTCCTGTAAACCCTAGGCCGGATATCTATATAAGTCGGCCTAGGGAGAGCCTTTAGGGCAACACCTTACAACACAATAGTCTACAATCTCAACTCTCACAGGCGATACCCTTGTAACCCATATTCCGGCTCTGCCGTATTACTGGATTGCTAGCAGGAGTAGGATCCGTCCAAACCCGGCGGATTCGAACCTGGGTAAACTTGTGTGCTCACCGTCCCGGATTACCGTACGTCTCACACCCCTCTCTTCCGCACGCCTCGAGGACCCCCTCATGGCGTACTTGTCCTCAATCCGACGGCACCATTCATCATCGAGAGACACGATGATCACCTACTGCATCTGCACCTCCTCTTCAGCTTGTTCGAGGCGGGCTCACAGGGAAGTCGTCGGGATTAGCCCACACCGCTTCCCGGAGGTCTCTACGCATCAATGCGAGCTGGTCCCATTGTCGGTACTCCGGCAGGAAGACGGGTTCCGCCATCATCGTGAAAGGCTCGCCGGTGATCACGTGACAGTTGTAGAAAGGGCGATGCGGCTGCCCGGGGCGCATAGCGTAAATCCGCAGGCGCCCCGGAATCAGAGACTCCGACGGATTCGGCAACCACGAAGCAGCGGGCGCTCAGGCACCTCTTCTCTGCCGGCGTCGGGGTTGGCACGGAGCTCGTCAGGACGACGGCAGCGGCGGCCAGGCATGGTGGTCTTGTGCTTGGGGTGGCGCGGGTCTGGTCGAAGATATCTCGGCTATGACGGCGCCTGGACACGGCGAGAAGCGGTGGGAAAGAAAGGCGGGAGACAGCGGGAAGACACTGGAAATACGCTGGCGTTGGTGATGGTCAAGTGCGGGCAAATGGGTCGCACCGCTGGGCGTGGTCGGCCGGACAGGCCAGACTCCAACCCAAAAGACACTGCGGACCGGCCCAAACGGATAGAAACGGACCGTTTGGATCGGCCCGGAGGGCTGCCCTCGTAACAGTTGTCTCGGGCTGGGCTTTTTCTGTATATGATATTTACTTAGACGCCTAATGAGCAGGGTGCCTGTACATTTTCTTTTCTTGCAATGGGAAGGAAATAAAATAGAGGATTATAATTTTACGGTCTAACACATGACCTGCATGGTTGCCGGTGTCCGAACTCAGAAGTAAGGAACTTGTAAATTTAATTTAAAAAATCACGCCAACTTAACTGGTTTGGTTAAAAAAATATGGGCCATGCTACACGGTGCGCGGGCATTGTTTTATCTTCCGGGGTGCCCCTCTCGAATGTAGAAAGCAGTCAATCGTCTTAAATATAGAAAGCAGTAAATCGTCCCGAATATAGAAAGCAGTCAATCGTCTTCGTGCGTTCCAGAAAAAGAAATTGCTCCCACGTGCCCTTCTTCTCTTGTGAGAAATCCCTCCACACCCCACCACCACCCACGCAGCAAGCGCACCATAATTTACATACTCTCTCCATTTAGAAATGACTGATTTGCGTTTGTCTAAATTTGAATATATCTATACGCTGAAATGCGTCTAGATACATTTGAATCTAGTCAAACACAAGTCAGTTATTTCTTGACAGAGGGAGTACATGCTTACCCCACCCTTGCATCCTGCTAGTTCATCCCAGGAGAAATAAACATATCTTGATCTTGATAAGAAAAATAAACCGAGGAAAGACCACGCTGCCAAAAAGACACTGCACTCTGGGCTAACTTTTATAAGAAACATTGAGCGTTACAAAAATGTGCTCCCGTGTCGGCCCATGCTTTCTGAATTACAATTCTGCAGGCATCAGATTGCTGGTGGAAATGTAAACTGTATTTCTTAGACGAAAAGGGACATGTACATGTACAAAAACACAGTTAAAAAAAACATAGCATACTCTTGCAGTTTAGAACTTATGCACAAGGTCTTATAGCGAAAAGGAATATCATGATGCAAGAGCATCTCCATTCGTTGGCCGTTTCCAGGCAGAAATCCGGACCAAAATAGCGTCGGACGGACGAAGGTTTTGGCCTGGGAATAGCCGATTTCCCACTCGCATTCCCAGGACGAGTTTCCAGGTCGGCGTGTTTTCGTCCAAATTTGACTCAAATTCGTCCAGTTTTTGGCATATTTCGGAATAATACGAATACAGAGCAATGTTCGGCATAATTCTGGACGAAATTAACCACAGTTCGGCATAAATTTAAACATAGTTCAGCGAACAATGAAAATACAACATAATTCGGCCTTGTTCAGCCAGATTCATGCTAGCCATCTATGTGTTTCCCCTGCGTATCCATAGGTGCTCAATCAGATCATCATGCGGCTGTTGATGCACTACCGGGTCTCAAATCTCTTGACGCATGGCGATGAAGATAACCTAGGTTGGCGGCACCTGGTGATTAGGCTGTGCAAGAGGTCCCTGTCTATACTATGGCTCGTTCTGCTCGACCAAACTCACTGGGTCCTTCCTCTCATCCCCAATGATCATGTTGTGCAAGGTCACACAACAGTTCATCACTTCCCACATCTGATCTTTCGACCAGGTCATTGCAGGGAATCGGACAACTGCAAACCTCTGTTGGAGCACACCAAATGCCCGCTCCACGTCCTTCCTGCAAGCTTCATGTTCCTTGGCATACTGAGCATGCTTGGGGAGTATTGGGTTTGAGATATTCTTCACAAATGTTGGCAATCTTGGATAGATGCCATCTGCAAGATAGTATCCCTTGTTGTAGTGGTGCCCATTAATCTCAAAGTCCACGAGGGAGCATGACCCTCAACAAGCTTGGCAAAGACATTTGAGGAGTTGAGAACGTCGATGTCGTTGTTCGATCCCGCCATGCCAAAGAAGGGGTGCCATATCCAAAGATCATGTGTAGCAACTGCCTCAAGTATCACAGTGCAACCTCCTTTGTGGCCTTTGTACATCCCCTGCCATGCAAATGGACAGTTCTTCCAGTGCCAATGCATGCAGTCTATGCTTCCAAGCATACCAGGGAATCCTCTTCTTTCATTGACTGCGAGGATTCGAGGAGTGTCTTCAGTAGTGGGTGTTCTCAAGTACTGTGGCCCAAACATTGCAATCACCGCCCTGCAGAACCGGTACAAGCAATCGATGGTGGTGGACTCAGCCATGCAAAGATAGTCATCAGCACCGTCACCTGGCGCTCCGTATGCAAGCAACCTCATCGCCATTGTGCACTTCTGTAGTGAGAAAAACCCAACCATGCTAGTGTAGTCTTTCTTGCACACGAAATAGGGGTCGAATTCCCGGACGGCGTGCACGATCTCAAGGAAGGCCTTTCGGCTCATCCTGAAATGGCGTCGAAACACGGCCTCTTTGTGGAGCGGCTCGTCGGCGAAGTAGTCAGCGTACATCATACAGTAGCCCTTCGCCCTCTGCCTTGCTTTGCACTTCCGGCGACCCTTCGCCGAGCCTCCACGCTTCGGCTTTGCAGTCTGCATGTACAGCCGTGCTAGAGAGGCAAGGATTTGCACGTGCTCTACATCTTTGGCGGCCACAGCGTTATCTTCCTCCAGCAACACGGCGAACAGCCCTTCGTCGTCGGAGTCCATGGCCGAACGGAACAATCGTCGAACACTTGGTGGGCGAGGTGGCGGGAGCTCGAAATGTGGCCGAGCTACGGTGAAGGAGGGGGCCAACGAAATTGGCCGAGGCTGCAGGGGGAAGTTTTGGCGTTGGCAACGGACCAATCTACAGGCTCGAATTCGGCTTGGAGCGGCGGAACTTCGCCGGCGCAAGCATGGTGGCGAGGCAACTAGGGGAATCCTTCGCCGCGAGAGAGGCGACTGGCGGTGGGAAAATGGGATGTCTCGCTGACAGTGCTGGCCAACCCTCGTTTTCGCTTCGTCCGGTGTTCCTAGCGCGTTCCCGTCACCCCGAGAATGGCCTCGGAAGGCCGGACGTATTTTGGGCCAAATCCGGACGAAACCGGGGTCCTAGGAACGCGACTGGGCCAATTTTTGGCGTCCAGACCAAAAATACACCCTGGGAACGGCGTGCTGGGAAGCCGAGTGGAGATACTCTAACAATCAACATTTCTCAAGTCAAGCCTAGAAGCTCCATCTTGAACCTCAACACCAAGTTGCATCTAGTAGTTACCATTTGGAGTGAAAACAATCAACATCTATGGAGATTCTAGCGCGATAGTGGAATCAGTTCTTGTGCATTCCTTTTCTTGTTTGTAGTGTCCGAAAAATGAAGCAAAAAATGGCACCTCCCTTTGGCGATATATTGAATGTAAAAAATGAAACAAACAACCGTTAAGTACTAAGGTTTATGTGAATGAAAACAGAGGTATAAGATGCATGTATGTGGAATAAATGAACGATACCTTCTAGTTTCTTTGTTGCATTATTCCTTTCTTTTAAAAGAAGAAAACAAGAGAAAATATGCCAAAAGATGTTCTTGTGATGCAGATATGGACACTAGTCATCCCTTTGGTGGTTTTGATTTAAATCAACGAGCTATCGGAGATGCAGATATACAAGAACAGGACAGAGAAGTTACAAGGCAGAAGTGCAAGTAAAAAATCTATCAAATTACCATGCAGGCAAGAATCATCCGCATCTCCACATACACCACTCACATCCTCATCTACAACTGGAAGTGGCGGTTGAAATGTAATTGGCTTTTCCTAAAGTGTTGGATCTTGTTGTACCCTTGCTTCAGCCCCAATGGATTTTAACTGTAAATTTTGCATCGTCTTACTAAGTTTGGACTGTGTATCTTTGGCAGAATCCATGAGCTGTAAATTTCTACAGAAAAAGCCAAAAAAACATGTAGGTGTAACTTCTAAGGGTATATAAAAAAATGGACCATGATGTAAAAATAATGTGAACATGGCTAAAAACAGCATGTATTTATTTCATATGCAAAGTTACAGACTACATAGTATTTTCAGTAAGTCCCATCTTTTAAACAAGATATATGATGTGAAAAACTTCATGTTGTAACTCACGAACTTGCATCCTAGTATCTAGAAAATTTCAGGCGTAGAAAATAAACATCCAACTGACCAAAACTACCCATCTTAACACACGATGTCTACATTTTTTAGCATGGAAAAAACACATCCCGAACTGGAGTATAGATGATACGTCCAAAACGTATCTACTTTCCCGAACACTTTTGCTATTGTTTCTCCTCTAAACTTGTGTGATTTGGATGCAACTAACATGGACTGACGCTGTTTTCAGCAGAATTGCTCTGGTGTCTACTTTTTGTGCAGAAAATCAACTATCAGGAAAAATCCCGGAAAATATGCCGAAAAACCTATTTCACCAGAAGACTCCAGGAGCCAGAATACGAGACGGAGGCGGGCTGGGCCTAGGCCACACCACCTGGCAGCGCGAGCTAGCCCAGGCCGCGCCAGGGGTGGTTTGGCCGCCCCAGACACCCCCTCGGTCTCCCTCTTTGCCTATAAGAAGCCTTCTGACCTAAAAACTCTGGGGGTTCGACGTTTTTCCAGAAGGAGTTCCGCTCTGCCACCACCACTAGATTCCACGAAACAGCACCAGAAACTTCGTTCTGGCACCCTGCCGGGACGGGGAATTGGAGGAGATCATCACCATCGCTTCTCCATCGACCATCCATGTTTCCCCCATCTATGAGTGAGTAATCCCCCACTGTAGGCTATGGGGATGGTAGGGATTGGATGAGATCGTTCATGTAATGGCATCAGATTATTAGGGCATGGTGCCTAGTATCTTCTATTAGTGCTTTATGACTTTGTTGTGACTTGTTATGCTTAATGCTTGTCACTAGGGCCCGAGTGCCATGATTTCAGATCTAAACATGTTATTGATTCATTATGAGAGTATTGTTTATGGTGTTACCTACAAGTTATATACACACGTTATTGTCCAGAACCAAAGGCCCCGAAGTGACATAAATCGGGATAACCAGAGGGAATGGCTTTGATGTGAGCATCACATGTGTTCATGGAGTGTTTATGCTTTGCTCCGGTGCTCTATTAAAAGGAGCACCTTAATTGCTAGTAGTTCCCTTGAGGCCCCGCAGCAAACGGGTTGGCAGGACAAAAGATGTTGTGCAACCTCTCATTGCGAGCACGTATGACTATATATGGAACACATGCCTAGGATTATCTAGTACTTGGATGCTTTATCTTATTTATCTGCAATTGCCCTATGTTCTGATTGCTATGTGAATTGTCTTGTCCATGCAACGCCCATCCATCCATCCCTATGCCTACCGCACTCGAATCCTACTGTTTACTGTTATTGTTACTGTTGTCTTTACTTTACTACTGCTGCTACTTTACTATTGTTACTACAAAACTGTTGCTACTGATAAACTGTTGTGAGCAAGATTGTTTCCAGGTGCAGCTGAATTGACAACTCAGTTGTTAAGGCTTATAAATATTCTTTGGCTCCCCTTGTGTCGAATCAATAAATTGGGTTTCACTTTCCTCGAAAATACTGCGATACACCCCTTATACTTGTGGGTCGTCAAGACTATTTTCGGGCGCCGTTGCCGGGGAGCATAGCTTTATTTATCAAGTTCACTTGGATTCTCTATTGTTAGCTGCCATCCATCCATCATGGGTAAGTCTCGTGATGGCAAGTTTCCTATTTTACCATCCACTACAAGAGGAGGTACGGTTCTGAACACCTCTGTTGCTCTTGATTCACCATCTGTTATGAGTAAGCTCGTTACACCACCACATACACATGCTACACACACTGCTACTACTGTTGAATCTGAAACTTCTGATACTTATGATGTTGCTTCTACTGTGCTTGATAAGAGTGGTTCATTAGGTCCTTTCCTAGATGCTACGATTTCTAGAACTATAGCTGGAAATACGAAAACTCCTAATGAAGACACTACTACACATGTTAGTTCACCTGAGTCTAGTGAGAGTTATGATATTGAAGATGGTTATGTTGAGATGACTGATGAATTTATTAAAGAATGTAAAAACACCCATGATAGGAGCGTTGCTAAGAGTCTCCTTGAGAGGCGTACTATTAAACCCAAATTGTCTCCTATTGCTAAGTTTGTTGCTTCTCCCATAAACATTAAAGATAAAGATTATGATTTCTCTCTCGATCTATCTTACATAGCTATTGTTGAGAAAGAACCTTTTTGTGGGACTAAGAATGAAAGTGCGGTAGCACATATGACTGAGCTTTCTACCATGAGTAGCTTGTTTTTTATGATATTAAGATGCGTACTTAATTTGTTGCTAAGATTTTCCCCTTTTCACTAAAAAGAGAAGCTAAAACTTGGTTTAGTAATTTACCTCCTGGATCTATTGATAGCCCTGATTGTTTGATTAGTACTTTCCTGCAAAAATATTTTCCTCCTAGTGCTAGACATGCTATTTTGCAGGAACTTTTTGATTTTAAACAGGGAGAAAAGGAGATATTGCCTGAATCATGGGCAAGGTTTTGTGCTTTGATTCATGCACATGCTGGAAGTCTATTACCTAAGAATGAGCTTCTTGATATATTTTATAATGGACTAACTGAAGAATCTAGGACATACCTAGATAGTTGTGCTTATTGTGTTTTCAGGAATAGGAATCCCAAGGAAGATGAGGAATTAATGGCTAAAATAAGCAAGAATTATGAAGATTGGACTCCTCCTGATTCAGCTATACCTGAAGTAATCATACCTGAACCAACTATTCCGGTGCCTATTCCAACATCAAAAAAGAGGGGAGTTATTGAATTAAATGATGAAGCGATGAAGGAAGCTAAGAAATGTCTTAAGGAGAAGGGAATTAAAGCTGCACATGTCAAGAATTTACCTCCTATAGAAGAATGATGTAAACCAATTCCCCACTCATCCACTATTGAGGTACACTCTCTCCAACACTTTGATGAAGGTGATATCCCTTACTCTAAACCTCCTGATCAATGCTTAGAAGAATTTGACATTTTCATTGTTAAGCAAGATAATTTTAATAAAAGGGTGCAAAATCATCTAATGGAAAACACTAGATCTATTGTTGAGTTGAAAGATATTGTGGAAAGAACCTCTAATGATGTTAAAATGATTGTTAAACACTTTCAAATGGTTCAAACTCAAATAGATCAACTCATTAAAGTGCAAAAAGACTTGCTAGTTAATGCTGCTAAAGAAAAACATGCTTATGAAATTAGAACTAGAAGTGGTGCTGCTACCCAGGATCCTCTATATCCTGAGGGGCATACAAAAGAATTGAGCAAGATTCTCAACAAGCTGAAAATAGTGGCTCTACTCGTAAGAAAAGGAAAAAGAAACATAAAACTGTTGTAGAACCCTTTGAACCTGCTATAGATCCTAATAGTGTATCTATCTCTGATGCTGAAACCGAAAGTGGTAATGAAGAAAATGAAGCTCCAAATGAAGAAAAAGTTGAAGAAGAACCTGAAGAGCACACTAAGAATACTAAATACACTAAAGAAGATTTTGTTGCTAAGAAACATGGTAGTGAAAGGGAGCCTTGGGTCCAAAAACATATGCCTTTCCCTGATAAGAAACACAAGTCAAAGGAAGATGAACACTATAATAAGTTTTGTGGGTGGATGAAACCTTTATCCTGCAAATTCCTTTGACTAATGCTATTAAATTGCGTCCTTACTCAAAGTATATGAAGGATATTGTCTCGAATAAAAGGAAGATCCCTAATGAAGAAATTTCTACTTTGCTTGCTAATTATTCCTTTAATGGTAAGGTTCCTAAGAAACTTGGAGACCTAGGGATTCCAACTATCCCTTGCTCTATTAAGAATAGTTATGTTAGAACTGCTTTGTGTGATTTGGGAGCTGGAGTTAGTGTTATGCCTTTCTCTCTCTATAAGAGGCTTCAACTTGAAAAACTGATACCAACTGATATATCTTTGCAAATGGCTGATAAATCTACCACTATTCCTGTTGGTATATGTGAGGATTGATACATTGCAAATGTATCTATAATTTTTGATGTTCCATACTTGGTTTTATCCACTTTCTTGAGTTTTATCCACACTTTGGAGTACTTTTCATATGATTTCTTGGACTAACCTATTAACAAGAGCCATAGTGCCAGCTCCCTGTTTTATGCTGTTTTTTGGTTCCAGGAAAGTCAGAAAATAAATATTCTCAAAATTGGACGGGACAAAAGCCAAAGTGCCTATTTTTCCGGAAGTCATCATATGCCAGAATACGAGATGGAGAGGGGCCAGAGGCCGGCCACACCACCTGGCCACGCGGCTAGGCTTGGCCCACGCCAGGGGTGGTGTGGTGGCCCCTGGCACCCTCTCGGCCTCCCCTTCTGCCTATAAGATGCCCTCGGGACGAAAACCCTAAGGGCCCGATCAAAAATCCACGAAAGAGTCTCTAGCCTTCGTCATCTCCATCCCTAGATCGGGAGGGATCTGAAGCTCTTCCTGGCACCCTGCCGGAGAGGGGAATTCACCCTGGAGGCCTTCTTCATCACCATGCAAGCCACCGGTGTGATGCGTGAGTAGTTCATCCTTGGACTACGGATCCATGTAGTAGCTAGATGGTTGGTTCTCCTCCTTTGTGCTTTCATATCTAGATCTTGTGAGCTCCATTCATGATCAAGATCATCTATTTGTAATTCTACATGTTGTGTTTGCGGGGATCCAATGGATATTCAGATGCTATTTTAGATTGATTATTGATTCTATCATGTCTTTGTTATTTGTGATCTTGCATGTTTTCCATTGTTAGTAGCTATCTTGGCCAAGTAGATGCTAGCAACTCCAAGAGTTAGTATTTATGCTCGATAGTGGGTTCATGCCTCTGGTAATCTAGGGAAGTGACAGCAATCTCTAAGGTACTAGATGTGTTGTTGCTACTAGGGAGAAAACAACAATCCTTTGTTCATAGAACAATCGTATTGTTTACTTTACACGCAGTTCGTAAAGCAATAATCTGTTGCTTGCAACTTAATACTGGAGGGGGTTCGGATGATAACCTGAAGGTGGATTATTAGTCATAGATGCAGTTGGATGGCGGTCTATGTATAATGTTGTAATGCCCAATCAAGTCTCAAAGGAGTCAAGATGATTAGTATATGCATGTATTGCTTTCCCGATGTTTGTCAATTGCCCCGCTGTA
The DNA here is from genome assembly GCA_910589775.1 of Avena eriantha. NCBI lineage: Eukaryota > Viridiplantae > Streptophyta > Magnoliopsida > Poales > Poaceae > Avena > Avena eriantha. The sequence goes on from OU342740.1 coordinate 69,177,902, forward strand.
ATTTTTTCACCCAGCATGTTATCTATCCTAAGGAGAGCCACCTCTACTGAACTATGGATCCCTGTCCTTGTCTTTTACATACAATCTACAAACTATTTACTATTTTGTGTTTACTTTCTGCAAACTATTACTTCTTTCCATTCGATACGTTTAATCCTTTGTTTTCCGCAAAACACGGTGAGATTGACAACTTCATCGCAAGTTAGGGACAAAGTTCTATGGTTGTGTTGTGCAGGTCTCCACGTTGCTACTAGCACCGGTAGTGCGCCCTGCCAAGGCTCAGCTAACAACACCTTTGGGGTGTTTCCTTGCTCCTACTGGTTCGATTAAACCTTGGTTTCATAACTGAGGGAAACTTGCTACTGTGCTCATCATACCTTCCTCTTGGGGTTCCCAACGAGCTCTACATCATCATCGCTCCAGCATTTTCCTGGCGCCATTACAGAGCCATCAAGCATTTTTCTGACGCCGTTGCCGGGGAGTCAAGGACATCTTCACAAAGGGAGTCCCTCAGAACCAATCTCTTTACTTTGTTATTTTTTGTTTTGCTTAGTTTCTTTTGCTTTGTTTGCTTGTTTTGTTATCAAAAACACACAAAAAATAGTTTTACAAGTTTGCTTTCTTTATCAAAAATACAAAAAAAATAGTTCATACTCTAGTTGTTATTTTCGTTGGTCTGTTATTGTCTTGCTTTATCATGCTTTCTATCAATAGTTGGTTTCTTTGAAACTGAATCTTATTGGCATGGTGGGTTCATGGAAGAACAAAAATATTATTATAAGGAACACCGCTTGTCACAAAAATGGAAACACTTATGGGAACAAATTGATAAATTGAATATCATTGCTAGAAATGCGTGCTCTACTTATAATGTTACTTATTGCTTTGATAAATCTTGTTGATGTAGGAGGTATAAACATCTCCCTTTTCAATGTGAGTATAATGATAATGTTACCATATCTTCTTATGTTAAAAGAAATTATGACTTTTATGATGTGGAACAAATTGAAGAATTTATTGCTTGGAAGGGTGCATTTGAACTAGCTTATTTGCTTGAAAATACTGATGATGCACCTTATAAATATGAGGTTTATGATATACTTCAATTTTTCTTGATAATTACAAGGAAGAAAATGGCTATATTCTTGAATATCTTAATAGATGCTCTCCACCTATGGAAGAGACTAATGCCTTGCAGGAGCCTATGGAAGAACAAATTGCTGAAACTAGAAGCTCATTGGATGAAAAAGAGGAGGAGAGTGATGATCAAGAGGAGGAAGAATGGATCTACCCATCCCTACCTTCTAATGAGAGTAACTCTTTACCCCTTACATTATTTGATTGTCCCCCATGCTTACCAAAGGAGGACAAATGTCATGTTCCTGATGATTCTTTTGAAAATGTTTATAATAAAGCTCTAGTGTTTGTAGATCATGAAAAGCATGCTTTAGGTGATAGTTATATTGTTGAGTTTATTCATGAGGCTACTGAAAATTATTATGAGAGAGAAAAATATGGTTGTAGAAGTTTTCATGGTATTGAAACCACCTCTCTATGTTCTGAAAATTTTGAAGTTATTCTCATTTTATCTTCCTATGCATGTCACTTTGTTCTTTGTGAATTTATTTGCATACAAGATTCCTATGCATAGGAAGTGGGCTAGACTTAAATGTGTTTTGAATTTGCTTCTTGATGCTCTCTTTTACTTCAATTCATATTTCTTATGTGAGCATCTTCTCAAACTATCATGCCTAACTTAAAGGCGTTAAAGAAAAGTACTTATTGGGAGATAACCCAAACGTTTTAGATGAGTCTTGGAAGTTAGTACTTCAGTAATAAACGCTCCTTATCCTTTTTATTTGCTTTTTGTGCCAAGAGTAACCTCTAATGAGAGAGAAGTAATGATTGGGAAAGTTGTTGTCCCGAAACAGATTTATGTGCTTCACCGTAAAAATTTGTGTAAAATCTCTGAACGTCTTTTTGAGACGTGAATTTTTGTGCCTCTGCCCCAGGTTGTTATATAACTTTCGTTAGTTCAACACTTTTGATTTGAGCAACAGAAGGTCTTCGAAAAAATTCGTCTTTCCTACTGGTCTGTTTTGACAGATTTCTGCCATTTTCTGCATTTGCTTCTTGTTGGTTCCTTTTTGAGTCCTTTTGTGGAATTGAGCTTTTTGAGGGAAGTGCTACAGTAGCTAGTGTTCTAATGGAAGTTTATTTGGTGTTAGAACTGAACCTTAAGACCTTTTATCTTGAGTGCACTAATGTTGCTAATAAAGATTGTGTGAAGTTTTGTATGAAGGAAAATTTTCAGGTGTATGGAAGGAATGAGTAATGAGATGAAGGATGGACTAAAGCTCAAGCTTGGGGAAGTCACGCGTGTCACCCCAAGAAATATCCAAGAAGTACAAGCGTCAAAGCTTGGGGATCCCCAAGGCATCCCCTTCTTCATCAATAAAAATCCCAAGTTTCTTCCAAACGCTTCATTTTTATTGTTTCATGCACAGTTGTGCTGTTCTTGGAGTGTCTTCTTTTTTGTTTTTATTTCAGTTTTTCGTTTGCTTTAGTTTGATTAGTTTACTGAATAAATTGGTTGGACCCCCTCTTTTATACATTGGTTTGCAAATAGTTTGGTTTGGTTTGGAAAAGAGTAAGAAAGTTCATGCTTATGTGGTAAAAGAGCTCGTTTTTGACTGTGGCCTACGCTCTGTGATGCCATGCTTGATATTGTTTTGGCCTTATGCTTAGTATTATTTGCTGTAGCATGACTTGTTATAAACAATTGAATTTCTTAATGTGCCTTGGATGAATCATGCGTTGTTTTACCATATTAAAGCATAGTATAGTGGTATTCTCCTTTGATGCTTTATTTGGGTTGACTTGGCGCATACTCATACCATGTTATGACTACCTCAAGTCACCATAGCCTTTATGATTCTTTAGTTTTCAACTTGTAGTATCACTTTATGCTTTGATCAATGAGGTTTTATCGCTCTACATGATTATGGCCATTATTGCTCTCTTAGTTTGTCGCTCCCAGTCTTTTGCTAGCCTCCACAACCAAGTATGAGTTCCACTCATGCATCCAACTCCCTAAACCAAGTTATTCCAAAGAGTCCACCATACCTACCTACTAGCTTATGCTATTCCAAGTATATTCATGCTTTTCTTTACCTTCCAAATTAAACTTGTTATGAGAAAACTAGTGATTAAAGCTCTCACGAACTTGATGGCACACTTTACTTTTTTGCATCTAATAAACTTGAACCATTGGGTCCTTCTTTGTTGCGTATATGCTTGCGCTTTATAAGTTGAAATTAGCAGAACCATATTTCATGGGGAACGCTTTCAACATTGCACTTGTACTTTGTACCCCGTTGATATCATGTTCTTTTGCTTACGGATCCCGGCGGTGTGAAATAAAAGTGGAACTTGTAAGATCATGGTGTTTGTATGTGTGTAAGAGAAACGCCCGGGCCGCTAGCCTAAGCCATGCCTAATCATGGTGGAAACTTGCAGCATCACCATAATGAGCACTCTATTAAGCATCCTCAATAAAAACCTATGCAAATAGCAAATAAAAAGATCGCAGAGATGCTCATTGTCTGTTTGCCTTGTCATTTTGATTATGGGAAAGCTCTCATATCATGTGCAAGGGGTACCCTGTTGGCGGTTCTTTATGATACACATGTACTTACAATGACAAGATCTTACTCGTGACTAAAGTTGAGTAGCATGAGGATCGGTCTTCGTAAGTAAGGGGCATGAGATTTCGGTTTATAACTTGTCAAGCATATCCTCTAAGTTGTGTCACTTTAACCTTAATCACCTTAAAGATGCTTATGATAGGGGCAATGAGAGCTGAAAGCTATAAGTACCATAATTTTTGGAAGCTCTTTATGAGACTTGAATCCCTACTTCCTTTTATGAAGGCCTTTCTTCCACCATTATATTGAGTCTCCACCTTCTACCTTTATGCACCTACTTTGAGAGCATAGTGGCCATTCTTAGTTCTATGTGCATTGTCCCAAGACTAGTTGATTGATGCGTAACTTGATATTGCTTGTTTTAAACTATTTGTATCTAGTCACTCTTATGAACTTTGAAGGTGTCCTATGCATTTATATGAGGGACAAGCTGAATGCTATTATGCTATGTTTTCTTTATGTGAAACAAACAAACGTCTTGCAAAGCATTGTTATTCATGAATGTTTTGTTTGTTCCTTTTCATGTTGCATCATAGTCTCTTTGTCTTATTGCTAGAACTTTGTCTTTCATGTTATGATTGAAGTACTATGATCCCAAATTTGAATGTTTTACAAATACTTTGATCAAGTCTTTGATGGTGCATGTCACCTCAAAAATTATTCTTTCTTTTTATCACTTACCTACTCGAGGACGAGCAGGAGTTAAGCTTGGGGATGTTGATACATTGCAAATGTATCTATAATTTTTGATGTTCCATGCTTGGTTTTATCCACTTTCTTGTGTTTTGTCCACACTTTGGAGTAATTTTCATATGATTTCTTGGACTAACCTATTAACAAGAGCCACAGTGTCAGCTGCCTGTTTTCTGCTGTTTTTGGTTCCAGGAAAGTCAGAAAATGAATATTCTCGGAATTTGACGGGACAAAAGCCAAAGTGCCTATTTTTCTGGAAGTCATCATATGCCAGAATACGAGACGGAGAGGGGCCAGAGGCCGGCCACACGACCTGGCCGTGCGGCCAGGCTTGGCCCGCACCAGCGGGTGGTGTGGTGGCCCCTAGCACCCCCTCGGCCTCCCCTTCCGCGTATAAGATGCCCTCAGGACGAAAACCCTAAGGGCCCGATCAAAAATCCACAAAAGAGTCTGTAGCCGCCGTCATCTCTATCCCTAGATCGGGAGGGACCTGAAGCTCTTCCTGGCACCCTGCTGGAGAGGGGAATTCACCCTGGAGGCCTTCTTAATCACCATGCAAGCCTCTGGTGTGATGTGTGAGTAGTTCATCCTTGGACTACGGATCCATGTAGTAGCTAGATGGATGGTTCTCCTCCTTTCTGCTTTCATGTTTAGATCTTGTGAGCTCCGTTCATGATCAAGATCATCTATTTGTAATTCATACATGTTGTGTTTGCGGGGATCCGATGGATATTGAGATGCTATTTCAGATTGATTATTGATTCTATCATGTCTTTGTTATTTGAGATCTTGCATGCTTTCCGTTGTTAGTAGCTATCTTGGCCAAGTAGATGCTAGCAACTCCAAGAGTTAGTATTTATGCTCGATAGTGGGTTCATGCCTCTGGTAATCTGGGGAAGTGACAGAAATCTCTAAGGTACTAGATGTGTTGTTGCTACTAGGGAGAAAACAACAATACTTTGTTCATAGAACAATCGTATTGTTTTACTTTACACGTAGTTCGTAAAGAAATAATATGTTGCTTGCAACTTAATACTGGAGAGGGTTCGGATGATAACCTGAAGGTGGATTATTAGTCATAGATGCAGTTGGATGGCGGTCTATGTATAATGTTGTAATGCCCAATCAAGTCTCAAAGGAGTCAAGATGATTAGTATATGGATGTATTGCTTTCTCAATGTTTGTCAATTGCCCCGCTGTAATTTGTTCACCCAGCATGTTATCTATCTTAAGGAGAGCCACCTCTAGTGAACTATGGATCCCGGTCCTTGTCTTTTACATACAATCTACAAAAAATTTACTGTTTTGTGTTTACTTTCTGCAAACTATTACTTCTTTCTATTCGATACGTTTAATCCTTTGTTTTCCGCAAAACATGGTGAGATTGACAACATCATCGCAAGTTGGGGACAAAGTTCTATGGTTGTGTTGTGCAGGTCTCCACGTTGCTACTAGCACCGGTAGTCCGTCCTGCCAAGGCTCAGCTAGCAACACCTTTGGGGTGTTTCCTTGCTCCTACTGGTTCGATTAAACCTTGGTTTCATAACTGAGGGAAACTTGCTGCTGTGCTCATCATACCTTCCTCTTGGGGTTACCAACGAGCTCTACATCATCATCACTCTAGCATTTTCCTGGCGCCATTACAGAGCCATCAAGGATGTACCTGTTCAAGTGGCTCATAATTTCTTGATATTAACTGATTTTGTTGTGCTTGAAATGCGTGAAGACGATAATATGTCTATTATTCTTGGGAGACCTTTTCTTAATACTGCAGGAGCTGTTATTAATTGTAATCAAGGAAAGGTGACCTTTAATGTTAATGACAAGGAACATATTGTCTATTCCCCAAGAAGATTAAAAGGACTTATGGTTTGAATTCAATTGAACATGTTGAGGGCATTCAAGTTGGAGAGATATATTGTCCCATACCAAGAGAAAAATTTGAAACTATTATGATTGGGACCATTGCTATCAAGGTTGAGGTAACATAATCATTAGTGGAATACAAAGTTTTGTCTCATACAAAATTGTTTTGATAACAAGACCTGATCAACCTTGTTAACAAAAGGATTTCGTTGAACAAAACAATGGTTTCACTATGATTATCTCCGCTTACTTCTATTCTATCCATTTTAGTTTTTGTTTTTGTTTAGTTTTCCTTTTTGTTGTTAGTTGCTTGCATGTTGGAGTGTCTTAGAACTCCTGTAGTTCTAGCCTTGTTTTGTCATTGCATCATTTTCCGAAAAAAATCTGTCTGTCAGAAAATCATTCTTCTATGCCTGAAATTGCTCAAAAATAAAGTGTCTCGAAAAATTCCAGAAAAATCATATTGAATTTTTACGTGAAAAAAGGGGCAGAGGAGTGCCTAGAAGGTACCAGGGGGACCCACCAGGCAGGTACACCACATGGTGGCGTGGCCTGCCCTAGGTGGCGCCATGCCATGGTGTGGGCCACCCTGGCTCTCCACTAACTCTCTCGCCTGCCACTTTCTTCTCTCTCCCGAGCAAGCTCCAGTTCATTGCTAAAAATCGCGTTCTTACTATGCTTACTCTCGATTTCTTCGATCTCGTTGCTCAGCCCATCTTTGTTGCTAAAATTTGGAGCATTTGTTCACCGGTATGTGACTCCTCCGCTTGCCCAAGTAGATTTGTGTTTAGTGGTTTATATCTTGAGTATTTTGCTGCTGTAGGTGATAGGTTATGAGAGCTTGTAAGCTTGTTTGATGCTTAGAGATATAGTTTTGATGCATGTTTAGGCCTCTTACAAGTACTTTGAGTAGCACCCTTCATTATATTCACTTTGAAATCACTTGTTTAATAGGTGTTTAAATTTCAGAATACCAAGCATGAACAACCATACCTTTGGAGAGATATTTGAGAGGGATGCACCTAGGAGGTCGAGGCCCTCAAGAGCAGCCTCTCAGTTTAGGCCATCATACAATGAAGATCTCATTGCAACTCGAATTGGTAATGAAAGGGGTGATGGGGATGCTCACCCATCTACTTTTCCTTGATTTACTTTCTTACAAGCTGCAGGGATTCTTGATGATTTCTTGTTACTGATTGAGAGGGTTGGTTTGACCTCATATATGCAAGATGAGAGTGAGCAATACGCTATGCTCACCAAAACCTTTGTTGAGAGCTTCACATTTACTAACACGCCCTATCAGTCAACTGTCTCTTTCAAAATTTATAATCTGCCCTTTACCATGTCATTGGAAATATTTTGCAGTGTTGTAGGTGTAAGTATGATAGGGACCGTGAAGAAAATTCAAGGGCGACCCGTTGATTTGCTGGAGCTTTACCGAGGGGTGACCAATGATGATGATCGCGTGGCGCAGCGTGGAAAGATAAGAAACATCCAACTCCCTACTCTTAGATACTTTGCATATTATCTTGCCACTAGCGTTCTTGGTAGGGAGAATACGAGTAATATCTCAAACTATCATTTAGCCTTCCTTGCTGCTGCGCTTAACAATGACACTCGGTACAACCTTGGCTCGCTTATTGCTTGTCGCCTAGCTGCTAGGGGGCCTATCTATGGGGGTGACGAGGGTTTAACTCATCAATGCCTATTGTTATGGACTTGGGTTTTGGAGAAGAAGGGAGTGCTGGAGAAATCTATCGGCTAGCAAACAAGCACACAGGGGACAAAGATTTACCCAGGTTCAGGCCTCGTAGAGGTCCCTACTCCTGATTGTCTGCTCGTGGAATTATCGAAGAAATCGAAAGTTACAATGGTGCGCAGATGCAATCTGGCGAGAGTTGTGGAAACTAGGGTTGCGTGTGTCCTCCTCGCCGCCCCCTCCTAGCCTTTATATAGATAGGCTAGGTCTCGGGTAGCAGGTCGAGTCGGTTACAAGTTAGGGTTTTCCCCCTTCAAGCTTTCTATCTTTAACTTCTTCTTGTTCTTCAAGCAATCGAGAGTCCGTAGGTAACTCGAGTCCCTCGTTTGGGCCTTGGCGACACCGTGGGCTGTACGTATTTGGACCGTATATACTAAGCTCGAGTACCTGTAGGGTATACCCATGTTAGTAGCCCCCGAGTGTCCAGTGGAATCGCAGATTCGACTAGGGACTTTTTGAAGTCTTCGAGTGCCTGAACGAGTGCATTTCGACTGCTTTTATTTGTGTCATAGGGATTGTTGATATACGTGCCTGATATAACCAAAGTATCGGTATCAGTTAACCACCTTAGGGTGAAACAACGCAATCTACTCGAACTCGAGTCCCCGGACTCGAATCCGGAAAAGTGCTGGCGTAATTCGACTCAGGCCGCGGAGGTCTTACAGGAGTCGAATTCCAGTTATATGGGTGTGAGCACTCGACGCGTCCGTCAAGGCATGTGTATCGTACCTGTAGGCACGGATACATTTCTGGTAGTGCGCAGCTAAATGCGTTGCCAGGCCTTATTCAGGTCTTACCTTCACGCTGTAAACGCGGCATCCGAATTTTATCATCGCGGAGACGATTCGGGTGATCCAGGAGACACGGTCTCTTTGTAGAGAAAATTATGAGGCAGTGTCGCCATGAGCTTCGAGTGTGGATGTTATCAACACACAGCTTTCTATATAAATAATCATAGGGTGCACGACCAGTGCCCCCTATGGGAGTAGCCCCCGAGTGCCTGGTTGAGTCGAAGACTCAGGCAGGGACTAAATATCTTTTGCGACTACTGTCGTCTTTTGGTTGCTTGTTTCAGTCGAATTTTTCTAGCGCTCCCTATGGGAGTAACCCATGTCCATAATCGAATCGTATTTCGAATGGCCTGGGTTTGCTTCTGATTGTCCTTGTTCCTACAAAAAGAAAAGAAAATCGTAGGGTGCGCAACCAGCGCTCCCTATGGGAGTAGCCCCCAAGTGCTTGGTGGAGTCGAAGACTCCAGCAAGGACTAAAGTAGTCGAAGTTTTTTGCTGCGTAGCTTTGATGACGTCAGTGCTGACGCTTGTATGACCTCAGTTGCCCACGTGAGCGAGTTTGGCGGGATGTGACGAGCAGTGGGTCCTACTTTCTGACTTTGATTTGACTGGGCGTGCATAATCTTTATTTTAACTGCGTCTCCTCAATTTCCGTGCGTAATGGGAGTAGTGGAGGGACGGTTCGCGCTTCCCTTCTCCACGTGTCCAACACGATGTGTGCCACGCGTCCGGTAGGTTTTTTCTGAGCCATTGGATTGCATCTTCTAGGGGTTAAGTAGCGGCGCTGCGACGATAATTTTCCCATCTGTTCTCATTCATCCTTGCTGCCATCGCCATTGTTGTTGCTCTCTGTTTCCTTGCGCTCTTTCTTGTTGCGGCGCTGGACCAGCTCCGTATCTTCCCCAGCTACTTCCTCCATTCTCACCGCCGTCGCGCAATGGGGAAGAAGAAGGGAGGCGCTGCTGCTGATTCCGCGGCCACCGTTGCCGCAGCGAAGAAGAAGGGCGGCTCCGCCGCTGCGGGCACCAGCACCGCCGCCGGCGGGAAGAAGAAGGTCGTGGGCACCCGCGTCACGAATGGTGCCTGGCGCCCTTCCGTCATCAAGGCGTCTGATCTCCGTCTTATTCGCCAAGACGGAGTGTTGTCTGCTGCAGTCGCCGACGCGCGCGTCCCTAGCAGTGAGACCATTCCTGCTCCTCCCGCTGGGTTTCGAGTGGCGTTTCTTGCATTCATCATTCGCGGTCTCTCCTTGCCTCTTTACCCCTTCTTTAGGGGTCCTCTTTGTTTCTACGGGCTCCAGCTCCATCAGCTGTCCCCAAATTCAATCCTCCACATCTCTTGCTTCATCACACTTTGCGAGTGTTGGCTCGGAATCGAGCCACACTTCGGCCTTTTCAAGCGCATCTTCAAATTGAAGCGCTAGTCTGCATCTGGCTCTTTAGTTTACGATGTAGGTGGTTGCGGAATCCACGTCGACCCATCTGCCACCTACTTCGACATCAAGCTCACGAATTCTGTCCAAGGGTGGAGGGATAAATGGTTTTACATCCACGATCAGAAGGCCAAGGGTGAGTACTTTGGACTCGCGCCCTTAGATCCCGCGGTGCCATGCAGGAAGATGCGCTCCTAGAAGAACGTAGTTATGCCTAGCGAGCTCGCGGAGACAGACGTGATGTATCAACGCGTCTGCGACCTCGAGAGTCGCATAAGCAAAGAGGAGGGAGGTTGTGCTCTCATCCGAACTTGGCTGCGCCGTCGCGTCCAGCCCCTGCAAGCCAGAGTCCACCCCATGTTTCAATGGGCTGGCGCTGATGATGCCACTCGCGTGTCTGCCGATGGCACGTCCGCGAGTGAGGCAGACAAGAGGGTTCGACTGGTCACGAAGTACATCGGCAAGGATGTGCTTCCTAGTGAGCCAGTTGTTCCTCCCTTTGATGCTTCGAATCCTCCTCCTGAGGTATAGTTGTGCTACGCAGTAGCTTATTTTGTCGATTGCTTTTCTGTTTCTTACTTGTTTTTTGCTGATTTTTGTTGTCTGTATGCAGGATTGGGCGGTGTCGCCTTGTATGCCCCCTCTCCCTGAGGGGATTATTCCTCGCGAAGCCTTGGAAGAGGATGAGTCTGAGTCGACTGTCCCTTCTGATGTGGAGGAGGAAGCCCCCGAGTCCGATAGTCCGGATACTCGCAAGCGTTCGCGCAGCGAGGATTCTGGCGCGTCGTCTCCTTCGACTCTGGAAGGTACGAGCGTTGGTGCGGAGTCACCAATTCCTATCGTTCCCATGAGGGTTGTGGCACCATCTTCTCGCAAGAAGATGCGATTGCCCAAGGAGTCTTTGTCGGAGTCGGTGAAGGCCACATTTGATTTTGACAAGTTTGACTGGTAAGTTTTTCTAATTCATTTGTTCTTCTTTGTTTTCTTCTTGTTGGCTTGTCCCGGAGTTTTTCCCTTTCTCAATGTGGGTTTTGTTTTGTAGTCAAGAGGCGTCGTCATCTTCTGGCGATGTCGAATTTTTGAAGGAATCAGGAGTGGTGACCTCAAAGGCCAAGAAAGAGGTCGACCGCGCTCCTTTCCCTCCATTGGTGGCCCACTCCGAGCACAACTCTTCCAGCTCTCCTCACGCAGGGGAGCATCGAATCGTTGCCCGGATGACGGCACAACAAACATCTTTGGAGTCATTGGAGGACCATGTAAGTGTAGTTCTTTCCTCCTTTGTAGTGTTGCAGTCGATGTTATCTATTGCCTCTGATGGTTCTTTGTTGTACGATAGCTCCTTGTGAAGGAAGCCGCGCACTTGGCAGAACAAGTGATGGCGATGGGCTGCCAGCATGCAATGCTGGAGACGCGTCATCGTGTGGTTGAAAGTGAGTGTTCTACACTTATTGTTCTTCGTCTTTTCCTTTTAGTATAGTCGACAGATAGTCAACTTTTGTTTGTCGTGTAGCTGAGCATAATGCTCTATTGCGTGACGCCTCCACCTTCGAGAAGACACTGGCCGTGGCTGTGAAGGGTCGCGACGAGGCAATCGTAGCGCGTGACGAGGCGCGGAAGCGTGAAGAGGATTTGCGTGCCTCCTTTGCAGCTAGGGAAAAGTTGTTCGAAGAAAAACTGTTCTCAGTCGCCAAGGCTCTCTCAGGTACTGTTGCTTGTGGATATTGTTTGTCCTTCTGATGTTTTTGCTGGTGACGTTGATATTTTTTGGTCCATGTGTGTGTTTATGTACAGATGCTGGCGATTTGAGCTTTGACCCGCAAGCCCTTCGTCGTGATGACGCTCTGGCGGGTGCGCTGGCTGCAGTCGAGGACCGTAGCGCCACCGCCCAGGATACACTTTCCAAGGCCAAGGGCGCCCTCAGTCGCCTCCGGGAGGAGTTGATGCCTAAGGCGGATCTGATCGATAATATGGACGAGCTGGTGGAGTCACTCACCGGGGGTGTGCCTTCCAGCTACAAGAACTCACTCCGCGCGGCTGGCGCATCCATGTCACTCGCCATGGTGCAGGCCCATGGAGTCGAGATCGATCCTTTCACGGTGTCGAAGGCGATGCCTGTTGGCGCAGATAGTAAGCAGGTAGTCTTCGCTCCTTTCGCGACTGGCTGTGGCAAATATGGGCATCACTTGATAAATACTGTTGCGAAGTACTCTGAGGAGCTCTAACGTGCTAAGAAGGCGGCGAAAGCTTCGGCCTCAGGGGCCGGCGGAAGGTCAGTGGCGTCTGATACTGCCACGGACTTGATGAAGCCCCCAAAGCCGTCGAAGTCGAAGAAGCCAGCTGCTCCTTAGTTAGATTTGTAATAGTTTATTGGTTTATGTCATTTTGTTTAAGAACATGCCTCCTGGCAACTGTATCTGCTGATACTTATGCTGGTGTTGAATGCATCTGACCCTTTTGTCTTTGTTTTGATTTGGTCGTCTTATTTGCTTCTATCTTGACTTGTGGTAGGGTACATCAAGTGATCCTGTGAGGGGGATCCAGGACTCGCCAACTCTTGATGATACCGTGGCACCGTCGCGCTCCAGGGTAGATGAGCTGTCCTTGCTTTCGCGACTGCGTGATCGCGTGAAACAGTTGGAACGTGAGTTGCCCGTGCTCCGCGGTAGCGCGGGCGTGTGGAATTCGAAAGCGGAAAAAGGCACCGCCCGAGAGCAATATCTGCTTGGCGAGGTGACGCAGCTGGGCGACCAATTCAAGTGTTAGTTTGCTTGTTCTCATCTTTTCCTTGTAGTCACTCACAATGGAACGTTGTACTCATGCTGCTAATGCTGCTTCATGTAGTTGTTAGCGCGCGTCATCCGCAGGAGGAGAAGGATAGAATTGATATTCGCCTGCATGATCTCACTCAGGAGCAACTGCAAGAGAGTGTATACTTCTGGGTAGATCATGATCGTGCGACTGCGCTGGCGACCATGCAGGATCGTGCATCGCGGGTGCTGCTCTTTCTGAAGAAATCGCAATCATGCCTGAAGAGCATTTATCGGGAGATGTTCCCACTGGATGATACCCCATCAAGATTGTTGGCCCTCCTAGCCAAGTTTCAAGATATGTCTGCGGTTCGCGAATGCGTGAGGCAACAGTTGGTGGCTGGTGCCAAGGCTGCTCTGTCAATGGTGCGATTGCACAGGCCTGACGTGGATGTTGCAGCAATTGCGTCTGGGCCGCCTACACCACCAGCAGGTTCTGCCTGGAATATGGTGCCGCACTACCAGGCGGTGGATCGCCTAGCAGAAGAGATCGTCGACTTCTTTGAGGAACAAACCAACGTTCTCCTGCTGCAGTAGTAGCCTAATTTGTATCCTGCACATAAGTGTACTTGTGTTGTAAAGTTCGTATAGATGTTGTAGATAATTTATTGTCAAATGTGTACAAAGAGCTTTGTTAGCATGAGGTGCGTTTGCAATATGCGAGTCCTTTTCAGTAGCCTGGCCATGTTTTATCTCCGTCCCTTTGTCAACCTGTCAGGTGCGTTGCAGCTGGGTTGAGGTTGTGTTAAGGGGTTCGATTGATGTACCAGCTACTCAGGATATCGCGTTTTGGTTCAAAGAACAGATGTGTATAGGGTGGCGCAGCCCCCGAGTACATAAATTGACAAAGTGAAGGAGAACACAGAGTTTTGGGACACTTAGCTTTTATTTATTCGAAGAACAGTGCGAGGTACAATGTGTGGCTAAGTAGCCTTATTTAGAATGTAAAAGTAAAAAAGTGACTAGGGGTGGAAGCATCGCAGTTGTGCGACGTTCTAGGGGTTGGAGTATGCGACTCCTGTCTCTAAATCTTGAAGGCAATAGGTGCCACCTGGGATTACTTCTGTAATCACTAACGGTCCTTACCAAGGGGACTCGAGCTTGAGATGCCCCTGCTACTTCAGTCGCAGGACCAGGTCGTCTTCGACGAAGGATCTGGGGTGAAGCCTCCTACTGTGGTAGTTGCGCAGGTTCTGCTGGTAGATCGTTGATCTTTCCGTGGCGATTTCCCTTGCTTCGTCAAGAAGGTCGACGGAGTCTTCGAGTGCGAGGGATGACTTTTGTTCGCTGTAAGCGACCACGCGCGGCGCCTTGTACTGTACCTCGGCTGGCAGCACTACCTCTGCTCCGTGCACCATAAAAAATGGCGTGTAGCCCGTGGCGCCGTTTGGAGTTGTACGTAGGTTCTAGAGTACGGATTGCAGTTTGTCCGGCCAGCAACCCGCGGCTTGTTCGAGTGGCCGGAGGAGTCGCTTCTTGATGCCGCTGTAGACGAGCCCGTTTGCCTTTTTCACTTGACCGTTGGTCTGTGGATGCGCTACAGAGGCGTAGCTGATGTTGATCCCTAGGTTCTCGCAGAATTCTTGGAACTCCTTGGATGTGAGTCGTCCCGTTGTCAGTGATGATGTTGTGTGGCACCCCAAAGCGGTAGACGATGGACTCAAAGAATTTGACTGCGTTGTGTCCTGATTGGTTGGTTACTGGCATAGCCTCAATCCACTTGGTGAATTTGTCGACTGCGACCAAGACCTAGACGTAGCCTCCTCACAAGGACCTTGGAAGCTTGCTGACCATGTCGATCCCCCACTGTGCGAAGGGCCAGGCCAATGGGATTGGTCGTAGCTCTCCGCCTGGCGTGTGGGGCTTGTCCGCGAATCGCTGGCAAGCATTGCATTTTTGAACTATTTCCTTGGCATCGCGCATGGCCGTGGGCCAGTAAAATCCAGCTCGTAGAGCTTTGGCAACGAGGGCGCGAATGCCGGCGTGGTGGCCGTAGGTCCCTTCATGGATGTCGAGGAGAACTGCTTTTCCATCGGCCATGGAAATGCATCGTTGGAGTACTCCTGTGATGTTGCGTTTATACAGTTCGCCGTTAATAACAGCGAATGCCTTGGATCACCGCGCAATGTGTCGTGCATCTATCGGATCGTCCGGTAGCCTCTTGCTGAGGAGGTACGTGATGTACGGCTGCGTCCATGATTGTTCAATCATCATGACGCTCATTGGTCCTTCGAGTCCGGTGTCCAGCTCTAAGTCATCCAGTGCCATTGGCTCATTGGGTGGCGTAGCCCCCGAGTCCGTTGATACGCTTGTTTTCTTCTCTACGGCCTTTGGCTTGATGGAGCGTTCGCATATGCGCTCGAGAAATACCCCAGGTGGTATTGGGGCGCATGTAGAGCCTATGTTGGCGAGTGTGTCCGCCTCTTCGTTGTTTTCGCGACCTACGTGTCGCAGCTCGCAACCATCAAAGTCTCCTTCGAGTGTATTGTAGAGGTCGCAGTACGCGATCATGTTGTCGTTCAGTGCGTCGCACTCATGCATTGTTTGGTTGACGACCAGCTTGGAATCGCCATATATGATGAGCCTCTTGGCGCCGCAAGCTTTTGCCATCTTCATCCCGTGCAACAGGGCCTCGTATTCAGCCTCGTTGTTTGAGGCTATGAACTGCATTCGCAGGATATACTTCAGCTTGTCCCCTTGAGGTGATGTCAGTATGACACCTGCGCCTGCTCCGTCTTTCTGCTTGGACCCATCGAAGTGCATTGTCCAGAGGTAGGACATATCTGGCTTGTCCGGGAGTTGGTTCTCCATCCAGTGCACGAGGAAGTCGGGGAGAACTTGCGACTTGATTGTGTCGCGCTTTTCGTATGTGATGTCTCGTGGAGACAGCTCTATTCCCCAAAGCGCGACTCGCCCCGTGGCGTCGGGGTTATTGAGGATACGTCCCAACAGGGCGTCGTTGACTATCACGATTGGGTGTTCCTGAAAGTAGTGGTGTAGTCGCCGGGCGGTCATAAAGATGCCGTACGCCAGCTTCTGGTAGTGCGGGTACCGCTGTTTTGTTGGCGTGAGGACCTCGCTGAGGTAGTATACCGGGCGTTGTACGCCGTGGACCTTGTTTTCCTCAGCCCGCTCGACGACGAGCACCGTGCTAACCACCTGGTTGGTGGCGGAGATGTACAGCAACAGTGGTTCCCTTTCTCGTGGAGTCACCAGCACTAGCGAAGTGGATAGCAGGCGCTTGAGATCTTCGAATGCTTCTTGCGCTTCATTGGTCCACTCGAATTTTTCAGCTTTGCGGAGGAGCTGGTAGAAGGGCAGTGCCTTTTCACCCATTCGGCTGATAAATCGACTGAGGGCCACGATTCGTCCGGCCAGTTGCTGGACACCTCTTATGTTCTTCGGTTTCTCCATGGCCAGTATGGCTTTTATCTTCTTCGGGTTCGCCTCGATTCCCCTCGCGGAGATGAGATACCCGAGTAGCTACCCGGATGGTACGCCGAAGGCGCATTTGTCCGGATTGAGCTTGATCCGGTAGCGGTCGAGGTTGGCGAAGGTTTCGCACAAATCATCGATTAGAGAGGCTTCCTCCTTGGTCTTGATTACTATGTCATCGACATAGACTTGGATTTTGTGACCCAGTTGTTCCTTGAGGCAAGCCTGCATGCACCGCTGGTAGGTGGCTCCCGCGTTTTTTAGCCTGAAGGGCATTGTGTTGTAGCAGAACACACCAAAGGGTGTTGTAAACGCTGTTTTCTCCTGATCTTCCTCCTTCATTCGAATTTGATTATAGCCTGAGTAGGCGTCGAGGAAGTAGAGGCGCTCGCATCCCACAGTGGAGTCGATGATCTGGTCGATCCGTGGCAGCGGGAAGTGATCCTTTGGGCAGTGCTTGTTCAGAGAGGTGAAGTCCACGCACATCCGCAGGATATCCGTGTCCTTTTTTGGTACCAGCACTATGTTGGCGAGCCAAGTGCTTTCCTTGATCTCGCGTATGAACTTGGCCTCAAGGAGTCTGTTGATCTCCATTCCAACTGCCTGCGCTCGTGGCTCAGACAATCGCCTAATTGTTTGCTTGACTGGCCTTGCGTCGGGGTTGACGTTAAGTGCGTGCTCGGCGAATTCCCTGGGAACTCCTGGCATGTCCGCAGGACACCAGTCAAAAATTTCCTAGTGCTCACGGAGGAATTCGACGAGCGCGAGTTCCTATGCGGGACTCAAGTTGTTGGCGATGAGGGCCGTCTTGGCGGGATCCGATGGATGGACCTGCACTTTCTTTGTGTGCACAGATGAGTCGAAGGAGAGATCAGGTGAGCTTGGCCTACTCAGGGGAGGCAGACTGTTGTCTGTTGTCTCTTTCAATCTCGCGAGTTCTTCCTGCATGCCGAAGGACTGGGAGATTCTGTTGAATTCCCTATCGCAACTGTCAGATCGCTCAAAGCTCCCGTTGATCATGATGACGCCGTTGGGACCTGGCATTTTCATCTGCAGGTAGCCGTAGTGGGGCACTGCCATGAACCTAGCGAACGCGACGCGCCCGAGGATGCAGTGGTATTGTGAGGGCCAGTCGACGACCTCAAAGTCAATGCGCTCGTGCCGGAAGTTCTTCGGCGTGCCGAAGATGACGTCGAGGTTGATTTTGCCCAGGGGGTATACGCCTTTCCCTGGGACGATGCCGTGGAACGTTGTGTCCGATGCCTCCAGGTAGGTTAGAGGGATTCTCATTGCTCGCAAGGTACTCGTGAATATGAGGTTGATGCCGCTTCCGCCATCCATGAAGACGCGACTCATGTCGAAGCCTCCAATTTGCGCCTCGAGTATGAGGGGGCAGTGACCTAAACAGGGTATCTAAGGCGGGTGGTCGCGCTTGTCGAAGGTGATGCATGACTCGCTTCCACTGAGGTACTCAGTGGTGGATGGTGGCGAGTGCGTGGCCAAGTTGACTTGGCGAGTGATGGCCTTCTGTACCCTGTTGGAGGGGCGTCCCTTTTGGATCATCATGGTGCCCATGGCCCGTGGGTACGGTTCGCCTCTGTAGTGCTGGTCCGGTGCGGCTCCGTTCGGGGTGGCCCAGGTGGTGGTGGCGGTGCGCCATGTGCCACGGCGCCTGGAGCGGCTCTGTAGCCTCTTTCGACTGCATTGCGGTTCATCCGAACCAATCCCTCGTGTAGCTTGAGGAACTCGCGGCAATCCTTGAGGAGGTGGCTGGACTTTCTCTTGCCATCATGCTTGTCGATGTAGAAGTGTACCGTGCATGGCCCGGACAGTTTGTCTTCGATGGAGGTCGCGGGTGCCTCATCGCGAGTGCGACGTTGCCATACTTGCGTGGTTTTCCCGGAGTCGTGATATCCGCCGCTACGGTATCCGCTATTGCGGTTATCGTCGCGTCTATCGGCGTAGCCGGCCGCGACCATGTTGACGTCATCGCGGTCATCGTAGATGCGCATGCGACGCTTACTTCGGCGGTCGCGTCGTCGTTCGAGTTCTACCTCCTCGTCGGAGTGAGCACGATTCTTTACCGAATCTTCTCCATCGGCCCACCGATTCGTGATCTCCATCAGGTGGTCGATGGTTTGGGGCTTTGAGCGGCCCAACTCCTCCCTGAGTTCTAGGCGGCGGATACCACCGTTGAATGCATCAATCGCGCGGTCTTCCGAGATGTTCTTCGTGGAGTTCTTGATGATGGACCACCTTTGGATGTAGGAGCGTAGCGATTCGCCAGACCTCTGCTGGCAGCATCTCAGCTCTTCGATTGATGCGGGCCGCTTGTACGTGCCCTTAAAGTTGCGCACGAAGCTGTAAACCAGCTCATCCCAGCTGCGAATGGATCCGCGTAGGAGGTTATTGAGCCATGCTCGGGCGGCGCCCTGCAGCTGTAGCTGCAAGCATTGCATGGCAGTGCTTCGACTGCCTCCGTGGAGTCTGACAGAGGAGATGTGGTCCTCCAGCCAGATCTTGGGGTCATGTAGACCGTCGAATTTCGGGTTCTCCGACGGGAGTTTAAACCCTTTAGGCATTCGCTTCTGCCTAATGGATCTGCTGAAGCATCTGGCGCCGCAGAGCTCCCCATCTTCTTCTTCCATGTCAGTCGACCGAGCACGCCGTGCCCTTGATTTGTCGATCTTGCGCTGCGTAAGGTCGTCGCGCGCATCGTAGTCATGATCGTGTCGCCGTGAGCGGCGGCGCCGAGACAAGCCGTGACAGTCGTCGCTAGATGAGGGCGAGGAGTGGCGCTTTGCTAGCGCTTTGCCCTTTTTTGGGTCTGGTGTTGGCTCCTTGTCAAGGGCGGCCTCGATTAATCCCAAGCCCGCGATCGTAGATCGGTGCATGGCAGTTCGGGCATCTCCAGCTGGCGGCTGGTTATTGAGGAGGTACATGGTGGCTGCTGTCACCGCATCTTGTGGTGTCCTGGGGACCACGTTGCCCCTCGTGTCGAATGTCATAGAGCCGAAGTCGAGGACTTTCGCGGCTTCTATGCGTTCTTGCTCGGTAAAATGAGCCATCCGCGATTTCCTCTTCTTGGCGAGGTACTCATTGCCCCTTGAGGAGGATCCTCCGTAGGAGGAGAGCCCAGCGCAACGAAGGCTCGATTCGTCCGCTGCCTTTTTACGCACCTCAAGTTGCGCGATTGTTCGCAGTTGGCGCTTGAATTTTTCCTTCAGGAGCCAGTGATAGCCCATCAGTAGTTCTTGCGGGGACCCGAAGGGTAGAGGAGTGCCTCGTAATGCCTCGCGGCAGCGATCCCACTCTTGCTTGTTGAGCTTGATTACGACGCGTTCGCCGGTTTGCTCATTGATTATGCTGGGAGGTTCGACTGCTCCTCCGTTGTTGACGGGGGCGCGATTGCCACCGTTACCGCCGTTGCCACCATTGCCACCATTACCGGCGTTGGGTGGATCGGTGCGGTTGCCAGGGTTGCCACCATTGTCGCGATTGGTAGAGGTCTCGCCTGCGTTGATGACAGCGCACATGAAGTGATTGGGGAAGCTGTTGCTTCCACAACTCTCAGATTCGAAACCATAGGTTCCATCTTTAGTGGCCAGATCGCTCAGATCAGAATCGTGACTGCTGTCGCTGACCGTGTTTTCGACTGCCATCGGGACGTTGAGCTCGTTGAGGGTGCCGATCGATGGAGGGAACCATGATGCTGGGGCAATCGCCGGTGTTGTCGGCTGATCAGGCATGCGAAGCGTGCCCATCTGACCAACTTGGAAGCGGAAGCTCCCAATCGCTAGACTGATTCCGTCACCCACGGACTCGAAGGCCGGGCGGGTGGCCGGCGTGTGGACGGTGAAGTCAAATGTGCCGAAGAGCTGGCGAATCTCCGCTATTGCGGAGTTGTAGATCGCAGTTGATGGGGCCGAAGAAGCCGCAACATCATCACTCCCAGTTCCCATAGATGGCGCCAATTGACGAGGATTTAACTCATCAATGCCCATTGTTATGGACTTGGGTTTTGGAGAAGAAGGGAGCGTTGGATACATCTATCGACTAGCAAAGAAGCACACAGGGGACAAAGATTTACCCAGGTTCAGGCCTCGTAGAGGTCCCTACTCCTGCTTGTCTGCTTGTGGAATTATCGAAGGAATCGAAAGTTACAATGGTGCGCAGATGCAATCTGGCGAGAGTTGTGGAAACTAGGGTTGCGTGTGTCCTCCTTGCCGCCCCTCCCAGCCTTTATATAGATAGGCTAGGTCTCGGGTAGCAGGTCGAGTCGGTTACAAGTTAGGGTTTTTCCCCTTCAAGCTTTCTATCTTTAACTTCTTCTTGTTCTTCAAGCAATCGAGAGTCCGTAGGTTACTCGAGTCCCTCGTTTGGGCCTTGGCGACACCGTGGGCCTGTATGTACTTGGACCGTATATACTAAGCTCGAGTATCTGTAGGGTATACCCATGTCAGGGGGCATCATTGCCTCACGAATGGTCAATGCATTAGGGCTTTTAGTGGACCCTAATGATACCATATTGGCACCACAAAGGCATGACCTTGTTGCTATGAAAACTCATCATTTTGTCACTGCTGATTCTGATTTAGACAGTCTAGTATATAGGATGTTGTTTCCAAATGGGGATGAGAGGGAGATCCCTTTGCCGCTGTCTTCTTTGTTTAGTGTTCACAGGAGATCGTGGTCGCGCTCTAAGGAGGAGGCGGACGAGCAGCTTCGCTTGTTGGGTTTCCACGAGCAGCACCAGGACGATGTGCCCTCCTACGATTACTCTGCGCACTATGGAGGGACGTACTCGAGCTCTCACCAGGATGAGGGCACCTCCTCGTCATACCACGGTGACACTTCATCCTGGCCAGCTTGGGATTGACACCCACTTAGGCCAAAAGCCTAAGCTTGGGGGAAGGTACGCCAACATTGCACTCATCTCCTTATCATGTTGTGTCGGTACTTTGTGTATTCATGTTTCGTTCTCCTTTTAGTTTTCGTTCTTTCTTTGTTGTTGCTTTCTAAAACACAAAAAGACCAAAAATATTTCTGTTGTTTCTCTTTGGTTTGCTTCTTCTTCTTTTTGCCTTGGTTTGCTTTTCCCTTTTTGCTTTGTTTGAACTATTCGAAAAACCCAAAAAGATTTTGCTTTGCTTGTTCTTGCCTTTTTAGTTCTTGTTTAAAAATCGAAAACACCAAAAATATTTGTTGTTCTTCTTTGGATTTGTGAGTTTGTTGCACGGTTCAGCAGTCCTCAGTGGGATTTGCTTTCATATTATTATCCAAGCCACACAAGTGAAGGGCAATAATGAGGATTAATGACAACCTGAGGTGTGGTAAGAGGCTGGTAACGAACTCTACTTGTTTTCATTTTTGTACATATACTCATCATTGTGGGCATGCTTAGCCTGTTCGTGTAGGGTGTATGTTATCTTTGGATGCTTAGTAGTTCTTGCTTTCGTATGATTAGTTCCAGCTTGCTAATAGTTTGTATCATGTCATATGAATGTTTGCTTGCATTACGCTATTCATAACTTGGTATGACACCGTGGTATCCTCCTCTGAATGTTTCATTTGAATTGACTTGGCACATGCTCATGCATGCATATGACTGAAATAATCAGTTAAGCCTCGATGAATTATTTTGCCTTGAGGATCTTGAATCACTTTCGTGCCATGATTAGTCTTATTTTGTTGCAAGCATGATTATGACAGCTATTGCTCTCTCGTTTGTCGCTCCCTTACTATTGCTAGCCTTCACTTTCACTGAGTATTTTACTCATGTTTCCAACTCCCTAAAACCAAATATTGCCAAAGTATCCACCATACCTACCTATTAGCATCATTCGTTGTTCCGTGCATATTCAATATGCCATGTTTTCTTCCGAAAAAATGTCTGTTTGTTTTGGGAAAGTTAGTTAGTAAAGCGCTCTCACGAACTTGATGGCACATTTTATTTTCTTGCACTTAATAAACCTGAACCATTGCGTCCCTCTTTGTTGCGTATATGCTTGCGCTTTATAAGTTGAAGTTAGCAGAACCATGTATCATGGGGAACGCTTTCAACATTCCATGGGTACTTTGTACCCCGTTGATATCATGATTCTTTTTGCTTATGGATCCCGGCGGTGTGAAATAAAAGTGGAACTTGTAAGATCATGGAGTTTGTATATGTGTTAGGAAAACGTCTAGGCCGCTAGCCTAGGCCATGCCTAATCATGGTGGAAACTTGCAGCATAACCATAATGAGCATTCTATGAAGCATCCTCAATAAAAATATATGCATATAATAAATAAAAAGATTGTTGAGATGCTCATTGTCTGCTCGCCTTGTCATTTTGATTATGGGATAGCTCCTGTATCATGTGAAAGGGGTACCCCGTTGGCGGTTCTCTATGATACGTATATACTTACAAATGACAAGAGCTTACTTGTGACTGAAGTTGAGTAGCATGAGGATCGGTCTTCGTAAGTAAGGGGCATGAGACTTCGATTTATAACTTGTCAAGCATATCCTCTTAGTTGTGTCACTTTAACCTTAACCATTTAAAGATGCTTATGATAGGGGCAATGAGATCTCAAAGCTAACGAGTACCATACTTTCAGCATTTGGAAGCCTTTCAAACTATTCAAAACCTTTTGCGTTTCCTTGTTGAGTCTCCAGATATTCTATGAGCACCTCCTTGAGAGCATAGTTGTCATTCTTAGTGTAATGTGCTTGCCTCAAAACTTGATTATTTGTGTTATGACTTTGATGCTTGTATCTTTAACATCTTTACTTCTAGTCTTCACCTGAACTTCAGAGGTGCCTTAGATCAAAGGCAAGCGAGATACCACTCTATCATACCTTGTTATGAGCATTGTAATGTTGCTTATGTTTATGTTTCTTGCTACTTATTATTTTTAAGTTGGAATCTCTTCATAGCTTGCATTGCCTATTAAGTGAACTTAGTTGCATACTCTTTATTATGAATTGTCTAAGTAGTTGATCACATGCTGAGAATATATACATCATATGAAGCAAATGTGTTCGTGAAAGTTCTTTTATCGCACTCAGTTTTCAACGGAATTGCTTGAGGACAAGCAATAAGCTAAGATTGGGGGGAGTTGATACGTCCAAAACGTATCTACTTTCCCGAACACTTTTGCTATTGTTTCTCCTCTAAACTTGTGTGATTTGGATGCAACTAACACGGACTGACACTGTTTTCAGCAGAATTGCCCTGGTGTCTACTTTTTGTGCAGAAAATCAACTATCAGGAAAAATCCCGGAAAATATGCCAAAAATCCTATTTCACCAGAAGACTCCAGGAGCCAGAATACAAGACGGAGGGGGGCTGGGCCCAGGCCACACCACCTGGCCGCGTGGGCTAGCGTAGGCCGTGCCAGGGGGTGGTCTGCTCGCCCCAGACACCCCCTCGGTCTCCCTCTTCGCCTATAAGAAGCCTTCTGACTTAAAAACTCTAGGGGGGTCGACGTTTTTCGAGAAGGAGTTCCGCTCCGTTGCCACCACCAGATTTCACGAAACAGCACCAGAAACTCCGTTTTGCCACCCTGCCGGGACGGGGAGTTGGAGGAGACCATCACCATTGCTTCTCCGTCGACCATCCATGTTTCCCCCATCTATGATTGAGTAATCCCCCGTTGTAGGCTATGGGGATGGTAGAGATTGGATGAGATCGTTCATGTAATGGCATCAGATTGTTAGGGCATGGTGCCTAGTATCTTCTATTAGTGCTTTATGACTTTGTGGCGACTTGTTATGCTTAATGCTTGTCACTAGGGTCCAAGTGCCATGATTTTAAATCTAAACATGTTATCGATTCATTATGATAGTATTGTTTATGGTCTTACCTACAAGTTGTATACACATGTTATTGTCCGGAACCAAAAGCCCCAAAGTGACAGAAATCGGGATAACCGGAGGGAATGGCATTGATGTGAGGATCACAGTGTTCATGGAGTGTTAATTCTTTGCTCCGGTGCTCTATTAAAATGAGCACCTTAATTGCGAGTAGTTCACTTGAGGCCCCGCTGTAAACAGGCTGGCAGGACAAAAGATGTTGTGCAAGTTCTCATTGCGAGCACGTATGACTATATATGGAACACATGCCTAGGATTATCTAGTAATTGGATGCTTTATCTTATTTATCTGCAATTGCCCTATGTTCTGATTGCTATGTGAATTGTCTTGTCCATGCAACGTCTGTCCATCCATCCCTATGCCTACCGCACTAGAATCCTACTGTTTACTACTATTGTTACTACTGTCTTTACTTTACTACTGCTGCTACTTTACTATTGTTACTACAAAACTGTTGCTACTGATAAACTGTTGTGAGCAAGATTGTTTTCAGGTGTAGCTGAATTGACAACTCAGTTGTTAAGGCTTATAAATATTCTTTGGCTTCCCTTGTGTCGAATCAATAAATTAGGTTTCACTTCACTCGAAAATATTGCGATACACCCCCTATACTTGTGGGTCATCAATAGACGCTATCCATATGCAAAAAGTTACTGGTTGTATATAAAAAAGTTACAGTACATATGGATTTAATACCATAACAATTATAGTTTATATGTTTTTCATATGCAAAAAGTTACAGTCCACATGCTATATGGATTTTTAGCCATGCCATATGCAAGAAACATATGGCCATATGAATTTTAGCATGCCATATACATATGTTACAGGCCATATCTATATAAAAGTTATAGTCCATATGCAAAAACTACAAGCCATATATATATATATAAGTACGGTCCATATGAAAAAGTTATAAGCCATATGAATTTGATACCATAAAAATTACAGTCTATATGCATATGCAGAAGAAGTTACAGTCTATATGCTATGCATATGCATAAGAAGTTATAGTCTACATGCCATATGTATAAAAAAGTTATAGTCCATATGCAAAAAGTTACAGACCATATGAATTTGATACCATAAAAAAATACAGTCTATATGCTATGCATATGCAAAAGAAGTTATAGTCTACATGCCATATGTATAAAAACGTTACAGTCCATATGCAAAAGTTACATGCCATATGGCTTTAATAGCATAAAAATTATAGCCTATGTGCTATGCATATGCAAAAGAAGTTACAGTCTACATGTCATATGTATAAAAAAGTTACAGTCCATATGCAAAAGTTACATGTCATATGGATTTAATACTATAAAAATTACAGCCTATGTGTTATGCATATGCAAAAAAAGTTACGATGTACAGGTTTCATATGTGAAGAAGTTATATCTCATATGGATTTAATACCATAAAAAATATAGCCTATATGCTACGCATATGCTACAGTCCATATGCATAAAAAATAGTAATCCATACAACAGACATGATACCCCTCCCATGTACATGAGTAAGCATCATGGCTTACTGTAAGAGCACAAACAGGAAAAAAATGATCAACAAAAACACGGTCCAAACAAATCGCGATGAAAAATGCCTACCGACTAAAATCTAACAAAGCTTATGCACATGAAAAGAATGTCTTATGTTGTACTCCCTCCGTCCCAAAATAAGTGACTTGCATTTGTGTAGATTTGAATGTATCTAGACACATTTTGTACATAGATACATGTGAATTTAGACAAACACAAGTCCCTTATTGATTTCAGGGGTGCACACACCGATGACCCTCGCCTGATGTACATCAGCAAAACAACTAGTCCCCCGTCTAAGTTCAAATTCATTTGATTCTACATTGCGACCCTGCTGTACATGAACAAAAATGACTAGACCCACCCGAGTTGAAATACATTTGATCTACATCATGACACCCTTTTGTACATGAGCAAACGACTAGTATCAACTGAGTTCAAATTCCCTGAACCTACATCATGTCCCGGCTGTTCATGAGGAAAAACTGGTGGAAGAGGAATTTCACTTTGATTTTAGGGGATCTACACATACATGAGCAGCTAGCTAAAAAGTTGTGCGTGAACACTACAACTCAACTAAAAAAGGTGTGCGGCTAGGCATCTCAGTCTCATACAACTAGCGAACCTACAGGCGGAGGTAAAATGGATAGGGGATATGGAGAGATAGGTACTCACAACACAGAATCAAGACGCGGCACCAGGAGCTGGGACGCGGGACCTCATCAACGAGGCTCTCTGACGTACTCTGCTCTCAGCCTGCCCCAATCGAGCGCATCAGCCCTTCAGTGACGATGATGAAGCCCTGATTCATGAAGTCGATGCAGCACCACAGCTCCAGATCTCAAACACGAACCGCCCCTTAGGGCCCGATGCATCTTCTGCCGGACCGCTCGCCGGCGATGAGAGAGATTGGCAGGAGAAGGATCGAGGTGGGATGGGAGAGACGACGAGGTGGATGGGGAATTTTGGACACGGGAAGAATGCAACGAGCGGTTTGTCTCCGTCGGGTAGCGCATGGAAGTGAATAGACCGCCCGATGCCGATCGGACGGACGATACGATGGAGCACTCTGTAAGACCGGAAGTGAATAGGCTGCTGCGTGCCCGTCCGTCCGTATAGGCGGAAGTTTGCCATCTCTCCACCCTTGGTTCCAGCTATCGCGCCGACCACGCTGCTGCATGCCCGTCCGTCCGTCTAGACGGTGGTTTGCCATCTTTCCCATTGGCACATGGGGGACATTGGTGCTGCTTATTTGATTCTCGACCCTTGTCACACTTGCTGATTCCATGCACTTTAGAACGTACTAGATGGATCCAGCGCGCTCTGCCGCGCCGTCCTTGTCTATCGACGTTTAAATTTTATGGCAGGAGTGTTCGCCCGACGGTGAATTAATAGTTTTGGTCAGCAACAAACCTAGCCAAGCTCATAGAAACAAAAACATGAGCACACACATGATTACCAGCAGCTGACAATGGAACATAATCACCATTATTGGATAATTCGAAACCACAGAACACAAAACGCGAGCATCAATATAACAACAAGCAATGTACACGAAGAAATGAAACAAGATAGGCAGTTAACTTTAAATAGCAAAAATAAACTACCAACACGCTTCCAACTGCAGTAGCCTCGCGCCAGCTGCCCGATATCAATCAAAGGAATCAGCAAACATACGACCCTAGCCACACTCGCCCCAAACTTGTCGTGCTAAGAATACCGACAAAATTCAAAGCACACTCAGAAAATCAACACCGAGAGGACTCGCCGGAGCACTAACGGCATGCGCACACCACACTCACAATGACACACACACCTCTCACAATGATAGAAACAGACCCGTCAAATGAACGGGAAATAATCAATCCAAATAGCCGCAGGCCCGTGCAGCCCAACCACACACGTGCGCCGCCCAAAACAATAGCAACAACAAACCAATCACAATATCAATCAAAGAAAATAGCCCATAAGACATGTCACAGCCACCCCCAATTCCACACGAACCACACAATACATCCACGCACTATCCCCAAGTTCCGGCCAATGGTTGCGCCATGACCAACACACATCCATAACACAAACACGCCCATGCATTGAACACCCCCCACCGACGGAGCCAACCCCCACAACATGGAAAAAAATGCGGAGCGAGGGAAACAAACACAAGCGGGTGTGGCGTCCGTGCATAGAGCCCGCCCTGACCGACAAAACAAAGGAGGCGAGGAAGCAAGAGTTCGCCCAACACGAAATGAAACCACCGGCATAGCAAGAAGAGCAGGAGAAAGACCGACACGATAATCGAAGAAACCGCAAAGCGACCCCACACCTAAATTATAAATCCTAGTTCCGCCAGTGGGCTGCGCGCCACTGTGGTTGGGTACTTGACGATGGCAGAAAAAGATAAGTGAATGAGTTATCAACTGTAATGTGAATAGTTTAAAAATGGGATCGAGTCATTGGTTGGACCAGAAAAAACGGAACCAACAACTCAGATAGTTTCTCAAGCGAAACGGATAGTTCTCCCACCAGAATGGGATAAGATATTCGAACCAGACATTATTGTGGCTTCGTCAGTTTGACCAGATAAACTGGAACCAACAAATTAGGCAGTTTCTCAAGCGCAACGGATAGTTAGCGCCACTAGAATGGGATAAGATGTTCGAACCGGACATTATTTGGGCAAACTGGCTAGTAAATAGGAGCGGTCGAACTGGGTCTCGCGACCGAGAAAAATACATGCATTTAGCCGGATTTTGAAGTCACCCATGGAGAAAATCCAAATTATGGTCAATAATTAACTTGCATCTACTATGTCCATGCCAACCAAACTATTTTATCTTTTTTTATATATTAATCCATGATCTTATTTTTATACGTATCAAACCTTTCATTAAATCAAACGAACCGATTATATTTGTCTGACCAAGCAACCCAATGAATCAGCAGTCTAACCGGTTTACTCACCGGTCTAGTCTTTTAAAATATATATAGATAGGTCCGCACGTAGATGTGGAGTCACCGTTTGGTTGGAGGAGCTTAGGAGCAAGGAGAGGCCACCAATTTTAGGGAGCTTAGTTCTTCTAAGATATATACATGTTGGATTCAGTGTAAAACGGCGAGGTGGGACTATCTATTAGGGATGCCTATAGAGTCACGATTTTTCGTTTGCTGCCGAGTACGGCCGCGTCGTTTCCGTTTGGCAGAGAGGACCGGCCAACTACACGTGGTCCAGCCAATGGGTGAGAAGCTCAATCTAACACGGCAAATTTTATTTCATCACCATTGGTAGGTGGTAGTTTTGCTTGAACCATAGGGATAGAACCGTCCAGAAAAGTGTTGGACCGGAAGAAACAATTCGTCATTTATTATTAATTAACTAGCAAAAATCCCCTGCGTTGCAACGGGATCATCAAAAGTATAATTTTGAATAAAAATGGTGCGACGTAAATTTTACTTGTTTTAAATTTTAGAAACAAAAGTTATACTAAATAATTGCTGCGAATATATTTTGTACCATACAACTATGTTAGGTCGCATCCTCATTTTTACTTCATATAAGCGAGGTTGCAAATTTATAGAATGTTTTTCATAACCCTAAAATTATTTTTGCAAATCATATTTTAGCTTTTTCTAAATTATTCCTTTGGTTTAATATAAATCTCTCTTCGTCCTTTTCTAGCTTTGTTTTAAAAAGAAAATAAACATCTCTATTTGGGTGGACATTAAAAAACAAAACTTAGCCCAACCTAACCGGCCATGCTAGGCATCTAAGGAGGCCTAACCAGCCAACTGGCCACACACGCATGCAAAAGGGGATTAGAGAGTGGCTGGTTTTGATATCATTTGATTAACTGAGGCATAGATCAAACTTCAAATTCTTTAGGTTACCATGGTCAAAGCAGTACACTGGTAAAAACAATAGAAGTGATGTACGATAATGTAACACCCTCAAATCGGTCCTATGCAAGTTTTAGCCCTTTTCGCCAAACCTACATAGAAACGATTCAAGGACGCCCACTAGGCACTTGCGTGCGGGTGGAAAATGAAGTAATACCATTACACAACAGTCCTCGAAGGGACACACAGAACGGATATATATATATAACACGACTCCAAGAGTCAAGAATACAGATATATAATACAAAGATCCAAATCACTTTGAAAACGATACAGCGTCCGAGTACGGACAAGATGCAAATGGGGCTAAGAGCCCTGAAGAATAACCAATGGCGTCCATAACCCTGCCCAGGCCAAGCCGGAAGGGTAACCCTGCTAACGACGTCGATCTCAAACCTGCTAAAACAAAAGGGGTGCCGACAAAGGGCAAAAGAAAAAGAGGAGCGTCAGTACTGAGGCCAGTACACGGCGAGGCTAGAATTCGGCGGCTCTCGCCTACATAGGTATGGTGGGCTGAAGCGGCAGCGCAGCGGCACTAAACAACCTATAGAGACTCGGTATCACTGGCGGCTATTAGAGAGGGGTAAGAAAGACCTATTCGGATCCAACCTGAAGCTAACACCAAACAAACCCATCCTGGTATTTCCCCCTCGAGACCAAACGAGGAAGTCAGACCAAGGAACTTGATGGGTTCGTAGCATGTAAAACAAAAAAATTCTACCGCAAGAACGAACAAAACCCAAATCTAATCTAGATAAAAGCCAAGATCTAATCTATTAGATATGTGCAACGAGATAGATATGTACTAACCCTCGTAGATCCGAAAGCGTTACGAGATTAGATCTCGTGGTTGATGTAGTCGATCACTTGTCGATCTCAAGATCGTGTGGACGATCCTTCCGGCGCCGCGTTCCGGCAGCGCTTCCGCAGTCGGTCACACGTGCGGATTCGAAGCAGACCTTCCTCTCCTCGTTCTAGCGAGCAGCGGAGGTAGTAGATCTTCTCCATGGAATCCCAGCAGCACGACGGTGTGGTGGTGGTGGTGGAGTAGAGAATTCTGCAGGGCTTCGCCTATGCCTGTGTAGAAGAAAGGAGGAGGAGAGAGGCGGCG
The DNA here is from genome assembly GCA_910589775.1 of Avena eriantha. Classification (NCBI taxonomy): domain Eukaryota; kingdom Viridiplantae; phylum Streptophyta; class Magnoliopsida; order Poales; family Poaceae; genus Avena; species Avena eriantha. The sequence goes on from OU342740.1 coordinate 69,208,799, forward strand.
GAGATTTGGAGTTGTGTTGGAGGGCTTGGAGGTGGCGCCCCCACCCCTCTATTTAAAGGGGGGAGGCGCCATGGGAGGGGGAGTCCTTGTAGGACTCCCCTCCCTCCTATGGCCGGCGGATTGGGGAGGGGGGAGGAGTCCTCCTCCCCCACGACTCCTTGTCTTGCTCCACCAGGACTCCTTGATCCCTTTCTTGGTTTTCAAGCAAACTCCAAGAAATCTTCCAGAACCTTCCGGAACATTCCGAAACCTTCTAGAATCCTCATACAAATACTCCGGAACATTTCCTAACTCAGAAAATGATCCCCAATACATGAATCTTATTCTCCGGACAATTCCGGATCTCCTCGTGATGTCCCGGATCCAATCCGAGACTCCGAACAACATTCGGTCTCCAACGCACATTCCATATCTACTTAAAACAACTTCGAACCTTAAGTGTGCCACCCTACGGTTCGTGCATATGTAGACATGACAGAGACACATCTCCTATCAATAACCATCAGCGGGACCTAGAGATCCATAATGGCTCCCACATACTCAACGATGACTTCGTGATCGATTGAACCATTTACATACGAAACCAATTCCCTTTGTCACGCGATACTATACTTATCCGAGGTTTGATCGTCGGCATCTCCATACCTAGTTCTACCTCGTTACTGATAAGTACTCTTTACTCGTTCCGTGATATGTCATCCCTTGTGACCCAGTCACATGCTTGCAAGCTAACTAGACGACATTCCACCGAGAGGGCCCAGAGCATATCTATCCGTCATATGGATGGACAAATCCCAATCTTGGTCCATGCGCTTCAACACATACTTTCAGAATACCCAATGACACCTTTATAACCACCCAGTTACGAAGCGGCGTTTGATGTCATCAAAGTACCCATCCGGTGATGGTGATTAACACAACCTCATGGTCGAAGGATTAGGTTACTATGTATTTTAAAAGCTTATAGCAATACGAACTTAATGACTTGATCTTATGCTACGCTTACTATGGGTGTATGTCCATCACATCATTCTCCTAATGATATAACCTTGTTATTAATCACATCCTAATGTCCATGATCAGGAAACCATGATCATCAATTAATCAACAAGCTAGTTCAACAAGAGGCTTACTAGGGACTCTTATATGTTTACAAAACACACAAGTATTAGTGTTTCCTAATAATACAATTATAGCATGGGATGTAAACATTCATCATAAACACAAATATATAATAATAACCACTTTTATTATTGCCTCTTGGGCATATCTCCAACAGTCTCCCACTTGCACTAGAGTCAATAATCTAGATTACATGGTAATATACCGAACACCCATGGTGTTCTGGTGTTGGTCATGCTTTGCCCTAGGGAGAGGTTTAGTCAACGGATCTTCCACATTCAGATCAGTGTGTACTTTGCAAATCTTTATGTCACCATCTCGGACATACTCGCGAATAGCGTGGAAACGTAGCTTGATGTGCTTCAGCTTGCTATGTGACCTTGGCTCCTGTGCATTAGCTATGGCACCTGTGTTGTCATAGTAGATGGCCATCGGGTCCAACGCACTGGGAACCACGCCAAGTTCAGTAATGAATTCCTTCATCCATACGGCTTCTTGTGCAGCCTCTGAAGCAGCTATGTATTCCGATTCAGTTGAAGATTTCGCCACAACGCTTTGCTTTGCACTCCTCCAGCTCACTGCAGCACCATTCAAAATAAATACGTATCCCGACTGTGACTTCGAGTCATCCGGATCGGTGTTCCAACTAGCATCGGTGTAACCGTTTACAACAAGTTGTTCATCACCTCCATAAGAAAGAACCATATCCTTAGTCCTATTTAGGTACTTTAGGATATTCTTGACCGCTGTCCAGTGCTCCATTCCAGGATCACTTTGATATCTGCTAGTCAAACTAACAGCATGTGCTATATCCGGTCTTGTACACAGCATGGCATACATGATAGAACCTATGGACGAGGCATAGGGAATATTATTCATTTTCTCTCTATCTTCTGCCGTAGCTGAACTTTGAGTCTTACTCAAGGTCTTACCTGACAACATGGGCACGAACCCTTTCTTGCTCTCTTCCATTCTAAACTTCTTTAGAACTTTGTCTAAGTATGTACTTTTTGAAAGCGCTATTAGGCGTCTTGATCTATCTCTATAAATCTTGATGCCTAGAATATATGCCGCTTCGCCAAGATCCTTCATTGAAAAACTATTATTCAAATAGGTTTTGATGCTATTAAGAAGTTCTATATCATTCCCAATCAACAATATGTCATCTACATATAGTACTAGGAATGCTACAGAGCTCCCACTCACTTTCTTGTAAATACAAGCTTCTCCATAAGTTTGTATAAACCCCAAATTTTTGATTACTTTATCAAAACGTTGATTCCAACTCCGGGATGCTTGCTTCAGTCCATAAATGGAGCGCTGAAGCTTGCATACCTTGTCAGCATCTTTAGGATCAACAAAACCCTTGGGTTGTACCATATACAACTCTTCCTCAATGTCACCATTAAGGAACGCCGTTTTGACATCCATCTGCCAAATCTCATAATCGAAATGTGCAGCAATTGCTAACAAAATCCTCACAGACTTTAGCTTCGCTACTGGTGAGAATGTCTCATCATAGTCAACTCCTTGAATTTGTCGGAACCCTTTCGCGACAAGTCGAGATTTATAGACGGTAACATTACCATCAGCATCTATTTTTCTCTTGAAAATCCATTTGTTCTCAACAGCTTTATGGACATCCGGTAAGTCCACCAAAGTCCACACTTGGTTTTCGTACATGGATCCCATTTCGGATTTCATGGCTTCGAGCCATTTGTCGGAATCTGGGCTCACCATAGCTTCTTCATACGTCGCAGGGTCATCAGCGTTGTCCACCAACATGACGTTCAAGGCAGAGTCATACCAATCAGGAGTGGTACGAACCCTCGTTGACCTGCGAGGTTCAGTAGTAACTTCGTTTGAAGTTTCATGATCATCACCATTAGCTTCCTCTCCAATTGGTGCAGGCGGCACAAAAACATCTTCCGGTGCTGCGCTACTCTCAAATCCGAGAGAAGGTTCAATAACCTCATCGAGTTCTACTTTCCTTCCAGTCACCTCCTTCGAGAGAAACTCCTTCTCAAGAAAGGATCCATTCTTGGCAACAAAAACTTTGCCTTCGGATCTATGATAGAAGGTATACCCAATTGTTTCTTTAGGGTATCCTATGAAGACGCATTTCTCCGCTTTGGGTTCAAGCTTATCAGGTTGTAACTTCTTTACATATGCTTCGCAACCCCAAACTTTAAGGAACGACAACTTAGGTTTCTTTCCAAACCACAATTCGTACGGTGTCGTTTCAACGGATTTAGATGGTGCCCTATTTAAAGTGAATGCGGCTGTCTCTAATGCATAGCCCCAAAACGATAGCGGTAAATCTGTAAGAGACATCATAGACCGAACCATATCTAAGAGAGTTCGATTACGACGTTCGGACACACCATTACGCTGTGGTGTTCCCGGCGGTGTCAACTGCGAAAGTATTCCACATTTCTTTAAATGCATGCCAAACTCATAACTTAGATATTCACCTCCGCGGTCAGAACGCAGAAACTTAATCTTCTTGTTACGATGATTTTCCACTTCACTTTGAAACTCCTTAAACTTCTCGAAAGTTTCGGATTTATGTTTCATAAAGTAGACATACCCATATCTACTTAAGTCATCCGTGAAAGTGAGAACATAACGATATCCACCACGCGATGCTACACTCATTGGACCGCACACATCGGTATGTATTATTTCCAATAAGTCTGTAGCTCGCTCCATTGTACCAGAGAATGGAGTCTTAGTCATTTTTCCCATTAGACATGCTTCGCATCTTTCAAGTGATTCAAAATCAAGTGATTCAAGAAGTCCATCAGAATGGAGTTTCTTCATATGCTTCACTCCAATGTGACCAAGACGACAGTGCCACATGTATGTAGAATTATCATTCAATTTTATTCGTTTAGCATCTATGTTGTGAACATGTGTACCACTACTATCGAGATTCAGTAAGAATAAACCATTCATCTCAGGTGCATTACCATAAAAGATATTACTCATATAAATCGAACCACCTTTATTCTCAGACTTAAAAGAGTAACCGTCTCGCAGTAAACAAGATCCAGATATAATGTTCATGCTTAACGCAGGCACCAAATAACAATTATTTAAATTTAAAACTAATCCTGAAGGTAGATGTAGAGGGAGCGTGCCGACAGCGATCACATCAACCTTGGAGCATTTCCAACGCGCATCGTCACCTCGTCTCTCGCCAGTCTTCGTTTATTCCGCAGCTCCTGTTTCGAGTTACAAATATGAGCAACCGAACCAGTATCAAATACCCAGGCACTACTACGATTACTAGTAAGATACACATCAATAACATATATATCAAATATACCTTTATTCTTGATGTTGCCGTTCTTCAGATCCGCCAGGTACTTGGGACAGTTACGCTTCCAGTGACCAGCACCCTTGCAGTAGAAGCACTCAGTTTCAGGCTTGGGACCAGCCTTGGGCTTCTTTGCAGGTGCGGCAGCTTTCTTGCCATCCTTCTTGAAGTTGCCCTTGTTCTTAGGCTTGCCCTGTCTCTTGAAATTGGTGGTCTTATTAACCATCAACACTTGGTGCTCCTTCTTGATCTCCACTTCAGCAGTTTTCAGCATGGACGATAGTTCAGGCAACGTCTTGTTCATGCAGTGCATATTGTAGTTCATCACAAAGTTCTTATAACTTGGTGGAAGTGATTGGAGGAGACGGTGAATCCCTAACTCATTAGGAATCGATATCCCCAACTCTTGGAGCTTGTTTGCGTACCCAGACATGGTGAGCACGTGCTCGCTAACGGAGCTTCCCTCTTCCATCTTACAGTTAAAGAACTTTTCGGAGGCCTCATAGCTCTCCATGGCCGCGCGAGTCTCAAAAATTAGCCTGAGCTCCTTAATGATCTCGAACGGGTCGTGGTGCTCAAAACGCTTCTGGAGCTCCGCTTCTAAACCGTACAGGATGGCACACTGAACTGTGGAGTAATGATTTTTCTGAGTGGCGTAAACATTCTTTACGTCATCGGTGACATCATCTGCAGGTGGGTCACCCAGCGGTGCTTCGAGCACATAGGTTAACTGACCAGCCCTGAGGACGATCTTCAGTCCACGGAACTAGTCCGTGAAATTGCTTCCATTGTTCTTAAGCTTTTCTTTCTCTAGGAACGCATTGAAATTGATGGAGGGGGTCGCCATAATCTACAACAAATTTGCAAGTAGTTTAGACTAAGTTTATGATGAATTGAGTTCAAATTTAATACTTAAGTTAACTAGGTGAACTCCCACTCAAAACAACATCCCTCACATTGTCTTAGTGATTACACGAACCAAGTCCACTACACCAAGTCCGATCTTCACGAGAGAAGATGTAGTTTCATCGGCGAACAATCTTCATGTTCATCATATCATTTATATGACTCATGCTCTACCTTTCGGTATTCCGTGTTCCGAGACCATGTCTGCACATGCTAGGCTCGTCAAGATAACCTTAGTTTCCGCATGTGCAAATCTGCTTGCACCCATTGTATGCACACGTAGAATCTATCACATCCGATCATCACGAGATGCTTCGAAACGACGAGTCTTAGCAACGGTGCCAACTAAGGGTGAACACTTTATTACTTGATATTTAGTGAGAGGGATCATCTTATAATGCTACCGTCGCGATCTAAGCAATACAAGATGCATAAAGGATTAACATCACAGGCAATTCATAATTAGTGTGATATGATATGGCCCTTTCTTCTTGCGCCTTTGATCTCCATCTCCAAAGCGCGAACATGATCTCCATCATCACCAGCATTGCGTCAAGGTCAGTGGCGCCGCTTCATGGTAGTCCATCATCACTAGCAACTATTACAACTACTTGGAATAAAGCTATTACAAGATGAATAGACATGCAGGTCTTAACAGAATTAAAGACAACCATTAGGCTCCTGCCGGTTGCCATATTACAACAAGGATCATTGCATACATCAAATATAATCACAATCACATGATGGCCATATCACATCACAAAACCCCTGCAAAAACAAGTTAACGCCTCTAATTTTCTTTGCATGTTTTACGTGGCTTGGGGCTTTCGAACAATAACGGATCTTACCTACGAAAATGAACCACAACGTTGATACAAGTGCTATCGAGTGCAAAGTGAAAATTGGATCTATACTATGGTGGGAGAGACAGACACCCGCAAAGCCACTTGTGCAAAGCAAGTTACGCGTCAAGCGTGGAGCAAGTCTCATGTGCGATGACATTTAAGGTTAGCCCGAGCCAGTTCATCCCACCATGCCACAAGATGCAAAGTCACAAAGCAAAAGACGGCACGAGCACCAACGCCCACAACACCATTGTGTTCTACTCGTGCAACAGATCTACGCATAGACACGGCTCTGATACCACTGATGGGTTCGTAGCATGGAAAACAAAAAATTTCTACCGCAAGAACAAACAAAACCCAGATCTAATCTAGATAAAAGCCAAGATCTAATCTATTAGATATGTGCAACGAGATAGATATGTACTAACCCTCGTAGATCCGAAAGCGTTACGAGATTAGATCTCGTGGTTGATGTAGTCGATCACTTGCCGATCTCAAGATCGTGTGGACGATCCTTCCGGCGCCGCGTTCCGGCAGCGCTTCCGCAGTCGGTCACACATGCGGAGTCGAAGCAGACCTTCCTCTCCTCGTTCTAGCGAGCAGCGGAGGTAGTAGATCTTCTCCACGGAATCCCAGCAGCACGACGATGTGGTGGTGGTGGTGGAGTAGAGAATTCTGCAAGGCTTCGCCTATGCCTGTGTAGAAGAAAGGAGGAGGAGAGAGGCGGCGGAGATTTGGAGTTGTGTTGGAGGGCTTGGAGGTGGCGCCCCCACCCCTCTATTTAAAGGGGGGAGGCGCCATGGGAGGGGGAGTCCTTGTAGGACTCCCCTCCCTCCTATGGCCGGCGGATTGGGGAGGGGGGGAGGAGTCCTCCTCCCCCACGACTCCTTGTCTTGCCCCACCAGGACTCCTTGATCCCTTTCTTGGTTTTCAAGCAAACTCCAAGAAATCTTCCAGAACCTTCCGGAACATTCCGAAACCTTCTAGAATCCTCATACAAATACTCCGGAACATTTCCTAACTCAGAAAATGATCCCCAATACATGAATCTTATTCTCCGGAAAATTCCGGATCTCCTCGTGATGTCTCGGATCCAATCCGAGACTCCGAACAACATGCGGTCTCCAACGCACATTCCATATCTACTTAAAACAACTTCGAACCTTAAGTGTGTCACCCTACGGTTCGTGAATATGTAGACATGATAGAGACACATCTCCTATCAATAACCATCAGCGGGGCCTGGAGATCCATAATGGCTCCCACATACTCAACGATGACTTCGTGATCGATTGAACCATTTACATACGAAACCAATTCCCTTTGTCACGCGATACTATACTTATCCGAGGTTTGATCGTCGGCATCTCCATACCTAGTTCTACCTCGTTACTGATAAGTACTCTTTACTCGTTCCGTGATATGTCATCCCTTGTGACCCAGTCACATGCTTGCAAGCTAACTAGACGACATTCCACCGAGAGGGCCCAGAGCATATCTATCCGTCATATGGATGGACAAATCCCAATCTTGGTCCATGCGCTTCAACACATACTTTCAGAATACCCAATGACACCTTTATAACCACCCAGTTACGAAGCGGCGTTTGATGTCATCAAAGTACCCATCCGGTGATGGTGATTAACACAACCTCATGGTCGAAGGATTAGGTTACTATGTATTTTAAAAGCTTATAGCAATACGAACTTAATGACTTGATCTTATGCTATGCTTACTATGGGTGTATGTCCATCACATCATTCTCCTAATGATATAACCTTGTTATTAATCACATCCTAATGTCCATGATCAGGAAACCATGATCATCAATTAATCAACAAGCTAGTTCAACAAGAGGCTTACTAGGGACTCTTATATGTTTACAAAACACACAAGTATTAGTGTTTCCTAATAATACAATTATAGCATGGGATGTAAACATTCATCATAAACACAAAGATATAATAATAACCACTTTTATTATTGCCTCTTGGGCATATCTCAAATAGAACTCACACAGTTGGCAATTTTACTCATTCCGTTATAGTTGCAGCACTTACTAACCAGATATAGCCAGCATGAGTCATCCTGAAGCATAAGTAGTGGGCAGTTTTAATCACCATTTCGTGATAGTTGGGACACGTACTAGTCAGATATAATTGTCCTGAGGAATCCCAAAACCCAGCAGTTGTTGACACTTTTATCACATTCCATTGGAGTTGCAATACTTACTAGGCAGGTATAGTATGACACAGATCACCACATATCCACCAGTTGTCGGCATTTTTAATATCCATTCCATTATAGTGAGGCTGATTACTAGTCACATATTAAGTCAAATTTATAGCACTACTTTAGTTATGCTTGTCTATGATCGCGATACTGTGCTCCAAGTCGTCCATAACCGCGGACACGGCTTTCAGAAAGTTTTACCCTGCAGGGGTGCACAAATAGCAACACACACTCGATCAACCTCGGAAAAACCAAATCAAAACCCAACGAGGCATTCACGACAAAGGGATCACAGGATTCAGAAATATTTCAGGGGGCCACCCCACTAAGCTACCCACAACGAAGTTGGCCGGCTCCGGAACGGACCCAGGGTTTGTGTGGACGGCTGTAAACGACTGGGAACCCGTAAATGTGACTGGGCTTGTCGATACAGCGAAAACGTGTCACGATCCTAAACAGTACAGGTGCTCCACGCACAATCGTAAATAAAATAGTAACACGGCATAAGTACAGGATAGTAATAAAGCCCCAAACTACTTTGTGGCCCCAAGAAATAAGAATGAATCAAGCTCTGGCTCAGGGGGGTCCATAAGGCCTCCCGGATGTGGATAGTGCGAATAGTCAAGGAACAGGTATCAAGTACTCGGGGTCCTACGGAACACAAGTGAGCGTGGAAGAACCAAATAACATCTATTGCCCACCGATGCCTCTGGATTAGTTATATCTAGCATTTTAATAGTTGTATTTAAAGTCATGATCATCTCCACCAATAAGCATCTCCACCAATAAGCATCTCCACGGACAACGGAAGGAGAGCTTGATGTTCCGGGAAGGAGGACTTGGTTTGGCGTCGGGGCGCATCGGATCCACCCTGGTCGGTGTCGATCTTGTCGTTCGGGGTGAAGAACTTGGCGTCCTCGAGGAAGTACTTGGCGTATCCGTGTCGATGACCTTGGCGTCCAGGTTCTCGGCCATCGGACCCGGGAAGAAGTACTTGTCACATCTGTGGATCGATCCTCGGGGTCGAAGAACTTGGCGCGCCAGGGTTCGGTCTTCGGGTCCGTGTCGATGCGCTCGGCGTCCCGTGTTGGAGATCATGGTGTTCCGGCTTTGGTTGTCGACGATGTACTTGGTTTGGCGTCGATGCGTGTTCGGGTACCGCGGGTCCTCGATGTTCCATGAAGAAGAGCATGGCGTGCCAAGTCTCGGTCTTCGAATCCGTGGAAGGAGTTCATGGGGTTGTCTGTTGAAGTCCACCGGGTTCATCTCCAAGCATCGGTCTTACCGGCGTGCGGCTCGAGGTACTAGGGAAGCCAGAGAAGGGCATGTACATCTTTCCAAAGATCTTGCATGTCTTGGACCGCAACATGGCAGCAGGTACAAATGCTTGTCTAGCCGACGTGTTCATAGGGTCCATCAACGCACGAGTCACACCTACAGAGCCTCAAAAGGCAGACCCGACCAACACTGATGGCACGGACGGGAGGTTGAACGCAGGCGACGGCCAGACGCGGAGCGGTCAGAGGCGCACGGGGCGAGCTTGTGGACGGGTCAGAGCTGCGGGGTCGGTAGCGCGAGGAGGAGAGGCGGGAGACGGCGGGGCGAGCTCGAGCGGCGGGAGGAGGAGGCCGGCGAGGTGGGGACCCGCGGCGGCGTGGCTGTTCGGGGCCGACGGACAGAGCCTCGCGGGGCAGAGGAGGTGGACGGCGAGGCCGGGCCGGCGAGGGCCACGGTGGAGCGCGGGGCACCCTAGCGCGTTGTTGGCGGCGGGATCGGAGGTGGTGGCGGGACCGGCTCCGGCGGAGGGCGGCGTTGGGGATCTGGAGCCGGGGTCGCCGTGGGCCGGAGCTTGCATGGGAGGCCGGCGAGCGACGGGGTGGTGAGGCAGAGGGGACGCCGGCGATGGCGGGGTCGCGGGGTAGACAGGCATGGCGGCGGGGATCCGCGAGCGGCGGCGGAGAGCACGGGGAAGCGGGCGGACGGGCGACGGCCGGCGAGGGGGCGGCCGCGCAGCGGCGGGATCTGGTGGCAAGGCAGGGCGATGGAAGCGAGGCAGGGGTGGGTCGCGCGCGGAGCTCGCGTGCGAGAGAGGGCGAGGAACGCGGCGGCTGGAGCGGCGCGATGGGGTTGGTGGGGCTCGTGTACGACGCGTGGGGGTGGGTCCAGGGGAGGCGGGGGTTGTCAGGTTGGGGTTGGAGGCTGGGGGGTGGACGCGGTCGATGTGGCGCGGGTGGTGGGCCAGGCGGGCGCGGAAAACATGCGCGGTTGGTGGCTGGTGGGAGTTGGCCCGGGCGATCAGTGCGGGCAGGTGGCGATCGGGAGGATGAGGTGGCGTGCAGGGATAGGCTCAGGTGAGGTGGAGATGGCGAAGTGGCTGGTGAGGTGGCGGCTGGATGGTTGCATGCGTGCGGGGGGTTGTGGCGGCTGTGTGTGTGAGGGTGGGGTTAGACTGATCTGGTTTTTTGTTTCCTGGGGGTGGCCGGCTGGGTCGGATCGGCCCGGTTCGGCTGCCCCTAAAATAATTTAAATATTTTATTTATTAAAAATGAGGCTTTTGCAAACCGTTGGTAGACAAAGGAAATTATTCCGGAGACCCGGGTTTTGATTTGAAATAATAACGGGGCGTTTAGAAAACAAAATTAGACTTTTCGAAAATAGTTTTAGACAAAACATATGCATGAGGCTGACGATGCTCAAATGCAATGTGGCATGATGACATGAGCATGCGGTCATGACAATGTAATGCGCAAAAAAACAACGCGATTTTCTAGTAGTGGTTTTTGCGGGGCGCCACAATTCGACACCACTAACAATGGATCTCGCCCTCGAGATCCGCCTCATGGTACGGGGAAGACGGCCGGCGATCTGAATCTTCTCGTTTCGTGTGGATCCCCGCGACACCACTAACAAGAGGTCCCTGTTCGTGATTGTCGAGAGAACACTCCGGAAAACAAAGGCGAAGGTAGAGGTATCAACAAATAAAGCCACCTCTAGCTTCCGTGGAAGGAGTGAAATTGCATTGATCCTCCAATTCAATGTACAAAGCGAATGATAAGAGTAGTGGTATGGTAGCTACTCCATCCCGCACTCAAATCATTACTCCGCACATGAATAGGAGAATTATGCAACCAACTCTCGGGATTCAGACTGAAGATCTCGACAAGCGAGGTTCGGAAATAAAAGAGGTGATGCAGGCTCTGCATCGAATCTGGCGTAGAGGAGGTCGTCGCGTCGGAAAACAGCGGAAGGGACAAACAAGGAACAAAGAATGGTACCACAGATAAAGGATCGCTCCGGTAGTATGAAGTTCGGAGGTAGAAACACCGTTACCAAACGAGGAAGCGAAACCCTGAAGGTACAACGAAACCCAACCACGAGAAATCCTGGACATGAAGAAAAGTAAGAGAGCAGATTCAAAACACGCAGAGGTAAGAGGAGAACAGCAGAGGGGTAAGGAGTAAAATCAGACCTAATCAGATCTATCCAACCGCTTTTGCAAAAATAGTTTTGACACTACTTCGGCCGTTAGCTAGGTTATCCTACAGGCTGGACTTGTGGGGTATCACAACTGCTGAGCTCTGATACCACTCTGTAACACCCTCAAATCGGCCCTATGCAAGTTTTAGCCCTTTCTGCCAAACCCGCATAGAAACGATTTAAGAACGCCCACCAGGCACTTTCGTGCGGGTGGAAAACGAAGTAATACCATTACACAACAGTCCTCGAAGGGACCCACAGAACGTATATATATAACACGACTCCAAGAGTCAAGAATACAGATATACAATACAAAGATCAAATCACTTTGAAAACGATACAGCGTCTGAGTACGGACAAGATGCAAATGGGGCTAAGAGCCTTGAAGAATAACCAATGGCGTCCATAACCCTGCCTAGGCCAAGCCGGAAGGGTAACCTTGCTAACGACGTCGATCTCAAACCTGCTAAAACAAAAGGGGTGCCGACAAAGGGCAAAGGAAAAAGAAGAGCGTCAGTACTGAGGCCAGTACACGGCGAGGCTAGAATTCGGCGGATCTCGCCTACATAGGTATGGTGGGCTGAAGCGGCAGCACAGCGGCACTAAACAACCTATAGAGACTCGGTATCACTGGCGGCTATTAGAGAGGGGTAAGAAAGACCTATTCGGATCCAACCTGAAGCTAACACCAAACAAACCCATCCTGATATTTCCCCCTCGAGACCAAACGAGGAAGTCGGACCAAGGAACTCACACAGTTGGCAATTTTACTCATTCCGTTATAGTTGCAGCACTTACTAACCAGATATAGACAGCATGAGTCATCCTGAAGCATAAGTAGTGGGCAGTTTTAATCACCATTCCGTGATAGTTGGGACACTTACTAGTCAGATATAATTGTCCTGAGGAATCCCAAAACCCAGCAGTTGTTGACACTTTTATCACATTCTATTGGAGTTGCAATACTTACTAGGCAGGTATAGTATGACACAGATCACCACAGATCCACCAGTTGTCGGCATTTTTAATATCCATTCCATTATAGTGAGGCTGATTACTAGTCACATATTAAGTCAAATTTATAGCACTACTTTAGTTATGCTTGTCTATGATCGCGATACTGTGCTCCAAGTCGTCCATAACCGCGGACACGGCTTTCAGAAAGTTTTACCCTGCAGGGGTGCACAAATAGCAACACACACTCGATCAACCTCGGAAAAACCAAATCAAAACCCAACGAGGCATTCACGACAAAGGGATCACAGGATTCAGAAATATTTCAGGGGGCCACCCCACTAAGCTACCCACAACGAAGTTGGCCGGCTCCGGAACGGACCCAGGGTTTGTGTGGACGGCTGTAAACGACTGGGAACCCGTAAATGTGACTGGGCTTGTCGATACAGCGAAAACGTGTCACGATCCTAAACAGTACAGGTGCTCCACGCACAATCGTAAATAAAACAGTAACATGGCATAAGTACAGGATAGTAATAAAGCCCCAAACTACTTTGTGGCCCCAAGAAATAAGAATGAATCAAGCTCTGGCTTAGGGGGGTCCTTAAGGCCTCCCGGATGTGGATAGTGTGAATAGTCAAGGAACAGGTATCAAGTACTCGGGGTCCTACGGAACACAAGTGAGCGTGGAAGAACCAAATAACATCTATTGCCCACCGATGCCTCTGGATTAGTTATATCTAGCATTTTAATAGTTGTATTTAAAGTCATGATCATCTCCACCAATAAGCATCTCCACCAATAAACATCTGCCATCCTTCCAACAACTGTGGTAATTGACAACACAAGCTCGCACCTGAGCAAGCAACTACGACTCGCAAGGCCCGCTATCTACCAAACACAGGTAATAGGAGGTGTCCAAGGCAATATAGAGGATGCACGGGATATAACTGGTGCACGGAAACTAAAGCATCACGACACGGATAGCAATAGATCAACAGGAGGAAGTAAAGACTATAAATGCAAAATAGGTAGAAGGGGAAGAGTTGCTCGCCTGGGAAAACACTGCCGACGGATCATATCCGGAGAACTTGTCGATACTCGCATCAACTCATCGGCCTAATCCGCGAAGAAGCAAACACTAGAAGAAACACCGGATGCAATATTTATTACTACGTCAGAAGATCCAGCATGATTATGATATGCATGCGAGATGAACAATTTAATATGCGACAGCCGATAATGTCATATTATAAAAATAATGGGGGTCTCGGATAGAGAATCACATTAGGGTTCGGCGAACTTGGGCTCCGAGGGGTTCGAGGTTCGACAGGGTTCGACGGGGAACGGTTCGACGGAAACGGTCACGGACAACGGAAGGAGAGCTTGATGTTCCGGGAAGGAGGACTTGGTTTGGCGTCGGGGCGCATCGGATCCACCCTGGTCGGTGTCGATCTTGTCGTTCGGGGTGAAGAACTTGGCGTCCTCGAGGAAGTACTTGGCGTATCCGTGTCGATGACCTTGGCGTCCAGGTTCTCGGCCATCGGACCCGGGAAGAAGTACTTGTCACATCTGTGGATCGATCCTCGGGGTCGAAGAACTTGGCGCGCCAGGGTTCGGTCTTCGGGTCCGTGTCGATGCGCTCGGCGTCCCGTGTTGGAGATCATGGTGTTCCGGCTTCGGTTGTCGACGATGTACTTGGTTTGGCGTCGATGCGTCTTCGGGTACCGCGGGTCCTCGATGTTCCATGAAGAAGAGCATGGCGTGCCAAGTCTCGGTCTTCGAATCCGTGGAAGGAGTTCATGGGGTTGTCTGTTGAAGTCCACCGGGTTCATCTCCAAGCATCGGTCTTACCGGCGTGCGGCTCGAGGTACTCGGGAAGCTAGAGAAGGGCATGTACATCTTTCCGAAGATCTTGCATGTCTTGGACCGCAACATGGCAGCATGTACAAATGCTTGTCTAGCCGACGTGTTCATAGGGTCCATCAACGCACGAGTCACACCTACAGAGCCTCAAAAGGCAGACCCGACCAACACTGATGGCACGGACGGGAGGTTGAACGCAGGCGACGGCCAGACGCGGAGCGGTCAGAGGCGCACGGGGCGAGCTTGTGGACGGGTCAGAGCTGCGGGGTCGGTAGCGCGAGGAGGAGAGGCGGGAGACGGCGGGGCGAGCTCGAGCGGCGGGAGGAGGAGGCCGGCGAGGTGGGGACCCGCGGCGGCGTGGCTGTTCGGGGCCGACGGACAGAGCCTCGCGGGGCAGAGGAGGTGGACGGCGAGGCCGGGCCGGCGAGGGCCACGGTGGAGCGCGGGGCACCCTAGCGCGTTGTTGGCGGCGGGATCGGAGGTGGTGGCGGGACCGGCTCCGGCGGAGGGCGGCGTTGGGGATCTGGAGCCGGGGTCGCCGTGGGCCGGAGCTTGCGTGGGAGGCCGGCGAGCGACGGGGTGGTGAGGCAGAGGGGACGCCGGCGATGGCGGGGTCGCGGGGTAGACGAGCATGGCGGCGGGGATCCGCGAGCGGCGGCGGAGAGCACGGGGAAGCGGGGCGGACAGGCGACGGCCGGCGAGGGGGCGGCCGCGCGGCGGCGGGATCTGGTGGCGAGGCAGGGCGATGGAAGCGAGGCAGGGGTGGGTCGCGCGCGGGGCTCGTGTGCGAGAGAGGGCGAGGAACGCGGTGGCCGGAGCGGCGCGATGGTGTTGGTGGGGCTCGTGTACGACGCGTGGGGGTGGGTCCAGGGGAGGCGGGGGTTGTCGGGTTGGGGTTGGAGGCTGGGGGGTGGACGCGGTCGGTGTGGCGCAGGTGGTGGGCCAGGCGGGCGCGGAAAACGTGCGCGGTTGGTGGCTGGTGGGAGTTGGCCCGGGCGATCGGTGCGGGCAGGTGGCGATCGGGAGGATGAGGTGGCGTGCAGGGATAGGCTCAGGTGAGGTGGAGATGGGGAAGTGGCTGGTGAGGTGGCGGCTGGATGGTTGCATGCGTGCGGGGGGTTGTGGCGGCTGTGTGTGTGAGGGTGGGGTTAGACTGATCTGGTTTTTTGTTTCCTGGGGGTGGCCGGCTGGGTCGGATCGGCCGGTTCGGCTGCCCCTAAAATAATTTAAATATTTTATTTATTAGGCTTTTGCAAACCGTTAGTGGACAAAACAAATTATTTCGGAGACCCGGGTTTTGATTTGAAATAATAACGGGGCGTTTAGAAAACAAAAATAGACTTTTTGAAAATAGTTTTAGAAAAAACATATGCATGAGGCTGACGATGCTCGAATGCAATGTGGCATGATGATATGAGCATGCGGTCATAACGATGTAATGCGAACACAGATCAAAGATTTAATTTGGGTAGAACCTTACTTACCTGAGGACGGTGATACATCATCAACCTATTAGAGCAATACAATGGCATTACGATCAAAGATTTGATTTGGGTAGAACCTTACTTACCTGAGGACGGTGATACATCATTAACCTATTAGAGCAATATACAATGGCATCCTAGCAGAGCTGGAATCAATGATGTGTTGGAGATAAGACAAATCAAATTTGCAAGGACACCCTGCTGTCGACGCACATAGAACGTACGATGAATACAGACCAGGACTCCTCCTCGTGCTAATATAAAACGGAACCATGGAAGGCTGATCCGGAAATAGGATGGAGGCTTGATTTGTTCTCTTCGCCATTGGATCTGGAGTATATGGCAGTGGAGAGATGGGGATTTTCTTCGGCCGGCATCCTCTTTTACGTTGTTGAACTCGCAGATATTTTCCTAGTACCTCAGCCTTGCACCGCCATGACATACATGGCATGTGGTCTTCATCTTCCTTCCCATCCACGTCTCTTGCTACAACCTCCCCAACAAAGGCGGCCGCCCGATCAGATTCATCGTGGCCCGGGTGTTGAGCTTTAAAGCTTGGAGAAAAGGGGGATTGGGGAGCATAGCTGGTTTTGATCTTGCCGTATGAATCGAGGCATCGATCTCTTGACGACGTGGGTCGTTTTTTTTATGTCCGCCAGCTGTTTGATGGATTGATCTTACACTTACCCATGGCATTGGTGGTTATATTGGGTTTGATGGGAGAAAAAATCTGTCCAGAAAAGTGTTAGACCGAAAGAAACAATCCGTTTTTTATTATTAGTTATAGATTAGGTAGTATAGATAGATATAGATTAATTAACTAGCACAAGTGCTCTTGCGTTGCACCGGAAAAACCGATCTAATTTGTGGAGAACTTTTAGTCTTATCTCATAACACCAGTTTCGACGTGGATACCACCGGCGAAAACACGACAACACGGCGAGCAACGAAGCAAGCCTAACTCAACTCACCCAGCCTCCACCCTGCTGCTGCAGCGCACACAGTCCGCTCAATGGAGCCGTGCTTTTTTTCCGTTGGTACTCCTTCATGTCCCCCGCACCCCTATCTGAAAAAGATCCAGTCTGCTCTCGCTGCTCAGTCAACCCACCAGTGCAATCCGTTTTCACGCTGCTTAAGAAATGTGAGGCCCACTACGTCCTTGTTCATGTACTGATGCCGATGTTCCTGTCACGACCGACGCTCCACCGCCATTCCTCTCATACCCATGCGCCATTGCCACACTACTGTCTGGATGCCCCCATCTTGCATCACCGTACTTATCTCCAATTGCTCCCACGCGAGACCCCCACGATAGCGAAACCCGGATGCAGGAATCTCTCTCCTACCTACAACCCAGCGTCAAGGACGATGGGGATCGCCTCCGGCTTGGCCTCGCCACACGTTGCAACACTCAGGACGGTGCTGCCATGGGGGAGGCGTTGTTGTGAGTGCTCAGCTCATGGATGTTGTCGAGGTTGCTACCAAGGGACAGGCGACGGGTGCTGCCATGGAATGCTACCTATATTATTTTTGCTATATACTCATATTTATTTTGATACTTTGTTGTTCCTAAAATGTTGCAATGTTTTTCTATGTTTTAATCCATCTTGGAAAAAATACCGGAACAATGTTTCAATGGTACAAATGTTTTGCTGCCACCGTTCCATGATTTTTCAATAATAATACAAAGTGTTTGCTACAAGGTCTCGACGAAGTCGGTTTTGCTAAAGTAGCATAATTATTTTGCCGAGAAGTTTCTCGCAAGGTAGCATAATTATTTTTTATTTTTCTATCGTTGAACCATTTTTTATACTGCTCCGTCTTAAAATAGATTTCGGAAATTTATTTAAATTTGGCCGTATCTATATACTCTCTCTTTTTAAATTAGTAAGACGCCCTTGTTTTTTTTAATGGTCACCGGGGAGCGAGAAGACCCTCCACCTAAATTATATTCAACGGTTGCCTATAACCTTGCAACCTATTACGAGATAGGGTTCAAGTCAACCAAAGCACATGGGATACAAGAGAAATAAAACACCAGCGCATGCCAACACCCACCCAAAACGCACACAAACACACATGAAAAACACATAGGGAGCTCGGAAATCCATTTGGCCGAATACTGCAGCAAGTCCACCTCTCTCCCAGGTAGGAGGAAGCTGCATCCATGGCTGCCATCTGCAGAACCATGGAGCTCGCCAGCCGGACGGAATAGCGGCCGCTGACGCTGACAATAAGACAAGGTAGGTCTCCCCCACCCATCCACGACTGCTCCCTAGGTAGAGAGCGAGTCGTCCTCACGGCAGCCATTTGCAAGGCGAGAAGATGCCAACCCATGCGAATGTGCGCCGCATCAGGCTGATGGACGAGGCGGAGAGAGAAATGAGACCTAGCTAACACCATGTCGGCCAGCACCGAGCAAGGGGAGCAACTAAACAGCCGGCCACTCCCAGGCACCACCAAGCCATCACCAACTCCGTCGCCATCCCAGGGCCGACTACCATCGCACGCCGCTCGCGAGAGAAATACGCCCGAGCTGGCCCAGATCTAGGCCCAAAGCGAGCACACAGACTGCCCCGCTACACCACCTCTGTTGCAACCCCGCCGCCCAAGGAGCCGCCAGGCTTTCCACCTGCACTGCACCTAGCAGCCGCAGCCGCGCTGACATGCCCCTACGCCAGAAAGCCGCGCTAAGCCCTCCATCCCGCGGGGAAACCAAACAGAATCGAGGCCTTGCCATCGCCCTCCACCACGAAGGCTTCACCGGCGACATCCCGCGGCAGCAGCGAGGGGAAAGGGCGCGGAAGGAGGTGGTGGAGCTGGCCGGTGGCGCCGCCTCCTGTATCGCCCAGACAAAAGTAAATAAGTGCCTTCTCACATACGTCTTTTTTCAAAAAGAGCATTCATATTTTTCAAAGTGTATTCACGACACATACACGCGTACATGTATGCATACCGCTCGTAGTGTCGTCGCACGCGCTAACCTCTTTTGTCCAGGCATCATGGACCCCCCTTTTCCCACGCCCCCCGTGTGCGCTACACACCTAGCTGCATGCCTGCATGGCTCGGTTATTTACTTTCTTTATTATACTGCTCATCTCAGTACATCCGCGGCAGGGATATATGCAGAGCCCACAAATCAGTTCCCTCACCTTTTAATTAGGCCCACACACAATCCGGTTCCTCGCAATCTATTCCCTCACTTTTCATTTAAGTCCACAATCGGTTTTCTCAATTTAGGCAAGTGCAGCTATTCGTTGTTTTGTTTCCCAGGTCAACTTGCTGATATTTGGTAATTTCCACCGTATATAAATTGGTGAGGCTCGGTCTAAAAGAACAGGGTGGGACTAAACTTGAGTAAGCCCCTCTCTTTTTTCTTTCCCTTGAGCCTTTTTCCCACTGGCCTAATTCCATGTTCTTAGACCCATCCAGCCAACTAACCAAGGCCACGAGTGCTACACATTTGGCGCATCCTGCGCGCCCTGAGCGCTACAACCTGGTAGAGTCGCATATCACCGTGGCTCATGCGTGCTTAAAGTATTAGCTATCGATTCTCTTACCGGTGGTTACGTGCTTAAAATATTAGCTATCGATTCCCTTACCGTTGGTATTGGGGCAATTTGGTGTCTGGTGAGAGGGTAAAAAGGACTAAAAAAAATTAGACCGCAAAAAACAATCCATCATTTATTATTAGTTATTATAGGTATAGAATAGATTAGGTATATATAGATTAATGTCTGTACATGGCTGGAAAATAATCATCGATGGCTGGATGTTTACCAGGATCACCAGCAGAATGCCGTTGTTGTATGCCAACACTAGGATGTCTTCTACACACACGCGAGAAGGGGCTCTCTCCAATCCCCATTGATTTGAGCAGGCGGCGCCTAGATCGGGAATCCCCATTTGATTTGAGGAGGGCTGATGGCTCAAGATATGTAGAGCTCGTTGGAAACCCCAAGAGGAAGGTATGATGAGCACATCAACAAGTTTTCCCCGGTTATAAAACCAGGTTATCGAACCAGTATGAGTAAGGAAACAACTACAAGGTTTTGCTAGTAATTTGGAATCCTGCACAACATAATCATAAAACTTTGCCCCAACTTAAAGTGAGGTTGTCAATCTCACTGGTTTTACTAAAAATAAAGAGTTAAACGTATAGTGTGGAAGATAGTAATTGCTTGCAGAAAGTAAACAGTAAACGGTAAACAGAAGATGGTATATCTGTGGTAAAGGAATGGACTGGGGTCCATAGTTCACTAGATGTGTTTCTCCTTAAGATAAATAGCATGTTGGGTGAACAAATTATAGCAGGGCAATTGACAGATTGAGAAAGTATAACAATGCATATACTAGACATCTTGACTCCTACGAGATTTGATTGGGCATTACAACATAATACATAGACCGTAATCCAACTGCATCTATGACTAATAATCCATCTTCAGGTTATCCTCCGAACCTCTTCTAGTATTAAGTTGCAAGCAAGAGATAATTGCATTAAGCAAAGTGTGTAAAGTAAACAATACAATTGCCCCATGAACAAATGATTGTTATTTTCTCCCTAATAGCAACATTACATCTACAATCTTATAGATTTCTGTCACTTCCCTAGATTACTAGAGGCATGAACCTACCATCGAGCATAAATACTCCCTCTTGAAGTTACAAGCATCTACTTGGCCAAGATAGCTACTAGCAACGGAGAGGATGCAAGATCACAAATAACATAGACATGATAGAATCAATAATCAATCTGACATAGTATCTCAATATCCATCGAATCCCCGCAAACACAACATATATGATTATAAATAGATGATCTTGATCATGAACGGAGCTCACAAGATCTAAACATGATAGGCCTCCGGGATGATCTCTCCCCTCCGGCAGGGTATCGGGAAGAGCTTCGGATCCTCCCTGATCTAGGGATGGAGACTTTTTCATATATTTTTGATCGAGTATTTAGGATTTCTGCATCGGGGTACTTTTATAGGCGAAGGTCGGTGGGTGCCCGAGAGGCCCACACTATGGGGTGGTGCGCCCTAGGGGTGGCCGCGCCAGCCCTAGGTGTGGCCACCTCGTGGCCCCACTTCGGCCGCCCTTCGGACTCCGTGTCCCTTCTGGTAAACTATTGACTTCGGCTTTTGTCTCGTTCAATTCCGAGAATATTTTCTTACTAGCTTTTCTGAAACCAAAAATAGCAAAAAACAGACAACTGATACTGCGACATCTTGTTAATAGGTTAGTTTCAGAAGATATATAAAAATACCTCAAAGTGTAAACAAAACATAAGAAAGTTGATACAAAACAAGCATGAAGCATCAAAGATTATAGATACGTTTACGACATATCAGGGCCTGCACACAAGCCATGAGGGTCTTCCCGTCTTGTTTTCGAGAGAGCATCGTACAGAATGGGACGCATCGTCAATTGTCATCGTCGAGTGCCGGCAATGGCGCGACTAGGGGTCGGCAAAAAACTCGAGAACCGAAGACCGGATCCGAATAAACCGAGACCGAACCCGAACAAATAGAGGACGGAAAATTCGGTGCTCAAATCAGTTGCCTGTTCGTAGAAACCAAATTTTATTTACTCATTTCGGTCATGACCTCTCGTTGACCAAAAAACCCGAAGAACTGAACTAGTTCAAAATAGCCCATTTAATTAAGCCCAACAAGAGTCTAGTAAACGAACGGAGCACTCCTCGTACTAGTCAACATAATGACCACGCATCCAAAATATCTGCACTGGTCGCTGTCTGTCTTCAACCTTAGAGTTGGGCACATCTCCTGCCGCTGTGTGTTGTCTTGTTCGAATCATGTGGGCGTCGTCGCCTTGCCTCCCTCTGGTGTTCCCTAATTTCGATCTGGAGAACCTCCTCCGCTCTTCCCCAATCTCGATCTGGAGCTCCGATTCTTCCCCGCCCAACTCTGGACATTCCGTCGTGGCGCTATCGGCCACCATGTGCAAGCTATGATCAGCTTCACCTGGGTCTCTCTCCGCCCTCAACCCAGAATCGTCAATCCCGATTCATCCTCTGATTGATCGGGCTGTTCGGTTGAAACCGAATCCGAACCGAATTTCTGGGAGACCGAACCTTCGGTTAGTGATATTGTAGATGACTGATCGGTACTCAGTTATGGAACACTGAAGTTTTTAATTCACCGAGGAACCGAACCGATCGGTTCGGTCAAACCAAACGCCCAGCCCACATCCTGGTCACCTGTCTCTTCTGGCGAAGTTCCTGGTGGGCCGCAATTCGGATGGATTTGGGCCGCAGAGGACGGCGCTCTCTCTTCGCCCTTCCTCACTCTCTTCGCCGCCGTTCTCCACCCGCCACCGCGCTTCCTCCCTCTCCCGTCCGGCGGCCCTACAAATCGACCGATTCACTCCCAGCCGGCACGCCACCACACCGCCCTGCTCAGCCTGCTCACACAGCACCGCCGCCACGCAAATCTCGGGCGCACTGATGGCGGCGGCCATGGGGGAGGGTGAGGCGACGCGGCAGAAGAGGAAGAAGAAGAAGCCAAAGCCGAACCACGTGGAGTTCGGGGTGGCCTCCAATCCCCTGCCTTCTTCCCCGATACTTCAAACCCCAACCCATTCCTCTGCTCCCGGAACCCCAATCCTGGAAGAGGCGGCGGCGAGGAGGAAGAAGAAGATGCATGAGGCCGAGCAGAAGCTGCATCTTGCCGAAAAGGCCCAACCTTCGGCACAGCCCCACCTTCAATCCACTGTATCAGCCGAGGTAATTGTGCAGTTTGCCATGAATCCCCTTCCTCTGCAAATACAGACCTGGAAACCATAAGTGCCATTTAGTACAGTTGTTCACCTGTTTTTCTTCCCTTATCCATAACAGATGATCCTTCAAGAGGACGCAATGCTGAAGCATCACCTAGGTTCAGCTCAAGAGACCACTTCGGTTCCAGGTTAAACATCATAACATAACATGTTTCTTCAAACTAGGAAACATGCCCGTGCATTTCAACGGGAGAAATAAAAAGTTTTGCTCATTTACATATCTATGCAGTCTCATAAAAGTTTTGGAGTAGAAAAACAGTACACACTTGAGCAACAGCTAACACTGAATGTCTCTGTTGAATGACGTTTATACCCGATAGTCTCGTTTCTTCTCCAAACATTGGTGATCATTGATTTTTACATGGCTGTTCTAGAAAGCTACATTTATGCGGTTTGAGTAAATCCTGAAGAACTGAATTTGAGTTGAAGCTTGAAGAACTGAACCTGCTACATAGGGAGCACAGAATTCCAATAGGATGAGATAAAATAATAGGGTGGATCAATGAAAATTGTCGACTGTAAACTTGCATCAGCAATGTAGAGACTAAAGTTGTACAACAGTTGAAAGCATCCTTTTTTAATACAATTCCAAAGCTCATACCTTATAGATTATAGCAGATGAAACTACACAAGAGTTTTTTTACCATATTGTGTAGAGATAGTGAAAGCTGGAGCTAAGGATGATTTTTATTGAGCTCTAGCTGGAGCTGGGGAGATGAAAACAATTGATGTATAGATACATTCTTATCTAGACAAAAACTCAAATCAGTTATTTCTGGACAGAGGGAGTAGAAGAAGTTAGGAACCAAGGGGTGACTACCCCAGTTTCAATGTCACTGACCAAAGTGCCTTAAAAACCACTTTATAAATTGCATCTATAGCTGCAGATCCTGTAGCGTGGACTCGATGGTCTTCGGCACATCCTGTGCACCTGCAAAATTCAGAACATTTTCTTTAGTGATCAAACAATTGGTGTGATATAAAAAAATCTAGACATTCGTGTAGCTGGAGTTAGAAGTTCACAAATTACCATAACTTAGAGGTGACGAATAGATGATTGAATTTTGTCTGATAGTGCTGTTTGCAGAAACGGATTGTACATGTATTTAGGAGGTCAAGAAAGCATCCGTCTTACCAGTATTAATTTGAAGCTACAACAAATATCGAAATTGGATGGTAAAATAAATCTCTTAGCGTTTTTTCCTAATTTTTCTACTTTGTTAGCTTTAATGTTTTTCCTTTTTTTTAATTGATGGCCTAACAAATTAAAAACTTATTTGAGTTGATTTTACTATAAATGTATGTTCGTTTGTATGCCGAAATTTGCTTAGTAAGAGCTACTATGTGATCACGATCTGATAAATTTAAATTGACTGAAATTGTGGTAACAATAACAATAATGCCTGATAGCTCTTATTTCTTTTCTATTTCAAATGAGGTAAATGAATTAATAACCAGACAGCTGTACGCATTGTAGACCCGCATTATTTCAAGAATTAACTATTTTCTTTATTTAGATCTTTTAACACTTAGACGCTTCTAAGGAATACATATACATTACCTAAGGAAAAGCCCAATGTCTATAATGTGCCCAGCCCTATATTATGGACTTCTATAAACTGCTTTATACATTGCGGCATGTCCCAGAAAGTCAAAAACCCCTCGAAGGAGATCCATGCAAATGTCTCGTACCAAAATTTAGAAGGACGAAAGTAAACTCAGGATGTTGCAGAGGGTTATTTACTTACCTTCCTAGGTTTCATATCAAAATTCAGAAAGACAAAGTTCACTACAGGATGTTGCAGATGGTTACCTACTTACCATACTGATATGGTTAGCAAACATGCTGAAACTTGTAGAAAGCAATGATATAGATGCAGTTGCCATCTCCAAGCTGACCAACGTTGCACATAACCTTGCTCTTTACTTCTGTAGGAATAGACGTTTGGCCTGGGAGATGTAGGGACCGAACATCTGATGCTTGTAATCAGTTGGACAAAATTCAAGCACAAGCTCTTCACACCTTTGAATTTCATGGCAACCAACATAGCTGCACAAACTCAGGTGTCCTTGCTTCTTTCCATATCCAAATATTTGGCTGATTCGGAACTACAAGACTCACCATCGGCACAATACCAACAAATATGCGTGGTTCGTCCGGCTTCCATCTTCTTTTTGAGGAGATCGGTTGACTGACCCCTAAACAGGCAACCACAAGCTGAGGCACCTCTCTGTGAAGAACTTGACTGACCCTGCATGACGTAAGCTACAGTATTTCCAGCTGCACCAGCTGAATGGATTTCCCCACCTGTCGCAATTGCAGATAGTTAAGTCGACCAAGCAATCAGTAGAGATACAGAAGCTTTTGACTTGGATACTTACTATCTGGATTGACAATGCACCGTGCAGATTCCTAAAGCATGTTTGCATGATTGTCAAATAAGCCTTGCACAAAAAAGATCATTTGTATCAGTCCTAGATCTAGCATCTTTTAGCTTCATCAGTTGTGTCAGTTGTTACAAGATCAGGTAATATCGACAAATGTTTTACAAGGAACAAGTTAGTGTTTGTCTAAATATTCTAGAGGTTTGACACAAAGTACAAAGCACCATGATGGAGCATATCTCTACACAAGGGAAAACATGTCAATCTAGTCTTGGGCAATGCTAACACCTCCCCTACGTGTGCATAGCAGAATAAGTACTCGAATATCAACAGTGGACCTTAAGTAAGAAGTTCCACAAGCATAAGTATGCTTTCTGTTAAGTAGAGAAACATATAACCCGTCACACTAAAAAAACCAAATACAACCTTTATTGCTTAGAGAGCTAGCATACTGCTTTCTGTTACGCTGAATTGCATTCAAACCAATTAAAATAATCACAAACAAACAAAGTTGTAATCAGCCTATGTGTGTAAACATGAATAAAAGGTGAGCTGATTGGAAAATTAATCCAAAGATCTTAGTGCCTACAACATCAACAATTATGGTTCACTCCCAAAAGCAAAAAAGGAGACAATGTTAAATAATTTAACACATGTTTCGAACAGTTCAAAGGTTGCACAAACAAATGTTGGTTGACTTCCGCACTCTGTGTGGACCTCAGCAATGGTGGTTCTAGACCGGCGGGCCTCAATGGCACGCGGTTCAAATCACAGTTCGATGAATGCTAACTGCCTCCCTCCAAACAAAAAGTATGCACATGTAAAAGCAATAGCTGGTACTGGAGTTGGAGATGTGAGGAGATGACCTGAAAGACTTCAAACTGATGTCCTGGTCCAGGGCAGATGAATATATTTTCTCCCTTCCAGAAGTATTTCCAGAAAACGATAGAGGCACCATCTCCAGGCTGACAAACAGTCTTGCTGCAATAGGAGCCTACGAAGGACATTATGTCAAAGCCACCAGAATGAGCCAGATTGCCGCTGAGCATGGGGAACAACATCACTGCTACAGTAAGACAAGACCAAATTGATCCAGGGAACATTAGCTCTTCAAAAAACAATTACGCGATGGCTTAAAAATGAGCCTTTCATTATGGGTTTGCAAGTTGATCACAACCAGACCACCCCTGATTTTAGGCTTAAACGTTAGATCCCAAACAGCCAACGATTGGTGTGTTGTTCCATCGTCCTTATTAGTATACATGACTCCCTCTCTGAATCACATACTTATGCAGCTTAAGGGATCACATGAAGTACGTAGCCAAAGAACAGTAGTACCAAATTACTCACATACTCGGGTGTATCCTCACAGGCATTAGGAAGAGTCGGCGGCTGCTGTCTCAGTGTCATCGCCGCAGGATGTGCTTGCGCGCCTGTGGCACGGCGATCACCACAATGACGGTCTTGATCTCGTCGCTGCAGCCCGTGCTTGCGCACCTCCCCTCCCTCTCCAGAGTCTGTTGGATCTGAGGTACTGAAGTGGCGCGCGTCGTGGAGCTCGGCGGAGATCGTGGCCAGGACGACGACCACGATTGGGAGGACGGCGAGGGCGTGGAGAAGTCGTCACTGCAGTGACTGCTGCGGTCACGCCTCAGTGGCCTATCAAAATCGCGTCTGCTACGGCAGTAAAGTCGAACTCCATCCTTGCGGCGGCGGTCGCTGTCCCATCAATGGTGGAGAAGCGGCGCCGGTGGAGGGAACTCCCAGCCGTGGCGGTGGGGGTCAGGAGGAGGGTGGCGGGGTGGAAGACCGAGTGGACCGGGGAGGGTGCCTGCTGCCTGGTATTCATTGGGCTTGGCCCATCAAGGCGCGTGCGGGGCGAGCGGGGAGGGGCGCGACTACGCGACAAAGGATCAGAGGTAGCTCAAAACGGCAGAAAACGGAACGCCCACATTTTTTTTGTAGAGATAGTAGAGATTTGGTAGGAGGGCAAAACAGTCTGAAAAAATGTTGGACCAAACGCAGCGACAGGAGGAAACAGAGGAAATTCCTCCTTTTTAAGTAGTAGAGAAAAACAACTCGTTAGTTAGCACTTGGAATGCCATGTATGGTGCAATGGTGAAGTCATACAGCCAGAAAAGAACTGGAAGAATTATTAGAAACGTCTAGCTTCAGAACAACACAAGGGTTGTTGTATATTGCATACAGCCAAAGGATCCATTTTGTGCAAATTTGTAAGAAGCCAAGCATGTTTAGTTCCAACCTTTTTAATACCTAAACAATCCTACACATTTTGCTTATAAAAGATCTGGTACAAAATAATATTTTATGCAAAATGAATAACATCGATATTTCGTATGGATCTTTGCAAACATCTGTGTCTAAGTTTCTGACCTAATGATGTTTTTCTGGAAGCCAGTATGAAAAACTCCGGCTGCTGGAGGTGCCGTCATACAATAACATGTGAGAAAAAACATAGTTAAACGTTTTTGCCTATGGTCAGGAAAGTTGAAAGCTCTTCCTACAATAATAGAATCTAATCGTTTTTTTTCTTTCGTTGGTCGTTTCCTTTGCTTTTCCTTTGTACCACTTTGGTACTCCATGTCAATAATGCATCTTGTCTACCACTCTTTAAACGAGTGCTCCGCAGCCCAAGCTTCCGGTTGGATTTTCTACCCTACAGCCCCAACCAACATTTCACCGCCAACCAAATCCATGCCATGAACCTGCACTGAAAGAGAATGTGCGCCGCAGTTTCTGGCTCCCCCTTGCAAAGCTGACATAGGCCACAGTTTGGCCAACTGCTCCTTTGTATGCGATTCACAGTCCATATCCTATAGCTGGTCACAAGCCAAGCAAAGAATTTGATTTTTGGCGATTCCCAGTTTTTCCACACGGCCAGCTTCATAATGGAAAGTGTGGTACCGGCGAACTGAGTCCGCTGAGTATTCTCTCGACGCCAGAGCTTCCATGTGACGGAATCCGAGAGGTCATGATTTAGCACAATGTGGGAGAATGGCAGGAGTGTAAACCTGCAGGGTTTCGTGTCCTCGAGTTGTGAAGTTAATACATGTAAATTAATCCTAAGAGGATTCTCTCATATTGTACCTCATATCTTTTGTCATTTATTTTTCTGTTTTATAGCTGATTCTGTACCCATTTCTTCTTCTTGCACCTGCAGCGATGCCAATATCTATTAATTATGTAATGGCATTTTCTGTACATGAAAAATGCATGATAAGTATATATGGAAATTACTAGTTCACATGTGAATCTTTATCTCACCAATCCCCATGATGATTAGCTGATATCAACCCCATGCTTATTTATCTACTTACTGACCTTTGCCTTTGTTTCTTTATTAATATAGGGCATGAGATGAAGCCTGTTAGACATGAAACACCCCAAGCAGAGGAGCAGGGGGAGGGTGCCGTGCTGCCAACGAAGAAGACACACAAGGAGCGCAAATTACCTCCTTCTCTGTCCACTGCCGAAATCCCAATCTTGGAGCAGGAGGCGAAGGTGACCAAGAAACGGAAGCGTAGGAAGCAGCAGGACCCATCTGGCAACTTGCCATTGCCACTTGACCCTGGGCAGGCTAAACCACAAGGAACAAATGCTCCTCATGCCTCCAAGTCTCTACCTGCTGCCCCATTCCTTGAAGCCCCAGCTCGATTCCCGGCTCCAATGTTGGAAGAGGTGGAGGTGAAGGTGGTGATGGGGAAGAGGAATATGCTTACGGAGCAGAAGGTGGCGGCGCTGCCTCTTGCCCAAATCCCTACCTCAGAGGAGCAAGCAGAGGAGCGTGTTCTAGCGACGACGACGACGAAGAAGAGGCACAAGGAGCACAACAAGACATCTCTTTCTCTATTCGCTGTTGCCGTTGCCGCTGCCGAAATCCCAATCTTGGAGCAGGAGGCGAAGGTGACCAAGAAACGGAAGACGAGTAAGGAGCAGGAGCCATCGGGCTACTCGCCACTGACACTTGACCTCGGGCAGACTCAGCCACAAGGAACAAATGCTCCCCATACCTCCAAGCCTCTAACCGCTGCCCCATTCCTTGAAGCTCCAGCTCGATCCCCGGCTCCAATGTTGGAAGAGGTGGAGGCGGAGGTGGCGATGGGGAAGAGAAAGATGCGTACAGAGCAGAAGGTGACGGCACTTCCTCTTGGCCAAAAACCTACCTCAGAGGAGCAGGCGGAGGAGCGCGTTCTAGTGACGACGACGAAGAAGAAGACGCGCAAGGAGCGCAACAAGACATCTATTTCTCTATTCGATGCTGCCGCTGCCGAAATCCCAGTCTTGGAGCAGGAGGTGAAGGTGACCAAGAAACAGAAGACCAGTAAGGAGCAGGAGCCATCGGGCTACTCGCCACTGACACTTGACCTCGGGCAGACTCAGCCACAAGGAACGAATGCTCCCCATGCCTCCAAGCCTATACCCGCTGCCCCATTCCTTGAAGCCCCAGCTCGATCTCCGGCTCCAATGTTGGAAGAGGTGGAGGCGGAGGTGGCGATGGGGAAGAGGAAGATGCGTACGGAGCAGAAGGTGGCGGCTCTGCCTCTTGCCCAAAAACCTAGCTCAGAGGAGCAGGCGGAGGAGCGCGTTCTAGTGACGACGCCGACGCCGAAGAAGAAGCACAAGGAGCGCAACAAGACATCTCTTTCTCTATTCGATGCTGCCGCTGCCGAAATCCCAATCTTGGAGCAGGAGGCGAAGGTGACCAAGAAACGGAAGACGAGTAAGGAGCAGGAGCCATCTGGCTACTCGCCACTGCCACTTGACCTCGGGCAGACTCAACTACAAGGAACAAATGCTCCCCATGCCTCCAAGCCTCTACCCGCTGCCCCATTCCTTGAGGCAGCCACGGATGTGGTGATGAGGAAGAGGAAAATGCGTAAGGAGCAGAAGGTGGCAGCACTGTCTCTTGCCCAAAATACTACCTTGGAGGAGCAGAGGGAGGACGCCATGATGGCTAAGATGAAGAAGAAACAGAAGGAGCGCAAGTCATCTCCTTCTACATCCGTGGCTGCTGAAACCACAATTTGGGAGCAGGAGGCAAAGGTGAACAAAAAACAGAAGCAGAGGAAGCAGCAGGAACCATCTGGCAAGTCACCATTGACACTTGACCTTGGCCAGGCTCACTCACAAGGAGGCAAAGCTCCATTGGAACAAGAGCGAGAAGCTGATGGGCGAAAGGGTAGTAGTACTAAAAAAAGCAACGGAAAAATGCCCCGTGTCCGTGTCCTCAGCAAGCGTGAGCTCATCAAGGAGGCGAGCAAGAAGCAGCCGGTGCTGCCCGAAGGCTTTGTGGCATTCAGCGATTTTGTTCCGAGTTGCACCGAGCAAAACCCTGATCATCCACCGCCTTACATTGCATTCTTTGACCAGTTCTGCTATAAGCCTATCCGTGGATCTCACAAACCCCCACCTCCTAGAACCCCTGATCATCTATCAAGGCTTACCACAAAAGGAACCGACAAGGCTTCCAACTTCAACACCTCTGTAGCATCCAAGACAAAGCAGCAAGATTTGGGTTTAGGCTCACAAGAGAAACTAAATGCACAAGT
This sequence comes from Avena eriantha, assembly GCA_910589775.1. Taxonomy (NCBI): domain Eukaryota; kingdom Viridiplantae; phylum Streptophyta; class Magnoliopsida; order Poales; family Poaceae; genus Avena; species Avena eriantha. Next base: position 69,239,766 of record OU342740.1, read on the forward strand.
AAAGGAAAACCCGCAGAAGAAGAAACAAAGGAAACCATCAGGCAATTCGTTGCCAATTGACCCCACCCAGACTTGCTACGTTCAACTACAAGGAAACCCAGAACATGACCAAGAAGCTGATGCCCCAAAGGTGGACAATATTAAAAAAAGTAACGTCAAGAAGCCCTGTGTCCGCGGGCCCAGCAAACGTGAGCTTTTCAAGGAGCAGATGCTACCTGAGTTGTCTGAGCTCTCTGCGAATGGAACCTCCAAATCTACCAATTCTGTAGCTCGCAAATCAAAGAAGAAAGATTCAGATCCAGGCTCCGCTTCTGGCTCACAGGAGAAACTACATGCATGCGAAAAGAAAATCCCTGAGAAGAAGCAAAGGAAACCACCACCATTGCTTACCCGTGCTGAAAAGTGCTCAGATAAATACCGGCGCGTTCCCCTGGACCAGCTGATACCACCGCCACGCTCTCCTCATAATCTCTTGCAGGAGAAGTACGCTTCTGATCCATGGAAGGTTATTGTCATCTGCATGCTCCTCAACTTAACACAGGGTATACAGGTAAGCTACTAGATTGTTCACTTAATAGTTTTCCCGATGAACTTTTGGAAACAGACCATTTAACTGGATTTCTGCCAACTAATCTGATTGATGGGAGTTTTTTTTTTTTTGAGGGAATTGATGGGAGTTCTGATAGCTACGAAGATAAAAAAACTCGCTTGTGTTCTTTGCTAATGAATAATTGATCATTGTTTCCACACATTCCATGCGTAAAAAGATGGCTAACCATGTAATTTTTTCTTGATTAATAAGTCAACAAGATAACTGAAATTGAATTGTCAAATGAATTTCAGTTTATGTGTACAAGGGGAGCTGCTGTTTCGTTTTGATGGTTCTTTGCAGAACCATTTTGCTGCACAGGCAAGCTTAGCAGTTGCATGTTTTATGCTCTCATTTTCTCATTGTGCGTGTCTTGTGTTGTTTGAGTGTAGCACTGAATTTAGACTTTGGTGTCCATTTGTTTTAGGAGATAGTTCCCTAACGCGTCAATACCATTTTTCAGTTTAAGTTCAAGAATTCACTCCCCTCTTTTAACTAATGTAGGTCAAGAAGATTATTGAGGGGTTCTTTGAATGCTATCCTGATGCTCAATCTGCATGTAACGCTGATCCTGACAAGATGGCTGGTTATCTGGCACCTCTAGGGTTGCAGCATGTAAAAACAACTAGAATCCAGAGATTCTCTAAGGAGTATGTTGAAAAAGAATGGACCTATATTACGGAGCTTTGTGGTGTTGGCAAGTGAGTTCTGCCCTCTTAATCCTTCTGTTGGTTATGGAGTATTTGTATAGTGGTGTTTCTTATTCAGCCTGATTAGTCACAAGAAATTATTCTTACCACAGGTATGCAGCTGATGCTTACGCAATATTTTGTGCGGGTAGGGCAACAGAGGTGGTGCCTAAAGATCACAAGTTAGTTGATTACTGGAAGTACGTCTGCTTTGAGCTGCCCATGATGCAGGTAGTATTCTGGACACATAAGGTTTAGCGAATTGCTGTGAGCTTACATTATACAGTTTCATGGCTCCTTGTGGGATGCTAATTATGTCCGGAAAAATGCTCATGAGCTTCCCTGAACTTTTCCGTATACATACTAGCACTGGATGTTCTACCTTGCTCTTCACGGCTAAACAACACTTCATTAAAATCCACCTGCTGATTTTTTAAGATCTGCAACAGTTTCTAAGCAATTTCTTTCAAAACCATGTACTTGTTTTCCATAAATATCTTACGGCTACGAGGCTGTCAAACAATTAACTCCATCTGTGAGAAAGATGAGGGCATCTAGCTAGTGATAGTATCATCTATAATGGCGAGTGAGAATATTGTTATTCTTTATTCCTGGATAGTCATTGGAAGTAGACTTTGTCTCTATGTTAGCGCTAGAAGCAGGGTGCTCTCTGGTCTTGTGTGACAAATAACATGCATGCAGACACACTGCAAAATTGGTTGGAGATATAATTTGTTTTCTCCTTGAGACAAACAAAGTCACTTCAAACTTGTCTATGTATTGCAGGAATCGCAAAACGTGCAGGAAGCTGGAGTGATCAAGCAGGAATTAGCTGTGATCTGCTAAAATGGGAAGTTGGGCTGTAGGACAAAGCACGTGCTGCTGATGTTCTGTTTTCCCCCTAAATACTTAGTTAGCGCTGTTGCCGCTCTCTATGCGGGCGAACCTCTTTTTGTGTGATCACTGAAGGCTTTGGCTGTGAATCATCTTAAATTTTTGGGCCTTGTACTGAATGCTAGTATTTATTATTACTATTATGCAAGTAAAAGGCAAAGAAGTGGCTAAACAAACTGTCTCATCTGAAATCCCACACCTTTCATTGAAGGCGTTTATGGTTAAGCTTTATATTTTTGGAAGGATATATGGGGAAATCAACTGACAGCGGGATGGTGGATTAGATGACCTATGCTAGGATGGAAGGAAAATTTTCATATTGGAAGCTGCATTAAATAGAATTTACCATTTGTTTCTTCACTAGTGCTGGATGGAGGTTGGTCCAGTGTCGCACCCAGATACAGGTTAGTTCATTTTTACTTTAGGCTTGAAGCTATCTGTGTTTTTGCTTTCCTTCAATATATTTTATCTCAGCATAATATGATTTGCCCAGGAATATAATTCACAAGGATACACTGTCTTGTTTGCAGTATAACTATTAAGGATATTATAACTAGACCATCTAGGACCTCTCTCGCACCCTCAGATTTTCAAACGTCCGATGGGATGTCTTTGATCGCTGATAGCCATTGATTTCCTTTCCCTCGTGCTACCTAGGCCGGATATCCTGAGGGCAGCTTCTCTGGAAAACAAATCCGCGTGCTCCGGTGATTTGGGCCAGAAACGCTCCGCTAAAACCCAGCTAGCTCCGCGTAAACCAGCAGTCCAACGATGGTAGAAAAAATAAACTATACTGACATCCTCTCGCGAAGGAACCGCTTCAGCAGCGTGCACATGTCCTTTTTTTTCTACGCTTCCTCTCAGATTCAGTCAAGGGGTCGATCAAGTGGACATATCTATTGCAGAATTCAAAATAAGAAGCTGCACTTCTATATTTTTCAAGCGTTATATCACTGCATCAAAATTATTTGCACGATGCAAATTCTGACCATGAGACTATACAACCACACTACTTGGGATAAACCATTTTGACTCTGGGCATAGGTAGGCTGAGTTTTGCACTTTATATTGATATTCAGATTTAGATAGTCAGTTGCATTTGTGCTTTTGCTTCAAACATCCGTTATAATTTGTTTTTGGGCCTGTCCTTCTTGACACTGTACTACTTAGCTCCAAGCCGATTAAGGTCCTATTTAAACAGGCCAATAATTGAGATCCTCTCTGAACTATTTCTAATATGTAAATTAACTTTCATTTGCCCTATTGTATTACTCATATTCTATTGCACAAATAGACAGGCGCGGTAACGCGCGCCAGCATGATCTAGTTTATATTATGACTAGGAATTTTCTTTGGTCATAATGCTTTGGCGAAAACAAACTTAGTCACAGATTGTTGGGACTGTTATAAATGACAAGCAGTTACTTTCAGTCACTTAGCACCGGTTTGGCCTCATTTACAAAAATTATTGATGAAACACCGATAATGTCCCCTATCGTTTCTCTCTTTGCCTAGTACGCCAGTTTTCACGCAGATGCTGTTTTGCTGGTAGTTTTTTGCACCTTTTCTACTTGAATCTACTGATCCTCTTCAGCAGTAGCATTGCCTTTCTTCCCTTTCTTGGCTTGAGAGTTTGTACCTGGAAGAAAGGAAATAAATGAGTTTTTTAAGTTTATTTTTTAGCATACAGGTTCAACAGTAACTTTTAAAAGGAGAAAGTATGATGGGTATGTATGCATGTGTTACCTGCTCCTTTTCCCTTTGACTTTCTAATCCTTTTGATTTCGCAAAGTTGTAGACCAAATGTGGATTTGAGCATTCTTTTTCTCAGTATGCTCTTTGCTAGCACTATGGTTGCACGTGTAGAACTTCTTCGCTTTTATTTTCTCTCGGATTGTCATCATTCTGGGGTGCCCTTTTGTGTGATCGTTGTTTGGATCCACGGGCTGTTTGATGCTTTTTGTATACCTGCATTAGTTCATTCTGTGGCAATTGACTTTGTCTCATGCCTTCTAGAATTGCAGTTTTTCCTTTGTGATTACTTGCACATACTTCCTACATAAACAAAGAAATCCATGTATGTAAATGTTAATAGGAGAAAGTATCAAAGCAAAATGTAGCACTATTTTAACAATTGTTAGTTCTGTAATCAGCCTTGCCCTTGTCATCATCAGTCTTGTCATGTTGGTCATTGGTTTACCAAAAAGCTGAGGTGGCTTCATTGAGGTGTGTCAAGGTGTGCCCATAATTCCCTTGTAGTTAGAAGTAATTTGATAAGTAGGGGTTTGAAACTTGATGAGCAAAGATGCATTATGTGCAACAGCTCATATGAGGACGGTGGACATCTGTTTGTTTGCTGCAAAGAAGTGAGACATATGAATAACACTTGGAAGAATGTAAATACAATGGATGTGATCCGGGAGCTAAATGAGAGTACATATTGAGTCATGGCAGTGTGGTGGCTATGGTGGAACCAGCAGAACAAAGAGCTGCAGGGGGAGAAGCCACTGGAAGCCGTAGATGTGGCGTCGAGAGATATTTGCTCCGCAGCAGAGTATCTGTAATGTATCAGTTCAGCAGAGCTATCTACTATTCTTTTTCTTCATTCATTGGCTCTCTTTCTCCAATCTCCGCATTTCTTCAGTCTCTCTGTCTTGTCATTCTCATTATTAGGAGTTTGTGTATACTATGTTTTATTGGTCCGCTTCTATCTTGAAGGATGCAGGTCTAGAAGTCATTGCGGTGGTGCAACGAGCACTGAGCCTGGTATTTCTATCTATAATATATCCTGCATTTCTATGTACTATCCATATCTCGTTCACCATATTCGTTCTTTTATTTTGCACCATGCACGTCACCTGCATTGTGAGGTTTTTTCATTGCTGATTCTTTGCTTGTGCGCAGTGCATCCTTTTTTCCAGATGTTCCTCTACGGTGCACATCTTACCTTCTTTACATTGGTTCTGAGGAGTTATTAATCCCTTCTTGTGAATCAGCATGAAGTTTCTGAATTCGGCCACCATAGGAGTAGTAGCGGCGAAGGCGGGACGTGCAGACCATGTCACGAGTGCGTTCTCTGCTGAAGTGAAGGCAATGGAAGAGGCCATGAACCTTGCGGCAGATCTCGTGATAATACTTGTTGAGTTTGAAACTGATGCTTTGCTCGCCCAAGAGGTGCTCACTAGCATTCAGTTGGATGCGTCGGCATCTGCCTAGGTGATTGAAGGCCTAAAGTTTCAGTGTAGGAACTGGTTCTCATACTGCAATATTACTCCCTCCATCCTAAATAAGTGACTCAGTTTTGTCTAGATACACATGTATCTATACAAAGCCGCGTCACTTATTTTGGGATGGATGGAGTACTATTTTTGTTCTTCATTGATGCGCTAGTCTTTTTTATCTGAATCAGGTCATTCTGATGGTGTATTGTTCGTGTTTCATGCTGATACCTACCTTTTTGCACCCACTAGAACTGAATATAGAAGATAATTTGTACAGAAACTCTAGGTTTATCTGGTTTAATTCTTACTGACAGCATAATTCGAATTCTTTCGGGCAGGTAGGAGGCAGATGAAAAAGGGTTTTGAGAGGAGATATACCTGAGCTTGTAGATTTCCTTCAACCTCCCTCATGCAGGTCAGCTTTGCTGTTTGTTGGACACTCCCCACCAGAAAACTCACACTGCCCAATCCGCCTCTTGGTTTCTTTCATTATAGGCATTTTTTTAAGGCTTTCGAATCCCCTAATAGGTTACAAATTGCAGAGGTTGAGGTAATCAGGCCACAGATCGGCATGTACTTAGGCATTTATGGTTTAGCTTTAGATCTTTGGAAGGATATATGGGAAATCAACTGACAGTGTGGATGGTGGATCTTTGAAAGGAAAAACATGGTATTTGGAAGGTGCATTAAATAGAATTGACCATTTCAGAATAATGTGATCCCTAACTTTCTGCGATTTATTTAGTTTAGTCGTAGGAAATCTTTTTATTTGACTATTGATTGATTAATTCGAAATCAGTTTTACAAGGCAAGCCCAGATCACTTTCCTGGGAGGGCCCTTTTTAAGGCAGGCAAAGTTCCCTTCCTCCCTCCCTTTGGCTTCCGGTGGTGTTCTTCCTGTGGGGGTAAAGCATCTGCTTCCTCCCTCCCTCGTCTCCTAATGTGAATAGATATGATCTGCTAGGCTAATTTGTTTGCCTTTGTTCCACGGCTAGTACACATGCATGCCTCCATGGAGATGGAGGTCGCCGGCGGTGACAACCTGCCCAACTGCAGGGACAGGCTCAGCAACCTACCGGACTGCCTCCTCCACGCCATCCTCTCACAGCTCTAGTCCCGGCAGGCCGAGCAGACGTGCGTTCTTTTGCGGAGGTGGCCTCAACTCTGGCACGCCATCCTCTGCATCAACATCGACAGCGCCGACTTCTTGAGGCAGGTGTGTCCGCGCACCAAGGAAGATGCGCTAGCCAAGCTGGAGGATTTCACCGACAATCTCCTGGTTCGTCGTGCTATCACCCTGGAGCTGTCGTTGGACGCCCTACAGCTGTGCGTCCAGGACGCAGGACCACGCGGGAACGTGAATATGGGCAGGTGGATTCACCGCGGCCTGAAGCTTTCACCGGCGGCGCTCGAGGTCTCCGGGGGCGATGGCTAACCGATCAACCTGACTTTCTTCTCCTCCTCCTTCTCCGCTGGCGGTGCAGGCCGCCTCACCAGGCTTCGTCTCGACAACATGCTCCTCCACCGTGACTTTGAGGATCTCCTTGGCTCCGGCGGCCTCCCCGTCCTAGAAGACCTGGAGATCGTTAACTCCATCATCATGTCTGTGATCTGGCGGATTGCGTCCGACACGCTCACTAGCCTCGCCGTGGTGGACGTGTCATGTCACCACCAGAGTAGGTGCAGCGTCCAGATCGCCGCCCCTGGCCTCACGTCGTTGCGGCTGGAGTTCCCGCTCGCTCGCCTCGGCAGCGTTCATTTCAGCATAATCGATGGTGGAGATGGTCTCGCCCAAGCAACCATCTGACTACTCGAGGACGACGGTGAGGATCCGGGCGGCAACATAAGTGATGTGTGCTTTCTCCTCAACTCCCTGTCTAGTGTCACTAGATTGCACCTCTCAGGCTTCCAAGAAACGGTACATATACCTCTCAGCAACGATCGATGGTCCATTCATTTGACGACAAATGATCGTTTTCGTTTCATACTCACTTCACCTTGCGTGCATTGCAGAAGCAGTTGCTGTTGCAGGAGGTGCTGGATCATGTGTCCGCCTCATGGACCTCCAAGCTATCGTTCCCCAACCTCGCAACCTTTGTCCTTGAAGATTGTGACCTTGGTCACAGCCTGCAAACTCTCTGGAGTCTTCTGCAAACCACTCCTGCTGCCATCAGCAAACTTGTTCTCAAAAGATGTGAGGTACGATCTCTTCCATGTGGCGATAGAGGTTTACTTTTACTGACCTTCTCCTTTTGTTGTTTTTTACAATCAGCACAAGTAGTGCCGTATATCGAATTAACCTAGTTAGCTACTACTACTAGTACTAATAAGTAGAATATGTTCTCAAATAATAGTCTTAAACTTTATAAAATGTGACCAACACTTTAAATCACATTCCCATGTATTAGAATATGTGGTGATGACATGTGTCAACATGATCCCATATTTTAATTGGAGAATATTAAATCTTAATTAATTTCAATGAGTAGAAATTACTTTTCTAAAATAAAATGAATAAAACTAGTTTTTTATATCATGTGATGTTTGTGATGATGCTAGATCATCAAGTGTGAGCCTTAGTGTGCTAAATAGCATAGATAAGTATTGTTGGTGATTGTGTATCCCGTATGTATTTATAGATGATCGTACCGACCAAGTCTACGAGGAGGAGGAGGAGTTCTACCCCGAAGAAGACGAGGAGAATTTCAATCACTTCACCAACCAAGGCAAGCTATTACTGGCAAGCTAACACTTGCAAGCCACCACTAGATGCAAGTTAATCCTAAGCAAGATGCCTTAGGCATGCTTGGGTTATATATTTTGATTTATACCATTCCAAGTTTTACTTACAAGCTTTACTCTCTTGCTTTACCAAAGTTCTTTACTTTTAGTATAGATAGCATAAAGAGTATAAAACTTGGCCTATCTAGTTATACTTAGATGTCATTCTATGGCATGAGATTGAAGATTAGCACCCCTCTTTAGTGAACACTCTTAACCTTAGCGGCTAGTGCTAAGCATAAAACTTGATCACTTTAGATAGGAATGCTTGGTGAAAATGATTATGAAAACCTTGGAATGATGACTCATTCTATTGAGATGTTTTGACATGTGTTGAGAAACACAAATGGTTTGATGATAAAAATGTTGAGGCATGAGCCTTAGCCTTTTTTTTTCCAAAAACTGATGGTTGGGTTCGGATGCGATACCATTCCAATTTTACCATACAACCACAATACCTGAATTGGGTAAGGCTTAGCCGGAAGTTTATATGTATTAGTATGGGTTCCCTCGAGGGAGAGGTTTGAGCTAAGGCTACCTCTTGATGTGTGTCCACCTATGTAGTGCCCATGATGGCAGATGGCTATGGCTGGGAGGCCAAGCTCATAGGGGAGGTGCCTATACTAGAGTGTGTAATCGAAAGGTTATGATTGATTATCCGCATACTAAGTATGATTGATTTAGGGTTATCCCTGACGGATGTATCGAATTTTGTGGTGAAAGTGTACCACCTCTGCAGAGTGTCAAACTATTCGAATAGTCGCGTCCGCGGTCATGGACAGTTGGAGTGGCCATACTATTCGGTCGTCAGATGTTTTTTCAAAATGACTTGTGAAATGAATTGTGACTTTGACTTGACCACAACAGGATTGTGAATATGAAAACTAGTTTCCCACTTAAGTGATTTAGAACATTAAATTAGTTTTCTTTACTTCTAAACTCAGTTTAGATAAACCTGGATTTTTGCAAATAAACCTAGAGCTTAAGATTCCTATTAGAACTATCTTACTTGTTAGTGATAGTTTGCGAGTACTTAAAGAGTACTCATGGCTTTGTCTGGCTATTCCTGTGGCCAGAATATGATGAGGACTATCAGGAAGATGGACAGTAGGATGGCTACGACAACTAGGATCATCTCCCATCTTCAGTATTGCCTGTGACCCAGAAGATGGAGCCCACTACTACGCTTTATTATTCCGCTGCTTGATTGTATTAAGACTGGATCATAAGATCCTTTATTTGTGTAAAACCTTATTATGGTTTGTAATGGATGATGTACTGTGATATCCAATCTGTTATGTCTCGCAAAAATGGTAATCCTAGGATTGCGAGGTATGACATAACAGGCATCTGGGATTAAAAATCCGGGTGTTGACAATGTTCCATGATGGATTTGGATGAGTTCCAAAGTTAAGACATTGTGACGGATACTACAACAAAAGGCTAAGTATATGACTGCTATAGTAGCAGCAAAGGAGGCATTTGTGTTAAGTAGTTTGTTACCAAACTAGGTGTGGTTTAAAGTGGGCTAATACTATGAAGATATATTGTATGACAATAATATCAACATATTTTAACCCAACGAACTAAAGGTGTCACCAAAGGACCAAATTTATACAATGCCATCTCATTTGAGAATGAGTGATGCGCAGAGACGCAAAGACATACAAATACACACGGATCTGAAATTGTCAGATCTGCAAATTATGTTAACCACTAGCAATCGCGTATATGCAACACCAGAAAGCCATAGGTATTCAATACGCAAAGTTTTTCAAACTAGATTATTGACTCTAGTGCAAGTGGGAGACTGAAGGGAATATGCCCGAGAGGCAATAATAAAGTGGTTATTATCTTATTCCTTGTTTATGATAAATGTTTATTTTGCATGCTATAATTGTATTAATTTGGAAATGTTAATACATGTGTGTTTAATAAACAAAAGGAAAGTTCCTAGTTATGCCTCTCTTATAAACTAGCTCGTTGATTAACAAGATGATCAAGATTTCCTGATCATGGACATTAGATGTTGTAATAACGAGGTCACAACATTAGTGTAATGATGTGATGAACATTCATCCAAAGTATAGTATTACGATCAAAGTCATTGTGTTTATATTGGTATAACATCATAAGAAGTAATCCTAGTCCTTAGACCATGAGATCATGTTAATCACTTACACTGAAAGAGTATCTTGATAACATCAAACGTCACACCGTGAAAGGGTGATTATAAAGGTGGGTTCAGTGCTACGAAAGTGTTATGTAGAGCCTCATGGATCAAGAGTGGGATTTGTCCATCCCAATGACGGAAAGATATACTCTGGGCCCTCTCGGTGATATCACATTGGTTAGCTTGCAAGCAAGCGATGAGATCACTAGAATGTTCACGGGAACGAGAAAAGAGTACATGTCGGTAATGAAATCAAACTAGGTATGGAGATACTAATGATCGAATCTCGGACATGTAATATATCGCGAGACAAAGGGATTTAGTTACGACGTTAAAGGTTCACACGCTCACAAGAGTCATCGTTGAATATGTGGGAGTCAGTATAGATCTCCAGGTCCCGCTGCTGATTATTGATCGAAGAGGAGTCTCGATCATGTCTGCATTATTCACGAACCGTAGGGTGACACACTTAAGGGATACCGACACCATTTGGAGCAAATATGTTTCAGATAAAGATTTAAAAAAGCAGTGAAATTATTTCAATAGACACCGAAACTGTTTCGGGTGAAATTGCTGAAATTGGTTCTGCATGTAATATTGAAATGTTGCAGGGGGGTTTATATGAATGTTTGTTAATTAAAGTAATTAACAAAATTCTGAATAAAAATAATAAAAGAGTTTTATTAAATGAGAGAGCATTAAATTTGGAAAAATTTAATGCATTTAAAGTGGAGACTTTAATAGACAATATGAAGAGGCATATTTATGTGGAGGGGGTTACCACCACATGAATGAAGGAAGTGAAGGGGCACCCTCCATGGGTGCCGGCCATGGGGAGGGGCTGCCCCTCCTCCCATAAAAGGCCCCCTCTCACACCTTCACACTCACACCTCCTCGTGAAGGATATCTCTCCCCCTCTAGTATTTTTCCCCATGGTCTCGGATTAGCGAGATACATGTTCCTGGTGGCTTTATCTAGAAATGAGTTGCTGCTTCCGCTGCTTTTCTGGAGCACGGGACGGAGGTTGTCGGGGTACCGGACGTGTGTGCGATCACGGATGCACCGCTACTTTGCGGTGTTGGACTTGGTGGTGCTGAACTTGCTGGAGCTGGATCTAATGGACGTGATGGAGCTGGACCTGCTGGACCTGCTGGACTTCATAACGATCTTGAGATCGGCAAGTGTACGACTACATCATCCACAAGTTTCATCTCGTTAACAAATCTTTGTTGTCTTTGAGGTTATGTTCTCTATGAATGTATATCCACCCGTTTCTTATATCTAATAGATATATCTTGGCGTATAATAGTTTCCACCGTAGGAATTTTTTTGTTTTCTATGTTGCGAACCCAACACGAACAGTTACCATAGGGAATTTATCTTCCCATTCGGTATTCATAAGCACCCTATCCAATTTTTCATATGTAGGCTTAGGAAGACTATTAGCCTAAGTGAACTGCCTTCCGATCATTGTAACCTCTCGTAAATCCAAGCTTTCTATGATAGCATTGAGTATGAACGACCAATGATCATCGAAACGGCCCCGACTTTTCTCGTGAAGGAATCTGAGCAAGTTGAAATCTCCGCCTATGAGAATATGATACGGATTGTCCTTAGTCAGATTGACCGACTCACGTAAAAAGTCCGCCTTAAAAATCTCCTAGGCAGCCCCGTATACAACGACTAGAGACCATAGAAAATCATCAGCCTTGTTACGGATATGGAGTTTAATAAAAAAATCTCCAACCGAACTGGCTAAGACTTCCATTGGCTAAGACTTCCATAGTCTCATCTGGGAGGCCTAACAGGATCCCCCAGATCGTCCCCGCGTCGGACGTGATACCCACGTGAACTCCACTCCACCAGAAAGGCGATTGAGTTGAGCTTGTGATAAATCACGTCTACCAGTCTTAGAAATACCTAAAAAAAATCCAAATTATGATCTCTCACGCAATCGGCAAAGAACAAATATTTAGCTAAGTCACGGAGACCTCTGCTATTTAAGAACATGCCATTCATTGAGAAACAATAGGAGATTTGGATACACGGGACCTCTTACGAGATTTGTGGCCCTTCGATTTTCGACCAGAAGCTGTAAGCTCAAATAATGAACCCAATTCAGTCTCATCGAAGCCCACCTCTGATACTTCACCAACTAAGTGAGAAAGGAGTTGACCATCTACTGTGGCATACAACTCCTCCACCTCAATCGGTGAACGATCAGAAAAAACAAGAGCCTTAGGAGTAACCGCTAAACGGTCAACCTTCATATGTCTCAACTCAGGATGTAAGTAGGATGTAAGTGGCGCGTCCGGCGGATTATGCGGGAGTTGCCGCTTTGACCGCATCTCAATTAACTGGGTTTTTGCAGCAGCCACATATTATGTTTCATAGCTTTATGTGGTTAAATGGCGCCACGAACGCCGCATCATGCTATATTGCATCTCATTTTTCTGATTGCGCTCTTTGTACTGGCGTGGCTATACACCGTTCGTGCTCTGATGTGATTTCTGTTGAAACAGAGCTAATTAACCAGCGCACGGTAACTAAACCATTAGCTCCATATGGAGAGACCATGGACTAGTTACCGATTTATAACAGTAACCCGCTTATCCTACTATAGTGAGTTAGTGTCGCAATTTTTTTCTCCCAGTCGGACCCCCAAGAGCCGAAATTTCGCCGCATTGAGCCGAAGTTTCGACCGACGTTCCCATGTCGAACCCAGTGCATTGAGGGTTGCTTGGGGCGCCAGAAAAAGGAAAAGCACACCAAATAATGCCCGATAGGTGGCCCCGCCATGTCATTGAGCCGAAGCGCCGTCGTCCTTATCGTCTCGTCTTCCGCACAGCTTTGATTGCAAGTCGCTGGTCAGCCTTATAGGCGAGCAGCCGATGCGTCCAATTGCAGGGCATGCTCCATTTCCCACCCAGCTTCCCGCACCGTCTACACCCCTCCCATCTCCTCGCCCGCCTATAAAAATCCCCTCTTCTCTCCGGCAAGAGCTCACACCAAATCTCGCCGCCAATCAGTGCTGACGGTTCACGTCAGCCACATGCTCCTCGCTCACATCTAGCAGGTGTACTGGGGTGAGCTCACCCCAGTAAGGAACGAATCCGATAGCTGCCTTGCTTGCCACTGCGCATGTGGGATTGCTCCAACGACATCATCATGAACGAGCATCGCCCGACACCCTCCACCTCGTCAAGTCGAAGAGGGAGCATGACGCTGGCGGTTCATTGGCCAGGAAGCTGCCACCGCCGCCGAAATGGTCGCTGCCACGCGAGTACCTTCAGAGCGCGCTCGAGGGGGAGGCGCTGGAGGACCCCGAGGACAACCTCCGGCTAGAGGATGGCCGTGTAGACGTTGATGGACGACGTCCCACTAATGTCCCTGTAGAGGGTGCTTGCCTGGTCCAAAGCCGAGGCGGAGCGCGAGGAGCCCGAATACCAGCAATGGTTGTTGGATCGTGCCTCGCGCCGCTGAGCAGCTCGGTTCAACCGCGACGTAATCGTCCTCGACGACGACTACGAGGCCAGACTGAGCAGCGCTCCTCCGCGAAGGCGCATTGGCGACGCTTGCTAGGGGAGCAGCCGTGGACCGCCAATGGACGATCCACCGAGCGACGATGATGACGATGGCAACTACACGTCCTTCTACCACCGCCTCGACATGTTCTAACTTTCTTTTCCTATTTTAATTTAATCTCCGTCGAATCTTGTACGAACTCGCCTGAATATGTATAAATTTCGCCCAAGTTTATGAAATCTTTTTAAATTCGCGCGCTTTTTTACGGGTCCGCCGAACTTGCCTGGGGACGCGGCCGAGAAATCGAGAGTCCATTTTTCGGGTCCAAAAACAGATAGGGGATGCAGACGTCTGGAGATGCTCTAACATGCATGGATCGATCGGCATCCTTGAAGCGTCTAGGTCTGCAAGTCCTAAGTGATGTCACGATGACCAAAAAATACGTACAATACTAGTAGGCCACGACCACTGCTACTTTTAGTTTTTCACCTCCGGCCGGCCGCCTAGCTCACTCATGCCAGGTTGTTACCTGTGGAAGTGCTGCTACGTAACTACTTTAGCATACGGCGAGGCCACAGTTCTACTGCATCTACGCAGCAGGTTGAAAAAACCGCCGGCGCCACTAGACTACGTGGATTTGTCCGTTTTAGCCATTTGGGATCGCTGGATGCCGCTGCCACTTACATCTTGAGTCTCAACACAGAAGTAGAGAAAAAAATATCCTTAACAGATCTATCCATACTAACTTCAACACTAGCCAGCTTAGACGAATTGGAGAAAGAGAGGAAAGACTTTGAATAATTCATTATACCTTGCGAGTCGAGGTTCTTCTCGGCCTTCCTCCGCATGGCCTTGACCATCGAGTCCTCATCCGTGGCTGAAGCCCCAGAGGCGTCGACACCATGCCTAGAACTCCTCCGCGCCGAAGTCAGCAGTCCGCCATCACCGAGGGATGGACCCGACCCAGACCGGTTTGGGCCATCCCCCGAGTGGATCCCCATCATGGCTAAACCGCCCGGATGGCTCGGATGCCTCTCCTGGGCGGCCAGACCACGTCCACCATCCGCCAGCCCTCCAGATGCATCACCATGTAGCATCTCAGCATGGGCCGTCGAAGACCTCGGCTCCCCACTCAACCTGAGGCCGCCTACCTAGATCAAAGAGGAGCCGGTCTGCGCGTCCTGGGCTGCAGTCGGCGAGGTCAAAGAAGCACCGCGGTCGACCAGCCCCTCCTGGGCCAGTCTCCACGACGAAGACCCCGGCTCCCCACTCAACCCGAGGCCGCCTGCCTGGATCAACGAGAAACTAGTCTGCGCGTCCTGGGCTACAGTTGGCGAGGTCGGAGTAGCACCGCGGTCGACCAGCCCCTCCTGGGCCAGTCTCTGCGCCGAAGATCCATGGACCACCCTCCTAAAGCATCGGCTCTAGCACCAGTCCCTCCCGGCGAGGAATAGAGCGACCCATCATATTAGGTCTACAGCGAGCAGGGGACGTCGACCGCGGGGGAGTCCGAGCCCCAGCAGTTGCCACCCACAAAGCAACCTGCAGCTGAGAAGGAGAGATCCGAGGCGAAAACACTGCAAGTGCGACACCACGAAGAGGAGAGCCCACCGGAAGCGACTCAAGAATTTCCTTTCATCGCAACGTAGAAGGGTTGGGATTAAAAGGAGTGACCGCGGTCAAAGGTGCAGAATCCTGTGTCAACAGCTGAGCCCTCTGTATGGAATACGGTGGCACCGATGCCCCCTGACTAGGCTGGGCCGAAGAAGAGCCATCCCTAGCATCATGTAAACCACCGGTCGAATCTGTTGGTTATATTTGGCAATTGTAGCAAGAGATGCAGAGCAACTTGATTCCCCTCTTCTCCAACTCATTGGTGTAGTTCGCCATCACCGCCGTACACACCAGGGTGAAATCTCCTGGACGCACAAGGGGAAATAATTAGCAACACTTAAAGCCATGGTTGAGCACGGTAACACCGATGGTGAGCTCCGGCGTGATGCAAAATTGAAAGCTAGCTACTGCTTGCTGCTACGAACAACTCCCGATGTGTGCCACATTGTGGTTAGAGTTGTAAATATTATGGTTTGCTATCCACATTTTACGCAATGTTCTTTTCAATGTTGAATGTACGGATGTAGCCTAACGTAACATGGTAGAAGATTGGTGAGCTATGCTGCTCTAGATTTCTGAACATAGGAACTGGACGTATATGTTGCCTTTCATATTTTCCAGGAATAATGCAGGGATAGCATATGCATGCGTACATTGCCTACTGTGCCTATTGAAGGAGATGATAAGAATCACCAAGCAAGAGCGCCAAGAAGAAATCCCTGGATGAGATTATAGCAAAAGTGACTGAAGATTTGATGATTCTGCTGGTTGAGCATGTCAATGTTTCATGCATTTTTAGAAGAAAAATGTTTGTATTCTTGCTGATCTATTATATGTGTGGTCTGCTTGAGGTTGTAGACATGTTCATCAAGATAAATCCATAAAAAGGTAATCCATGTAGAAACTGACACTATTGCTATTGCAGGTACCGATGAAATCTGCAAAATCATAGGTTAGGTAATTCCACTGAACAATTTTGTTAACTAGCGTTCTGAACCCATCGAAGAAGACCAAGAAGCAGCTAGCAGGTGCTTCAACCATGCAATATCCTGTTGAGTGGGGGAGACGGTAGCCAGCGTCAATGGTGTCATTGGAGAACCACGAGACCCAGACGAAGAGGCACACTCCATGTCATGCTGCTTTTTGAAACAATTAGACTCGGGGTAGCTAGACTTCCAACAGTAGCCACATACGTGATGAGAGCGAGGGCGGCCGGTACCACCAGAGGGATGGCAACTCCCACTAAAGTAGCCACACACATCCATCACTTAAGTTTTCAAGAGAAGTTTAAGTGTGATCAACAAGATAGGCAAAGTTTATGCAGATCTTAACCATGAAGATTGCTCGGTGGTTCGATTGCGGTGATAGCTTCTATGGCATGTATATGAGGTGCTCACTAAGAGTCTGCTAAACTGGATGAGCGCTCTCGTTTCACCTAAAGGGCGTCTCAGGTACATGTGGATGCCAAACTCGGGGCACGGCCCGCAGGGGGTAGTAGATAGAGCCGAGCCTGCGAAGGTGGACCGCGGCGAGCTCGGGCTGGCTCAGGCTCAGCCCCGTCCGGCTTGTTTGGCTCGCTGTTTTTTTTTTCGAATTTATGGGTCAAATTGAGTAGAAAGGGTATGTTGGCCGAATTCTAATTGATACATAGAGGAGAGGGGTGGTCAGTTGGTGGTTCGTATCCCTATCTGCACAATCGCACCTGATCCGCCGTCGCCGCCCAGACGTCGGCCTCGCTCCTCTCCTCCACCCCATCTCCGACACCCCCATCTCGACTGACAGCTTATGACCATCTAATAATCAAGGAATGGGAGCTCCTTTTTGGGGGTAAAAAAAGAAAATTAATTTATATTTGTAGTCCTAACATGATGCTTTCAAGATATTGAAGCAAAACTGAATACTGATGCGTGTTATTATTAATTTGAACCATATGCTGCAAACAAACGAGCTTTTGACAAAACAAATCTGAACTGAACTGAAGCGGTCGAGGCAGTCACGCGAATCAGAGAGCTAGACACCTATACTCTCTCTCTAGCTTAGCTGCGAGGAGATCATCCACGAGACGGCACAGATCACGGTGCGATGACCCTCCTTCCGCCATGGCCTCACGAGACTCGGCGGCGAGCTCCATGGCCCTCGCCCTCTTCGCCTCCCCCGCTCCTCCGGGGCCCATGAACGCGGCCACCGCCCGCGCCACGTCCTCGGCTGGGACCAGCCCGTGCTCTTTGTACCTGGTGCTCCGCCGCCGTCCCTTCCCGTCCGGTCCGGCCAGAACCGCTCCCCGATCCCCATCACCTCTGTGACCCACTACAGCACGGTAGTCGTTTTGGGGCACTTCAAAGTGCTCATATATGTGATTAAAATACCTCTAAAGGGTTTTAGAGGCACTTTGAAATGTGACACTAATACTCATATCGGTAAAAGTTTCAGGGGCACTTTAATCGAAATGTCCCTAAAACCCGTTAGTGACACTAAGAGAAATGGCCCTAAAACCCTTTAGTGGCACTGTGAGGAATGCCCCTAAAGCCCTTTAGTGGCATAAGAGAAATGCCCCTGAATATATTTAGGGGCATTTTCCATAGTGCCCCTAAAGCCCTTTAGTGACACTAAGAGAAATGCTCCTAAATACATTTAGGGGCATTTTCCATAGTGCCCCTAAACCCTTTTAGTGGCATTTGTGTGATGTGCCCCTAAATAATTTTAGAGGCACTACATGTGAAGAATCAGTAACAGTACTGCCATCGATTACTTAGCACGATTAATTACCAAACAGACTGATTAAATAGCAGTAACAATCGGTAACAGTACTACCATTGATTACTTAGCACTGCATAATCTTGAATTATCAGTACACACAAACAATCTTGAACAATCAATTCACTAAACTCAGCACTTTCTGGCACAATCAATACACTGAAATCAGCACTAACAGTTCACTAAACTCACACTTTCTGGCTTTCACTGTCCCCAGTTTGTCACCACTAGCAGCAGCAGGTCATACCACTTTCAACACCATCTGAATATAACATAGGTGAATAAGATGGACAAATGTGAGGGAGCATTCTTGCTAGTCACCAAGCAATGTAAACACAACGAACTTATTTACATCAAAAAAATGTACCCAGCCTGATTTCTTTTGAACTAATGTATTTCAATGCTGATTTTGTATTTTCTTACATAATACTCAAGGAAAAAGTTAGATGCTCTATATCTATGTTGTTTCAATTATCATGCATTTGTAGAGCCAAGCTTAAAATGAAGGAGGCTGGTGCTTAAGATACATAAATGCAGCGCTGACTCAGATGATGCCTACCCTCCATCCTGATTTCTCACTACAGATCAGATTCTGGAAACACTCGAACAACACCTACCTTTGCATCGGACTGGATAATTCAATAATAAAAATGGCTATTGCCATGTATATTTTCTATTCATGATCACAAGAGCTTCACTGAAGCAGGTTTACCTGAGCCAGTACAGTACTGTAGGGGACGTTTATAGCTCCCACCCGATGCCTGGCACCGCCGAACTCACCATCGTTTCTGCAGAAAACAGCCATAAGCTGATCAAATCATCCATTGCGGTTGATGCAAACAGATACTGCACGAACTTGATTTTTTCTATTAGTTGACACTATAGACTACAGAGTAGAGGAGGAGCATGCAGCTGGTTAATTTTGTGTGTTCCATCTTGTTGTCCGACATGGCCACAAAACCTGATCAATGTAAGGAATAGAGATTTCAGCATATCAGACTGGCAGGTACTGATAACATCATATAATTAGGTACATTATATAGGATTACAACCCGATGCGAGTTGGCCATGAGAGCATAATGACAGAGATCAGATTGGCATCTACAGCGAGTTGCCGCGCATATGGCATTGGTGAACGGCGGCCACGAACTACACCTCCAGGAAAAGGGCAACGCCTCAGAAGCTGGTCACATCCCTGATTCAGTCATGGCGTCAACCACTGGACATACACATAATCTGTTCAATTCACGAAGCATGAATAATTCGTTGAGGAATTTGATCAACCTCACGTGTCTGGTCACATAACACAAACAAGCTCTAGTATTCGTTGAGGAATTTGGTCGAACAGATTTAGTCCCAAAAAATGCACATTAGAAGGAAGATGCCCATCTCCTTGAGGGTGTCAAGGAGGTTGCAGACAACGGACTACGGGTAGTGGAGTACAAGGAGGTGGAGGGTGTCATTGCCTAACCTCAGTTTGCTTGGTGTGCACAATGACGAGACGACAATGTTCCTCAGAAGTGGCAGCAGCTGGCCGGCCTCCTCATCATCGCGGCGGCGGCAGCACGCCAGGAGGAAGAGGACGGCGTCCTTCTCCCGGATGGAAGAGTGTGCCGAAGCCGGGACGGCCTTGACTCGTCGGACCGGGCCGCGGGTGTGCGGGGCCAGCATGGGCGGGCCGCGCCGCGTAGGAGATCGGGACGGAGGCGGAGGACCAAGGGATGTCGCGTGGTACCGAGCTGCGGAGGACTAGGAGACGGTGGCCGGCAGGGAGGAAACTAGGGTTGCCACGCGATGGCGCGATTGAGGGCGAGAGATGGCTGCGTAGATTAGGAGAATCATCCGCGGAGAGAGCGCCGGAGATGCGCCAGCGAGCCAAGGGGCGGGATTAGCTGGAGGTGCGGGTATGGGGTGGCCCGTGGCGGCGATGCGCGCGAGAGGGAGAGTGAGGCGCTGCCGGCAGAGAGAGACGAATGTCCATGAATGGACCCATGAACGGCCGGAGATGCGCCGAGGTTTCTTTTCACCTGGATCGGACGACTGATTCATGTTTCCGATTGGACCGAGTAAATGAGGCAGAACTACCACGTACTAGATCATGTTGTCGCGCGTTTGCCACGCCCATTTATTTTTACAATAAAAGGGTTGGAGGTATGGTATTCATATTAGGATGGCATGAGAGATAGATTTCTCTTACTCTAATTTGAATTTAATTTATATACACCTAAACATCTTGTAGTGTATACATACGAATCTAGATAAATCAAAATCACTTATTTTAATAGAAGGGAGTGTTTGAACATTGCCGCTTTGGCTCGGATTTTGTTTACAGTTTCTCCAATTTTCACTGCACAACCTTGAGAATACACATGCGGCTGCATGCGGAAAGTCATCTCGACTTGGCCACTCACCTCACGCCCTTTTTTATACTGTGTTATCTTCATGACTTTGTTGTTTAGATGAAGGTGGTGACGAGGGATGACTCAATGTTCTTTTGTTGTTTATACAGATACCACCTAGGTCGTGAGGGAGTATGCTTAAGTTTTCGCAACTGTCTAGAGTAGCCAAAAAAATTGCTTGCTTGAGATATGCTTTATTTCCAGTCACTTGATCAACATCAGAGGTGGCATTTGGGGCCAATTCACCACAACAAGCCTATTTGACGTGGAGAGAAGCGTCCCTCAAGGATATTTGGCCCATAGCGGGATGCAACTTCGGCCAAGAATGCCAAAGAAGTTCAATCGGATGGTAAAAAGTGAGCAGGTCGTGAGAGGTCTCCGTTTTGGTTCAGTTTTAATATCCTTAATGAGATACTCTTACACTAAACTAGTATCACAATTTTTCTTCGAGACAAATACCAAAATCGTAGCCACTCCCAGTCCCCACTTTGGGACAAACCCCAAAATCCTAGCCGCTCCCTCCCTGCCGACAAACTCCTCTCTTGCCGGCCCGGCCGTGGCCGCCTTTCCGTCTCTAGATCACCACCCCCGCGCAACTCCTCCTCCTTCTTCCGCGGCCCGCCGCCGCGCCCGCGTTCCAAGTGGCGCGTGTACGTGAGCCTCGAGGCCGCGCGCACGCTCGCCGAGGCACATATGCCCTCGACGACGAGGATGAGGACTACTGGGAGGGGTCCAACGAGTACTCCAGTGTGGACAATGATGATGACAACAACCTCCACTTCATGCCGCTGCAGCCCGGCATCCTGGACTGGTCGCGCTACCGGGCGTCGACACTGTCGCGTCCGAGGTATGGCCTTGGCCGTCGATGGAGGAGGACCAGGAGCCATATCCCCGGCCAGTGGCCATCAAGCAGGAGGAGCTGCAGCCGCAGCCTCGGCCGCTGACGGAGGAGGAGGAGCTCCAGGCCGCCATCCTCGCGTCTCAGCTGGAGGAGGAGCGGCAGTGGGACGACACAGGCCCTGCACGAGTCCTGAGTGGCCGCACAGGCCCAGATGCCCCCCGCGCTCCTAGCACTGCCTCTGCCTCCCGCTCTAGCTCTAGCCCAGGGCGGCGCGTGGCCTGCCGCAGGTCTTCATCGACCTCGCCGACAACGACGACAACGAGTAGGCGGCGCGTAGCCGCAGGACTAGAGCGTCGGCCGTCCAGTAGCAACGCCCGTCGCCTCGCCTCCCTTCCACCCCAAGGCACCCCATAATATTGGGGCTTTTTCTTTTTTTATATATTTTGTGTCCGAGGGACCAGGACAAGACCTATTATATAATATGTTCAATTATTTTTGTCCTCGTCCTTTTTCTCTGCACTTTTTTTGCGGGTGAGTGGTCGTTGGGGGCATAGGGCACCGCAATCGGGCTGCGCCCGAACAACCTGTCCCTCCCAAACAGACCGGTTCGAACGAAACCGATGTCCGAAATGCCGGGGCCCATTGGAGTTGGCCTTAGGTTTTGTGTTTCTCTGGTTGTAGCTAGCTTAGCTAGGCGGGCCTCGGCCTGCCTAGTTGGGCTACCTCCCACAAGAGAAAACATTTTTATTTTATTTAGTTCCTTTTAAGTGACTTTTGCAATTAATTTTTAGACAAACAAATGATTTGAAAAAGACCGAGATTTTAATTTGAAATAAAGATGGGGGACAATTAGAAAACAAAGATGGAGGACAATTTGAAATAAAGACAGGTCTGAATCTCGTTCAGAATGGATGCCTTCTGTCGTCGTAGGGTCGCACCAAGATTGGTCCCCCAACACCTCATGAATTGGTGGGCCATCAGGGCACAATGGTGCCACACGTCCACAACGCAATATCGGCGCGGAGGAGCCGCCGCTATAGTCCACTTTGCCTTAATCGCTTCCACAAAACCTAGGTGGTCTAGCCAGAAGTTTTTGAAGTGGCCTTAGCCGCCTCGTTGTTTGCTTCTTTTTCCGAAACCCCCAGACGACTCGCAAATAGGAATTCAAATACAAATACAAGCATACAATCACCTTATGAACGTATGGGCACACACACTGTATTCTTATGAACACCTTCGAAAGGTTGAGTCTGAGACACTGATCTGGCGAGTAACCACATGTTAGTTCTCAATTTGTTGCTTGTTTGGTTGATGCACTTGTATCTCTATGTGTTTGTGTGTTCTTCTCGTTCGCCGATCAAGCTCTTATATGTCATGTTCCTGCATAGCTTAATTTTGGTTGATGCACTTGTGTCTCTATATTAGGATGAAGATGGGTATGTCAAACAGAGCTATCATCACAAGTGAAAGAGCATTTTTCATGATCTCTAGTGTTTTATGTGTTAGATAACAATACCATAGAGTATCTCATGTGTGCTAAGTGTTGCAGATAAGTGTTCACATGAAAAGCTAGAAAACCTATTGTTGGGGGGCCGGATAATCCGGCCTAACCCCTTTGACAAAGGTGGACGCGGTGTGAGTCTCTGTGGGGAGCGGATAATCTCTCGGACTGTCTGGCCAGGGCCGGAGAGTTTGCCCGAGCCGGATAATCCGCCCCGCCCCAAGAAATTTGTCAACACTCGGATTTTTAATCCCAGATACCAGTTATGCCATACATCGCAATCCCAGGATTACCATTTTTGCGAGGCATAACAGATTGGATATCACAGTACATCATCCATTACAAACCATAATAAGGTCTTACACGAATAAAGGATATCATGATCCAGTCTTAATACAACAAGCAACAGAATAAATAGCGTAGCGGTGGGGTCCATCTTCAGTGTCACAAGCAATGCTGACGATGGAAGATGATCCTAGTTGTCATAGCCATCCTGCTGTCCTCCTTCAGGGTAGTCCTCTTCATAGTCTGGCCATGAGAATAGCCAGAGACAAAAGTCATGAGTACTCACAAACTACCACTAACAAGTAAGGTAGTTCTAGTAGGGATGCTAACTCTAAGTTTATTTGTAAAGTTAAGTTTGAAACCTAAGCTGAGTTCAGAAACAAAGAAAGATAAAATAAAGTTTGAAATCACCTAAGTGGGAACTTAGTTGTCATAGTCACAACTCTGTTGTGGTCAAATCATGTCACAATTCATTTCATAAGTCATTTTTAAAACATCTAACAACGGAACAGTATGGCCACTCCAACTGTCCATAACCGCGGACGCGTCTATTCGAATAGTTTGACACTCTGCAGAGTTGGTACACTTTCACCACAAAATTCGATACATCTGTCAGGGATAACCCCGAATCATCATACTTAGTATGCAGATAATCAAACATAACCTTTCCTTTACACACTCTAGTATAAGCACCTCTCCTATGAGCTAGGCCTCCCAGCCATGGCCATTTGCCATCCTGGGCACTGCATAGGTGGATAACATTGAGAGGTAGCCTCAGCTCAAACCTCTCCCGCGAGGGAACTAATACTAATGCATATAAACTTCCGGCTAAGCCTTGCCCAATTCAG
Source organism: Avena eriantha (assembly GCA_910589775.1). Taxonomy (NCBI): domain Eukaryota; kingdom Viridiplantae; phylum Streptophyta; class Magnoliopsida; order Poales; family Poaceae; genus Avena; species Avena eriantha. The sequence goes on from OU342740.1 coordinate 69,263,880, forward strand.
GTATTGTGGTTGTACGGTAAAATTGGAATGGTATCGCATCCGAACCCAACCATCAGTTTTTATAAAAGGGCTAAGGCTCATGCCTCAACAATTTCATCATCATCATAAACCATTTGTGCTTCTCAACACATGTCAAAACATCTCAATAGAATGACTCATCATTCCAAGGTTTTCACAAGTCATTTTCACCAAGTATTCCCATCTAAAGTGATCAAGTTTTTGGTTTGGCTCTAAGCTACTAAGTTAAGTGGGTTCACTAATGTGGGATGCTAAGATCAATCTCATGCCATAGAATGACATCTAAGTTTAACTAGATAGGCCAAGTTTTATACTTTTTATGCTATCTATACACAAAGTAAAGAACGTTGGTAAAGTAAAAAAAGTAAAGCTTGTAAATAAGACTTGGGATGGTATAAGTCAAAAATGTATAACCAGAGCATTCTTAAGGCATCTTGCTTAGGTCATCTAGCTTGCAAGGGTCAATGCGGAGCCCCCAGATTAATCATCCGAGAATCCTTGTTATGCATACAACCACGATCCCATGATCAGTTAGTCGTGGCACATAACCGACAAGTATCATTACAACATCCGAGACATACCGAATTTACAAGACTTACATAAATGCCGTTATGACTACATCAATAATCATAAGCGGAATTTCATCAAGCGTAGAGCCCGACCCATGCCTTAACCTACAGGCAACTGACTGGGAGAACATCCTAGCTCGCAGAGTCACCAACATCATCTTCTTCTTGAAATCTGACCAAGTTAATAGCCAGGGATAATGCTAGTGAGTACTTTGAATGTACTCGCAAACTACCTTAAGATAACAATAATAACAAGAGGATATGCATTATGGCTGTGGTAGTAGGAGGGCTCCAAGAGAGGTTCTTTTCTCAAATAGTTTCTCTTGTAGATATAGCATCTACATAGCTTTGTTGAAAACTTTTGTAAACCTTTTGGAAACCTTTTTGAAAAGTTTTGGAAAACATCAGGACTGAGTCACCCATTTGTTCCCGTCTTCAGGTCGTCCCACGACCAATCTCATTTCTCCTCATTCCGACCATCCCATGGTCAAAACCTTTCTCCTTTACGACCATCCCATGGTCAAAACATTTCTAAAGCCATTTCTTTTCTGAAATACTTTTTGAAAACAAAACCAGCACCGCTCTACCGAAGTTTGTCCAACCCGTCCATGTCCATGGACACGGCTATTCGAATAGATTTACGCTCTGCAGAGGTTGTACACTTTACCCACATCATCCGGGTACACTACCCTGATCTACACCGATCATGGTCGAGTAACCGATCAAGACTCTCTGGATGCCCACTCCAATATAAGTGCCTACCCTATGAGTGTTACTCCCCTCAAAACCGGGACATCGGATATCGAGGACCAACCGGAGCGCTGTTTCCACTCTTCGAGTGTGCGCTTTCAATGAGGGGCTCATAGTAACATGTGGAGGTCCGCAAACCCTTCGTTCCTTCTCCCGGTCGATGTCCCACATGGACCGTTTGTCCAGAGAAGGCCCACCCTCCAGGGATCGTGACCCCCTGTAGTAGTGACGAGGCATCTTATACTAGAATAAACAACCATCAAATCCAGCCCTGTCCCATTCCAGAGTAATGTGGTTGCACAAGGTTAAGTTGTTATAGCTAAACTGCAAAGAACCGGGTGCGTTTTCGTAAACCTTTTTCCTCCAGATTTCCTTCATCATTTTGTAAAATAAAATATTTTTCTTTCTCAACATCTCTTGGGAGGTCCCACCTCACCAAGGTTTTATCATAAAACATTTTGCAAAACTTCTTTCGGGGTCTTCCCATCCTCTAGCTTTGCTTCGGCTAAATCGGGGTCTCCAAAGGGTATGGTGTATTACACCATCTATTCTACTAGGGACAAGTAGGTGTCACCAAGGGGGTTGTACTTAATAGTTAAAAAGGGTAATAGTTTGGAGGAGCCAAACCACTACCATATATACATCAACATATAGTAAAACAATACAGTTTTAATAAACAGTAGGTAAAACATGCATAAGTAAAACAGTGAGATAAGGCTTATGAGCAAGAAGGTGGCTTGCCTGATGATCAGCAATATGGCAATATGTCCCTGGACTTCTTCTTTTGATAACCAAGAATACCCATACCAATAATAATAAGATCTCTTCTTCTCAGCGTCAATACAAGCGCAACTATCGTCGTCATCGAGTATACATGCAAGCAAGCAAGACCACAATCAACACAAGGAATACAAGCAGCAATACATACAACAAGCAATGAACAATACAAGTTTACAAATCAGTAGGTCTTAGGAAGAATGGATTTAATAAGATTGGCCTTGTCTTGGAAACATCGAAGAAAATCCCTTAGGATTTATAGTCTAGAAACTACCTAAGAGATGGGGTTTGGATCAAAGACCTATTCTGTAGGATATCATAGAGTAAAAATGATACCAACAGATAGGTGTTGATAAAATGAAACCCACAAAAGTGGTTTCACTATGTGATCATTTTTCTTTAATTTCTTATGAATATTCTAGTGATAAAAGCTCTAGTTTTAGGACATAATTCACCAGAAAAGTTCTAGAGCTCCAAAAATTATTTCCTTGGATGTTCAGGTAGAGCTTGATGTGCTGAATATCTGAGAGTTGGAATCACTCCAAAATAATTACCAGAATGCCCTCAGGAAATTCCCAAAGGCAGTTCTAGAGCTGTTTTGTCCTTTTCACCAGATTTAATCTACAGAGGCTTTTGATTTGATTTTAAGGACACATGGTAGGTATTTAGGATACATTTCTGAAGAAATTGGATTCACTCTTTTTGGAGTTGTCAAATGCCCTTAGTGATTTTTCTACTGAGACTACCCTAGACAGATATGATTAATTCACAAAAATTACACAGAGGCTCCATAAAATTTGATCTCCTGGATTTTGGTAGACCTTAGTGTACCACATCACAGGGAGTTGGAATTAGGTCAATACATATCATAAATTGACCTAGAGAATTTTCTAAAGACAGAATTTCCTTGTTTTTGTTATTTTTACCAGGGGCAACTAAGAAGCAAATTATGGTGAGGCCAAAGTGGCATGCAAGGACCCAGATATACCTTGAAGTACGAAAAGGTTTCAATTCAAAAAGAGCTACTAAACTCTATGGAGGATTTATTTTGTTACAGGGACCTGTCTCGGTAATGTATTTTACAAAGAGGATACAACCGCTGAACGGGACACATTTTGGTGCTGCATGTTTAAAAAAACACATGAGCACCTGGAGAAAATTATATCTCGAAATTTCTAGTTATTTTTCATTTTTATTAAGATTTAATCCTACTCAGCTATTTGGCATCCCTGTGGAAAAAGAAAAGGATTAGGGGGTTCTGTGGGCTGGCATCGAGGACAAATGTGCCAGAACAGCACCGGCCGACCCACTCAGTGGCGATCTAGCACGGGAGGGGAATTTGAAGACCTACCAGGTGGGCCCTAGCGGTCAGTGGCAGCAGCCGGCCGAAGGGGTATCCGACGACCTCGGCCGTTCGATCAAGAGAGATCGATGGTGTCCGCTCTTCTTCTTCCCCTGGCCATGGAACCGAAGGGGGCTCACTAGGGGGTGCGCGAGGTGCCGAGGATGGGTGGAGACGACGTGGCGGCTCCTGACGAGTCCGGCGAGGGGCGGGATGGTGGGTTTCCGCACCGGAGTATGGCTCACGTGAGGATGCCCGAGAGAAGGTCGACGGCATCACCTTTTGGGCCAGTCCTAGGGAAGGAATGAGGGGAGGATTAGAGAGAGCATATCGAGACGAGTTCAGGAGGGTAGCATCCAGAGGGGAAGGTGTAGAAGGGGGAGTACCACGAGCAGATCTTGTAGAAGGCCGAGGTTTCCTTTCTCCTGGCTAGGACCGAGCATGAGGGGGGGATAGTGGTGCTCTGGGGTGTATCTGGGGAGGTGTGGGAGTGAATGAGGGCCGAGGAAGAGGCAATGGGAGCCTCTGCCCTATTTAAACCGGGAAGGGAGAGCTTGATGTGACCAGGAGAGGGAGTGGGGTGGGTGCTTGGACTGGGTGGCCGAGGTGGGGAGCTTGATGCTCATTGGGGGTATCCCCATGAATGGGTGCATGGTTTTCGAGCTGGGCTGGTTCTAGGTGGTGTGTGGGACCATTACTTGACCAGAGAGGGTGGAGAGGCATGCTGGTGTGGGGGTATGGGGAGATACCTCATTTAAAGCAATATCCTCTTCTCTCCTTCCTCTATGAACATGAGGCAAGAGAGGGGAAGCTACAACAGATTTTCTGCAGTGCACGACCAGATGGGGAGGGTCATGGTTGATGTGGTGAGTGATGGAGAGCTCTGGTGATGCTTTTATTTTGGTTTAGGTTACTAATCCCTTAGTTTGCCATATTAGATCAAAAAGAGGCTTGTGAAGGAAGTTTAATAAATTGCATTGGACATGGTGGGGAGATGGTACTGATAGGTATATGAGGTCAATACATAGCTCTAGGAATTTATTGGGATTTTTTCGAAGATTTTTAGTTCACTAAAAATCCTTTATTCAAAAAGTGCAGAAGTAGTTTCTAGAAGTTCAGTGGATATTTTTACATCGGACCAGTAGGGTTTTTTATGTGATATGGTCCCAAATGTGAATACATACCTAGGGGAATTTTCCCAATATTTATTGAAGGATAAAAGTATTTAAAACAATTATTATTCCAATTCAGCCATTTAAGAAAATGGGCAAAAAGAAATAATAAAGCTCTTCAAAGATATTTATTTTTGAAGTGGGAAGGTAGGGTATGATGTATGGACCTCAGTTGTGCCAAAAGTTGGGGAAGTGTTTTGGCAAAAACCAAACTTTCCTTTATAGAAGGAGTTTTGGAGATTTTGACTATTAAAGAGATTTATTAGATTTGGAGCCCTAATAATTATGGAAAATATTTGATAAATCTTCATGATCAAGGTAGATGATTTAGGCAAGGTGTATCAAGCATTTGCAACCTTGGGATTGGAGAATCCAAGTTGATTTTGGTGGAATACCCTAGATTAAGGATCTAGGGTGATGTTAATTTCATACCATCAAACCCATGTTGGATCTTGGAGCTCAGAGCTCCCCTTGGGGCATGGGATAAATGGATGTATAGACCAAGTGATGTACTCCCTCCGTTTAGAAATATAAGATGTTTTAGGTTTGTGAATCGACTGTATCTAGACTTGTTTTAGCGTATAGGTTCGTAGATGTTCGGAGTGAACCTATACACTAAAGGGCGTCTAGATACATTCTTTTCACAAAGCTAAAACATCTTATATTTCTATACGGAGGGAGTAGATCACAAGGGTGTAGAGGTTTGAGCTTGATCCTGCTTGAGGCCACCAAGGCAGGCTTTCAAACTTTGAATAAAATAAGCCTACCAAAGAAGATTATCAAGTAGCCTTCAAAACCTTGTGGGTTTAAGAAGCACAAAGATCCACTTGGAACAAGTGAAGTAGATATTGATAGACCTATATGAGTAGAAAACAACCATGCAAAGAGTTGGTCAATAGAAAGTTGGATGGTGGTGTGAGCTTCTATCAAAGTAGGCATGTTGGCTAGATTTGCAGGAATAGTTAATTTCTTGCCTGCAAAACCATCAAGAACAAGTGGGTTGGAGGATGATATAACCAAGGGAAAAAGTTGGACTTGTTAGTCCTTAGGATGGTTAACAATATGGTTCAAGTGCATTAGAAAAAATGCACAAGGGTTGAGAAAGGGATACATTCAAAAAGGTGATGTTGAAACAGATTTCATACTTAGCCAAATTTGGCAGATTTAGGGTTTTTGACTAGAATGTGTGTGGTGATGATTTTGATGGGTTGCAAGGTACCAAAGCATCATCAAGTAGATAAGTTTGAAGAGTAGATTGATTAGAAGGGCTCCATGGTTGATATTGATCTTCATTGACTTGGAAGCTTCTAGAACGGATCACTACAGAATCGATCTGGTTAAGGGATTTAGATGATCACCTGGTGGCTAGAGATTAGATCGAGATTGTATTCTTGCTTAGGGTTTGGTGATTTTAAAGTATCTTTATCCTAGTGATGAGCTCCTAGAGTAGCTCATACTATCTCCTAAGCAGACAATACCAGCAGCAGATCCAGGCAATTCATCGGACAACAAATCAAGGAAACTCATCTTATAAACTAAGCAAACCTACTACTAGGGTTACCATCAAGCCTAGCTCGGGGTAAGGATGGGTATTTTGAAAAGGTTGAGGTTTGTATAAGATGAGAGTCCTTGGTATCTCTACCTAGAGTAGAATTCAAAAGCTTACTAAAAGGTTTTGGAGATCCTAAAGGTAAGAGTATTTGAAGGTTCTGTCTTCAAAACATAAGGAGATTATATTATTTATCTCTCCATAGTTTTGTCAATAGAAGATACTAAAATAGTTTTGGTTACATAAGCATCTTGGCCCAAGGTTTTCAAATGCCAGAACATTTGAGAATATGTAAGATGAGCCATGATAGTTTTGTTAAATAGCTTTTGTCAACTGATGGTGAGGTAAGGAGTATCATATGGTATACACTCACAGGCACAAGCACAAACAGACAACAAGCAAACACTATACCAATGAACAAGATTTTTTTTTGTTCCCCCTGATTTTTGCATTCTGGACAACTAATCAGGTTGTTGAAATTGGGATGTTACAGACCTTTCCCCCTTAAAAGAATCTCGTCCCGAGATTCAGGAGAGTAGGGTTAGGGGATTTTGAGTCGAGTTAATACTAAGTGTCTTACGCGTACTATCTTACGTACTCCGTCTTTACAAGTGGTTACTACACCGATGAAATTGAGCTTCAGTCTTCCGGGATGCACAGAGAGTTGAGCAGAGTCTAGTCTTGATTGTAAGGGATGACCTTCTTTTCCTTCCGGACTCTATATCTCGAGGGCTTAGACTGGGCAGACTATCTCGATGCTGAACTTCACAGAGTACTCATCGGAGGATGGAATCTATGGTTGGGAGTACCTATCTCTAAGGGTCGGGACTCCGGAGTTTTCTTCGGCGAAGGGTTACCCTATTTTTGTCGGAAAGACACAGTCCTTCCCCCTTAGGATTAGAGTAGGACAACTCGGGGATATCACATCCCTTTCTTCTTAGAGTCGTAGAATCTTCAGATGGTGTCCACGAAGCTATGTCTTATGGGGCTTATATATACTACTCGTATTCGTACTTGGCCTATGGGAGTCATTGGGGTCTCACATACTCTAAGCGATTGGAACTGAACGGTTAGCGATCCTATGGTCCTTCAGATAGGTTTTCAGCTAACATAGCGAAGGGACTTCGTAGAATCTTCAGTTAGTTTCGCCTCTGATGTCTCACGGGTTGTTGTTTGGTGAGAAGGCGTCGAATCTGGCGGTCTTTCTGAAGTATCCTCGGGTAGCTAGTCTTCTAAAGATTGAGTGGAAAGACGCAGCCTTTCCACCTTGGAGCTTCACTATGGTGCTTTAGGAGGGGTGCGGATCTTCTGCCTTGGAGGGCTGGCGTGATTCTAGATGAAGGTTGTATCTTCCTGGTCTTGAGTGGAGGTCTTCGAGCGATGCCCTACTTTATCAACCTTGGCGGGATGGTTTCCTAACGCATCCTTTAAGGGGTTAGCTCAAGGTAATTTAGCGGTTTACGACTTTTCTTGCTAGTAGTTAGTCAGGGTTGAGGCAGTCAGTGTCGGGTAAGCAGTTGTCATTTGCCTTTCTTGCGTTGCTTCTAATTGAGGGCAGAGTGGACTCGTTGTCTTCACGCTTCCTTATCATCTGGCTTCAGGGGTGGTTCTGACCTCTAGGGAGGATCTTCCCGTCGGTTTGGATAGGGTTGATTAGATTTGTTAGTTTCCTGAGGTGGTCGGAAGGTCTAAGATACCGAAGGTCAGCGTAGTTAGGTCTTCACTTCTTGTCTTTGTAGACATATCCAGTGGTTTCTTGTGGATAGTGAGGATCCTTCGGTGATTGACTTCCGGCTTCAACGGGATTCTTGCTGTAGTAGACTGAGGAACAAGGGAGTGTGGTGCTATTGACGAGTCTTGCGAGGTGAGTTTGACGAGGTATGCCATTCTGCTGAGGTGAAATCTTCGAGTTGATTCTGACTTGACGACGTCGAACTCCTGGTTCTTGCGATGCTTTTCCTCTCATATACTCTTGAGGTTAGTCTGGGTCTCATTACCGACAGCTAACACAGGGGTTTCCTGAGTTACTAGGTGGGTTATTGCTCCTCGAGTCACGTTTTTAAGGAGGCCAAAGCAAGAGGGAACATACAAACAAGGCGAACAGAGCGAGGGAATCGCAATGTCCTTGGCAGACAACACACATCAAGCAACACAGGATGCACTTAGGCAAGAAAACACGGTCAACGCTAGGGACCAAGGAGTTAACTACTCGCGATATAGGGGAATCCTAGTATTAGGACTTATTGATCCTAGAGATCACGGGATTGACGTCTGGGTCACTGTCTTGCGAATGAAGCCTTCATCGTGTCATCGGAGGCTTCTCGGTAGTGTAGTACTTGATTTCTTCCGATTATGAGGATTCCGGTTGTAGGGCGATTTTGTAGTCTCGTTGTGTTTGCTGGTAGTTGCTTGTCTTCATCTTGTTCTCATTGTCTTCACCGGGTTCTAGATCCTAGTTATTTAAAATCCGTAGGTTTGAAGTTTGGACGAGAGCTAGAGGAAACCATCTTCGAAAGCATGTACTTAGAGTAATAGAAGAAGTAGAACTTTTTGAAACGCATTGAGAAATTAGTTTTTGAAAGCCAGGGTTTTTAAAATAAGGTTCTTGTCTAACGACCATGCTAACTAAGGTTCTCCTACAATCAGGATGGCTCTGATACCAAGTCCGTGGAGCCCCCGGATTAATCCTCCGAGAATCCCTGTTATGCATACAACCACGATCCCATGATCAGTTAGTCATGGCACATAACCGACAAGTATCATTACAACATCCGAGATATACCGAATTTACAAGACTTACATAAATGCTGTTATGTCTACATCAATAATCATCAACGGAATTTCATCAAGCGTAGAGCCCAATCCATGCCTTAACCTACATGCAACTGACTGGGAGAACGTCCTAGCTCGCAGAGTCGCCAACATCATCTTCTTCTTGAAATCTAACCATGTTAATAGCCAGGGACAATGCCAGTGAGTACTTTGAATGTACTCGCAAACCACCTTAAGATAACAATAATAACAAGAGGATATGCATTATGGCTGTGGTAGTAGGAGGGCTCCAAGAGAGGTTCTTTTCTCAAATAGTTTCTCTTGTAGATATAGCATCTACATAGCTTTGTTGAAAACTTTTGTAAACCTTTTGGAAACCTTTTTGAAAAGTTTTGGAAAACATCAGGACTGGGTCACCCATTTGTTCCCGTCTTCAGGTCGTCCCACGACCAATCTCCTTTCTCCTCATTCCGACTATCCCATGGTCAAAACCTTTCTCCTTTACGACCATCCAATGGTCAAAACATTTCCAAAGCCATTTCTTTTCCGAAATCCTTTTTGAAAACAAAATTAGCACCGCTCTACAGAAGTTTGTCCAACCCGTCCATGACCGTGGACATGGCTATTCGAATAGATTTACGCTCTGCAGAGGTTGTACACTTTACCCACATCATCCGGGTACACTACCCTGATCTACACCGATCGTGGGTCGAGTAACCGATCAAGACTCTCCGGATGCCCACTCCAATATAAGTTCCTACCCTATGAGTGTTACTCCCCTCAAAACCGAGACGTCGGGTACCGAGGACCAACCAGAGCGCTTTTTCCACTCTTCGAGTGTGCGCTTTCAATGAGGGGCTCATAGTAACGCGTGGAGGTCTGCAAAACCTTCTTTCCTTCTCCCGATCGATGTACCACATGGACCGTTTGTCCAGAGAAGGCCCACCCTCCAGAGATCGCGACCCCCTGTAGTAGTTACGAGGCAGCTTATACCAGAATAAACAACCATCAAATTCAGCCCTATCCCATTCCAGAGTAATGTGGTTGCACAGGGTTAATTTGTTATAGCTAAACTGCAAAGAACCGGGTGCGTTTTCGTAAACCTTTTTCCTCCAGCTTTCCTTCATCATTTTGTAAAACAAAACCTTTTTCTTTCTCAACATCTCTTGGGATGTCCCACCTCACCAAGGTTTTATCATAAAACATTTGGTAAAACTTCTTCCGGGGTCTTCCCATCCTCTAGCTTTGCTTCGGCTAAATCGGGGTCTCCAAAGGGTATGGTGTATTACACCATCTATTCTCCTAGGGACAAGTAGGTGTCACCAAGGGGGTTGTACTTAATAGTACAAAAAGTTTAATAGTTCTGAGGAGCCAAACCACTACCATATATGCATCAACATATAGTAAAACAATGCAGTTTTACTAAACAGTAGATAAAACATGCATAAGTAAAATAGTGGGATACGGCTTATGAGCAAGAAGGTGGCTTGCCTGATGATCAGCAATATGGCAATATGTCCCTGGACTTCTTCTTTAGATAACCGAGAATACCCATACCAATAATAATAAGATCTCTTCTTCTCGGCGTCAATACAAGCGCAACTATCATTGTCATCGAGTATACATGCAAGCAAGCAAGACCACAATCAACAAAAGGCACACAAGCAGCAATACATACAACAAGCAATGAACAATACAAGTTTACAAATCAGTAGGTCTTAGGAAGAATGGATTTAATAAGATTGGCCTTGTCTTGGAAACATCGAAGAAAATCCCTTAGGATTTATAGTCTAGAAACTACCTAAGAGATGGATTTTGGATCAAGGACCTATTCTGTAGGATATCATAGAGTAAAAATGATACCAACAGATAGGTGTTGATAAAATGAAATCCACAAAAGTGGTTTCACTATTTGATCATTTTTCTTTAATTTCTTATGAATATTCTAGTGATAAAAGCTCTAGTTTTAGGACATAATTCACTAGAAAAGTTCTGGAGCTCCAAAAATTATTTCCTTAGATGGTCAGGTAGAGTTTGATGTGATGAATAGCTGAGAGTTGGAATCACTCCAAAATAATTACGAAAATGCCCTCAGGAAATTCCCAAAGGCAGTTATGGAGCTGTTTTGTCCTTTTCACCAGATTTAATCTACAGAGGCTTTTGATTTGATTTCAAGGACACATGGTAGGTATTTAGGATACCTTTCTGGAGAAATTGGTTTCACTCTTTTTTGGAGTTGTCAAATGCCCTTAGTGATTTTTCTACTGAGACTACCCTAGACAGATATGATTAATTCACCAAAATTACACAGAGCCTCCATAAAATCCGATCTCCTGGATTTTGGTAGACCTTAGTGTACCACATCACAGGGAGTTGGAATTAGGTCAATAGATATCATAAATTGGCCTAGAGAATTTTCTAAAGACATAATTTCCTTGTTTTTGTTATTTTTACCAGCGGCAACTAAGAAGCAAATTATGGTGAGGCCAAAGTGGCATGCAAGGCCCCAGATATACCTTGAAGTACGAAAAGGTTTCAATTCAAAAAGAGCTACTAAACTCTATGGAGGATTTATTTTGTTACAGGGACCTGTCTCGGTAATGTATTTTACAAAGAGGATACAACCGCTGAACGGGACACATTTTGGTGTTGCATGTTTAATAAAACACATGAGCACCTGGAGAAATTATATCTCAGAATTTATAGTTATTTTTCATTTTCATTAAGATTTAATCCTACTTAGCTATTTGGCAGCCCTTTGGAAAAACAAAAGGATTAGGGGGTTCTGTGGGCTGGCATCGAGGACAAATGGGCCAGAACAGCACCGGTCGGCCCACTCGCTGGCGATCTAGCGCGGGAGGGGAATTTGAAGACCTCCCAGGTGGGCCCCAACAGTCAGTGGAAGCAGCCGACCGAAGGGGTATCCGACGACCTTGGCCGTTCGATCAAGAGAGATCGACGGTGTCCGCTCTTCTTCTTCCCCTGGCCATGGAACAGAAGGAGGGAATCCTAGGGGCGGCGTGGCGAGCGAAGGGGGCTTACCAGGGGGCATGCGAGGTGCCGAGGATGGGCAGAGACGACGCAGCGGCTCCTGACTAGTCTGGCGAGGGGCGGGATGGTGGGTTTCCGCACCGGAGTATGGCTCACGTGAGGACGCCCGAGAGAAGGTCGACGGCATCACCTTTTGGGCCAGTCCTAGGGAAGGAATGAGGGGAGGATTAGAGAGAGCATATCGAGACGAGTTCAGGAGGGTAGCATCCAGAGGGGAAGGTGTAGAAGGGGGAGTACCACGAGCAGATCTTGTAGAAGGCCGAGGTTTCTTCTCTCCTTTCTCCTGGCTAGGACCGAGCATGAGGGGGGATAGTGGTGCTCTTGGGTGTATCTAGGGAGGTATGGGAGCAAATGAGGGCCGAGGAAGAGGCAAGGGGAGCCTCTGCCCTATTTAAACCGGGGAGGGAGAGCTTGATGTGCAATGTCCATTTTGGACATTGGGGAGAGGTGGTGTGTCAACACCCGGATTTTTAATCCCAGATGCCCGTTATGCCATACCTCGCAATCCTAGGATTACCATTTTTGCGAGACATAACGGATTGGATATCACAGTACATCATCCATTACAAACCATACATAAGGTCTTACACAAATAAGGATCTCATGATCCAGTCTTAATACAACAAGCAGCGGAAATAAAAGATAAGCGTAGCGGTGGGGTCCATCTTCAGGGGCACAGGCAATGCTGACGAAGGAATATAGTCCTAGTTATCATAGCAGTCCTGTTGGCCATCATCTTGATAGTCTCCTTCATTGTCTGGCCATGAGAATATATAGGGACAAAAGCCATGAGTACTCTTTAAGTACTCGCAAACTACCTCTAACAAGTAATATAGTTCTAAGTTAAAGTGATAAATCTAAGTTTAACTATAAAGTTAAGTTTGAACCTAAGCTGAGTTCTGAAGCAAAGAAAGATAAAATAAAGTTCTAGAATCACTTAAGTTGGGAAGCTATTGTCCTAAACACAACCCTGTTGTGGTCACGTCAAGATTCATCATTCATTTCATAAGTTGTTTGGAAAACATCTGACAACAAAACAGTATGGCCATTCCAACTGTCCATAACCACGGACGTGGCTATTCGAATAGTTTGACACTCTACAGAGATGGTACACTTTCACCACAAGATTCGATACATCTGTCAGGGATAACCCTGAATCATCATACTTAGTATGCAGATAATCAAACATAACCTTCCCTTTACACATCCTAGTATAAGCACCTCTCCTATGAGCATGGCCTCCAAACCATGACCATCTGTCATCTTGGGCACTGCATAGGTGGACATCATGAGAGGTAGCCGCAACTCAAACCTCTCCCGCGAGGGAACTAATACTAATGCATATAAATTTCCAGCTAAGCCTTACCCAATTCAGGTAGTGTGGTTGTACGGTAAATTTGGAATGGTATCGCATCCGAATCCAACCATCAGTTTTGTAAAAGGGTTAAGGCTCATGCCTCATCATTTTCATCATCATAAACAACTTGTGTTTCTCAACACATGTCAAAACATCTCAATAGAATGACTCATCATTCCAAGGTTTTCATAATTCATTTTCACCAAGTGTTCCCATCTAAAGTGACTCAAGTTTTTGGATCTACTCTAAACTACTAAGTTAAGAGTGTTCACTAAGGTGGAAAAGATGGGTTCAATCTCATGCCATAGAATGATGTCTAAAGGGTTTCTAAATATGTCAAGTTTTATACTCTTTATGCTACCTTCAAAACAAGTAAATAACTTTGTTAAAGTAAAGGGAGTAAAGCTTGTAAATAAGACTTGGGGTATCTAATAGTGAAAGGAGTTTGACCAACGCATGCCCAAAGCATCTTTGCAACCATCTAGTTCACTCCTAGCTTGCTAAGCATTATACTTTCAAGTGTTAGCTTGCATTGTTCATGGTGGCTTGCCTTGTGAAGTGAAGTGGTTGAAGTTTTTTTCTTCTTCTTCTTGGTAGAACTCCTCCTCCTCGAAAGCTTGGTCGGTACTATCGTCTATAAATACATACGGAGTACACAATCACCAAACAATACTTAACTAGTCTAATTATCATTCTAAGACACACCTTTGATGATCTATTATCATCTCAAGCATTACAAGTTTAATTTAAATAGTTTCACTCTTTTTAATTTAGAAAAGTAATTTCTACTCATTGAAAAATTAACTAAGATTTAATATTCACCACTTAAAATATGGGATCATGTGGACACATGTCATCACCACATATTCTAACATGGGGAAATATGATTTAAGGGTTAGATCATAATTACTTTGGTTTAAGTTCATTATTTAATGATTTAAAGTGACTAGAAATGCCTTTATAGCATTATTTTGGTACTAGTCCAAAGTCACTGCATGTAAACCTTAATATTATTACATATTTAGATAGACATGATAAAATGTGAATTTTGAGAGTTGGAATCAACTCAAAATCTATCTTAGATGATTTTATAAAAATGTTGCAAGGTGCAAATGCTTCCGTTTTGTTATTTTTACTAGGAGAGATCTATAACTCTAATTGAATTAAATCCAACGGGCTTGGATAGATCTTTTCAATACCTTTCAGGCACAATTTCTTTCATGCAATTTGGATTTGTCAAACTCCCAGAATTGATTTTTAAACTAGTGGACAGAAACTAGATTAACTCTAAATGGAAAAAAGCTAAATTTGAATTTCTAACTCGCGCGGGAACTAACTGGGCCAGCCCAGCTACACACAGTGAGCGCAGCGGGCTGCCTTACATGCAGGCTCCACCAGTCAGCGGCACAGAAACACCAAAACGGTATCAGGCATTCTGGGCCACACGATCTAAAGACGATCTAACGGTGGGGAGTCATCGTCGACGACGGATTACTCCGACAAGAGTGTGACCTAGACGCGGCGGTGGGGGTCGATTGGGGGCATACCAAGGCTCCAGCAAGGTCGGTGAGGCGGGAAAACGGGCTGGTAGACGACGGCGAGGTGAGGCGCGGTTGCCGCGGAGCTTGGGGTGCCCTAAATAGTAGATGGCCTTCTCCTCCTGCTGCACCGGCTTTGGCTCCAATTCTGGCGAGGCAGAGCTCGAGCGGCTTCGGGAAAAGAGGTGGGTGAGGTTCAGTGAGAGGTGGGGAGTGAGTGAGTGTGGAGAAAAGAGGCTGGGGTGGCCGCTTTATATAGGGTCGACGAGAGGGCAGAGCGAGCTCCGGTGAGGTCATCGGTGAAGACGGTGCAGGGCTCTCTAGGCATGGGCGAGGGCGGCGATGGATTCTCTGTCCCTCGGCGATCCTCTAGGACTTAAAGGCGCGGCAAGGCGAGGTCTAAGCTGGTCGGGATCGTGCGGTGCACTGAGCGAGGGCGGCGGTGTTCGACGCGGTTCCTCCAGGCTGCTGGTCGCGAGGCGGCGAATGAGGATGTCTGGGCGGTTGCTGGGCCTGCTGCGGGTGCTGCCACGCAAGGCTAGGGCTTAGCGAGGCCGGTGCTGCTCTGGCGGGCGCGGTGCTCCGGGGTGATCGGGATGGCGGACAGAGGCATGGGCGCGAGCAAATGCGGCTGGTCCTCCGCTCGACTTTTGTTGGGGGCTGGTCGAGGTGGTGCGGTGTGATGGCGCCTGTCTGCCAGCGAGCGAAGGAGAGCGTGGGATGGGCTGGCGCGAGCTGTCCATGGTCGACTTGGTGCATGGCGTCGGGCGGCTTGGCACTAGAGCAGATAGGGGAGAGGGAGAGAGAGCTAGGGCCGGGGTTTTAGCTGGGGGGACAAGGGGACCGAGTTAGGCCCAAATGGTGACCAATTCCACTCCTCACTATAGTGTTTTGGACTTTGCAAGGTTTGTGTCTGCCACCTGTTTGATGAAATGGCCGCAAGAGACCAAAGTTTGAATTTTGGTTTCAAAATTTTTGAGTGTTCTGCACTGACGCTAGGTAGTCTCTGGTTGCAAGGGTTTTGAAAGTGGAGCTCAAATTGATGATTTTTGAAATAGGGGTGATCTAGACATATGCATTGAATTCAATTTTCACATGCCATTTAAAATAAGTATTTGAATGTTTTTAGCAGATCAAAAAGTAGGCCTTGGTACCTCATTATGTGTACTAGCAAGGGGTGTAAAGATCCAGAATTATTTCTATTGAGAAATGAGTGCTAGGAACACTCAAAGTAGTGTAGTGGATTAAAATGATCAAAATGACCATTCCTCCTTTTTAATTGTTTTTGATTTGATTTTCTTTGGGATTTGCTTGGGAAAGAGTTAGATGATGTTTAAATCACCATACAAACATTTTATAACCAAGGAATCACAGAACCATGGCAATTCAAATCAATTCCTAAATTAAATGCACATACACATGAATGCTTTCATTTTTAATTTGGAAAAGTTTTTGTTAACCCTAATTTTGATGATTTGGATCTTGATAAGCTTGGATTAATGTTTTGGGATGTTACAAAACTTCCCCCCTTAAAAAAAATCTTGTCCCGAGATTTACAAAGATAACTAGGAACTAAAGAGATCTGGGAACTCTGTCTTAATGTAATCTTCGCGCTCCCAAGTGGCTTCCTCTTCGGTATGGTGGCTCCACTAAATCTTGAGAAACTAGATGCTCCTGGTCCTGGTGGTTCTGTAAGCTTCTTCTAAGATACGGATGGGCACTTCCCGATAGGTCAGGTCATTGTTGATTTCCACAGCTCTATGATCGATGTTCTTGAAAACTTCAGTCTTCTCGGGCACTTCCAGGCATTTGCGAAGTAACGAGATATGGAACACATTATGGATGGCTGACATCTCTTTAGGCAGTTCCAGTTGATACGATACTTCTCCTCGACGGTTTAGAATCTTAAATAGTGTAACT
This sequence comes from Avena eriantha, assembly GCA_910589775.1. Taxonomy (NCBI): domain Eukaryota; kingdom Viridiplantae; phylum Streptophyta; class Magnoliopsida; order Poales; family Poaceae; genus Avena; species Avena eriantha. The sequence continues at coordinate 69,280,695 of OU342740.1, forward strand.
ACCTCGGTGAATTACGCTCTTAGTTACATGCCTGGATGAACGAAAGTGGTTAAAATAGTATGGTGGGTCCCAGGGCCACTCACGGTAGACCTTTCGGCCGTCCTAACCACTTTCAGATCATCGGGACAAGAACGAGCGGCATAATCGGCAGGCGAAGGGATCAACTACATACACAAATGAGTATGTATGCAAGCCACATACAACAGTCCTCAGAGCCATTCCATCTAAAAAGAAATGGAAATATTGCAACGCCATACGACAAGATTCAAATATCCTAGATAGAGATAATAATTTAGGATAGCTCCTCATACAACACACATCAGAGTATCAGGCGGAAGCGGAAAGCAAGATCCGAGTACGGATAAGAAGCAAATCGGCATAAGATGCCACATAAATAAACACATCCCGCCCATAGATCTCACAGATCCCCGTTCCCGGAATCTCTACACCGAATGATCGTTGCCAACATCATCTATCTCCTCCGTCCAGTATCCATCTTGCGAATACACCTGTTCATCTGAATCAAACAATTTATCGTGTGAGACCCTAGGGGTACTCAGCAAGTCTTTATGCCACTAAAGGGGACACAACCTGGGGGTGACGCAATTGCAGCAAAAGGTAATACCTAACAATTCTATAGATACTCGCTAACCATCCGCCTAACCAATGATAGACGGATGTCCGTGAATTAAGAACAACAGTTATAACCGTATAATTAACAGATCCATCCTCCTCCTCGCTTACCAACGAGGAAGCGGATGAACAACACCCATCATCCGTTGGCAGTTTTATTAACCATTCCATGAGTATTGCACTGTTTACTAGTCAAGTTCTTAGTCAAATTAAAAGCGGTACTTTAGTTATACTTGTCTATGATTGAGAAACTGTGCTCCAAGTCGTCCATAACCGCGGACACGGCTTTTAGAAAGATTTACCCTGCAGGGGTGCACGAATAGCAACACACACTCGATCAACCTCGGAAAAACCAAATCAAAACCCAACGAGGCATTCACAACAAAGCAATCACAGGATTCAGAAATATTTCAGGGGGCCACCCCAATAAGCTACCCGCAACAAAGTTGGCCGGCTCCGAGACGGACCTAGGGTTTGCGACGACGGCTGTAAACGACTGGGAACCCAAAAATGTGACTGGGCTTGTCGATACCGCGGAAACGTGGCGCGATCCAAAACAGTACAGGTGCTCCTCGCAAAATCTTAAATAAAGTAGTAACATGGCATAAGTACAGGATAGTAGTAAAGCCCCAAACTAATTGTGGCCCCAAGAAATAAGAATGAATCAAGCTCTGGCTCAGGGGGGTCCATAAGGCCTCCCGGATGTGGATAGTGCGAATAAACAAGGAACAGGAATCAAGTACTCGGGGTCCTACGGGACACAAGTGAGCATGAAAAACCAAATAGCAGATATTGCTCACCGGTGCCTCTTTCATTAGTTATCCCATTACTACTCAGGTTAAGTTGTTTAGGTACCTCGTTATTCATCAGACACTCACATACCCTACACATGCATTTCTACGACTCGCATGGCTCAAACAACTCCTGTAGTAATGGCTCATGGGATGGAGGAACAAGCTTCGGTGGGGTTTAAAAGTAAAGGCTATGTAGTACTTGAGATTCAATTTAATGCAATCGTGACTCAATGATGCAAGAATAAGATAGAGGCAATAGGTACTGTATGTATGCAAGCATGTGGTAGTGCTTGCCTGGCAGCTCAGTTGAAGTGAGAGATGGATCTGGGTAGTACTCCTGTGATTCCTAGTAATTCTCCTGCTGAGCGTCTATTAGAAGAAGAACCAAACAAACAAGGGCCAACATAAATAAAGTGCACAAGCATATGAATTAAAATGCGACAAGCAAACAAGCATTCCATGATGAATGATGCACAATTTACATGGCATTAAAGTAGCATGGCATGGTGAGGTGTGAGGTACAAAAATAAAGCATTTTATGATTTATTTAGTCAAATTTTATTGCCATAAACAGTTCAGATTTTTATGAATGACATGGTGCATGCTTCAATTCAGAACAAGGACTGCATAGATAGAACGGGCTCGTCGCGCTGATCGATTTAGACATATTATTTTCCAAATTTGGAGTTATAGAATTAAAGTTATTAATTTATTAAGAAAAAGGGAATTTTATTGTAATTTTAATCATATCGAATTTTTAAAGGGTTCAAACAAGATTTGAATGGCATATTTTAATTCCTCACATTTTTCTGATTCCAAAACATATATCATTTGTATTATTTGGATTTGTAAATTAAAAGTTATTTGAAAACTGATTTGAATTTGAATTTAAATAATTACTGAAATTGTTTTGTCAAAACAGGTAAGTGGCCAGACTTTTTACACACAGGCAGAGCCAGCCGTAGACACTGAGGAGTGGGCCACTGCTGACTGGGGCCACGCGCGCGGAAATCCTTTTGCTACCGCGGGCTTAGCCAGCCTCTGCGATTGACAGGTGGGCCAGCGACTGGAGGCCCACGTGCCAGCGAACGAACGCGTAGAGACTGCCAGGTGGGACCGAGCTGGAGCGCGGGTTAAGGTCAATAAAATTGCAGGGTGTTTTAAAGTGGACAGGGCGGCTGACTGGTGGGGCTAGCGAGTACTGCGGGTTAAGCAGCAAAAGATCTGGGGGGTTTTGAGCAAAAAGGACCGCGTGCACTATTCTTCTTTCTCCTCTGTGTGACGCCTGATGGAAAATAGCGCGCGGCGCGGGGCGGTGACTCGAACCGTGGATCTAGCATGCACGCTAAGAGGCGGAACCAGTGCGGCTAGCTAGGGGAGTTGACAGGAGGGTGGTTGGGGCCTAGGTAAGGTTCTATGGGGCGCGTACAACGTGCAGACACCAGCGTCTGGCAGCGCACCGAGGGTGCTCGACGGAACGCACGGCGCGACCAGGCAACGGCGACGACGGCGAGGATGTCTGGGAGAGATCTTGTCTTACCGCGAGGCTGCTGGCGGTGGTGGTTCGGGCAGAGGCACGGGCGATCGTCGATGTAGCAGGCGTCGGCCGGAATTAGGGTTTCGTCGGGACGACGCAGGTACTGGCGCTCCTGGGGCTCCTCCTCCACGTCGGCGCGTACAGGGAGCAGCATGGGGGCTCTCCTTTGTCTTCTCGACCACCTCCATGACGAGCACGGCGGCAGGAACGAGAGGTGGACGGCGGTGCTGGCGAGAGGGAGTCATCGTCGGTGGAGAGGAAGGAGGGGGAGGCAGGGACCCTGGGGTAGATCTGGCAAGCCAGGAGGCGTGTGGGAGGAGTTCAAGGCGAGAGGGAGAGAGGAGAGGCAGCCATGGGCATGGGGTAGATAAAGGTGGCTCGGGTGCCACCTTTTTCCATCCTCCTCACGTGCTTGCTCGGGCTGGGGCAGGTAGGGCATGGCAGGGTAGGGTGGTGGAGGCTGCCAGGTGGGCCAGGGCGCTGGTGCGGATGGTGGAGCCGGCTGGTAGCGAGAGAGAGAGAGAGAGAGAGAGAGAGAGAGAGAGAGAGAGATCAGGGAGGGAAGGCTCGGCTTAGGCTAGGGTTAGCTTAGGGAGGACTCGGGTTAGCTAGGTAGAGGCTCGGTTAGGGTTTTGGTTAGGGATGGGGTAGGTGGGGCCAGCCTGGTAGAGAGAGAGAGGGGAGGCCGAAGCCTTGGCATGGAGAGTGAGAGGTAAGGTGAGGGTTTAGATTAGACTAGGTTTAGAGAGAAATAGAGGAAGAACTAGGGCTAGGGATTCAATTAGGTGTTTAGGTTTTAAATCTGGTTTAAAAGACCCACTCAAGAGGAAAAAAGGTGAGGCTTGGATTGAGCATGAGAAGAAGTGGAAGTGAACCCAAGCAAAGAGAGAGAAAGAGGTTTAGGGAAAAGATCTCATTTGAATCATGCATGAAGATAAATAAAAGAAAAGGTGTTGATGAGAATAAGGGGAATGGTGGAGAGATGATGTAGATGATTCCCCAAAGAAGAATCACTAAAACAAAGGAAAAACAAATGGGATAAAGGTGGTGATGATGGTTGCATGGCCCATGCAAAATATTAAATGCCATGATTTATTTTGTGAAAACAATAATAATATGGCATTATTCTGACACATTCCCAAGAAGTGGAACTAAAGGCCAAGCAAAATATAGTTAGGATTAGATCCACCCCATTCACATGAGCTAGAATAAAATCATAAGGAAAAAAATACAAGCTCATGGATTAATGGAATGGTGGAATTATAAGGTGGTGACAAAGAAAGGTGGTAGAGTGGAATAAAAAGATATGCCCCCAACTCAACTTGGGCATTTAAACAATATATCAATAACCAAATACAATATCAAGAGGCAAATACAATTAATAATGCATATGAGAGAAGAACTAAAGAAAGAGGGTTTTATATGATGCTCAAATGCAAGGTGGCATGATGACATGAGCATGATATAATTATGATGCACAATTATATATTAGGAAGTAGCCATTATATTACTAGTCCAAGTAGCATTACAATTGTTAGACAATTGGGATGCTACAAATGGTCCGATATATCCGGGGGCTAACTTTCCTTTCAAACTAAAGCGTTGAGTTCCTTTCAATGGCGAAACTTTGAGATATACAAAATCTCCGACATTGAAAGTCAGGTCTCTCCTTGTTTTGTCAGCATAACTCTTTTGTCTAGATTGGGCGGTCTTGAGGTGCTCACGGACTTTGTGAACTTTCTGTTCTGCTTCTTGGAGAATGTCGGGTCCAAAGATCTGACTCTCTCCTACTTGAGACCAATTCAGAGGGGTACGACACTTTCTTCCGTATAGGAATTCAAATGGTGCCATCTGCAAACTAGCTTGATAACTATTATTATATGAGAATTTTGCGAAAGGCAGGCAGTCTTCCCATTTTGATCCGTATTCCAACACACAAGCTCTAAGCATATCCTCTAGGATCTGGTTGACTCTCTCAGTCTGTCCATCAGTTTGCGGATGATAAGCGGTGCTGAAGTTCAACTTGGTTCCTAATCCTTCCTGGACTTTCTGCCAAAATCTTGAGGTAAATTGAGTTCCTCGATCTGATATAATGGTCTTGGGGGTTCCATGCAGACTAACAATTCTAGCGATGTATAGTTCTGCTAGCTTCGCACTCTGGTAGGTAGTCTTGATAGGTATAATGTGGGATACCTTGGACAATCTATCAACTATGACCTAGATTGAGTCATTTCCCCTACTAGAAGTAGGCAAACCGGTGATAAAGTCCATTCCGACGGAGTCCCATTTCCATTCTAGAATCTGCAATGGTTGCAATAGTCCTGTAGGTCTCTGATGTTCTGCTTAGACTTTTTGACAGATGTCACACTTGGCGATGTAGCTTCCGATTTCTCTCTTCATCTTGTGCCACCAAAATTGTTCCTTCAAATCCTAATACATCTTCGTTCCTCCGGGGTGAATAGAATAAAGAGTATCATGAGCTTCCTTCATGATAACTTGCTTCAGCTCCGAATCTGCTGGCACACAAATACGTCCTTTGTACCACAGTACACCTTCTTCGTCTTCGGTGAATCTAGGTACCTTTCCTGTACCAATACGACGTTTGATTCCGTCGATACTTTCATTCCCCTTTTGGGCTTCCTTGATTTGGCTAATCAAAGTGGGTTTAAGTTCAATGCTAGCTAAGAATCCTTTGCTAACTAATTCAGTCCTGAACTGCTCCAACTCTTCATACAAACTTGGTTGCTTCTCTTTGATCATGGTGTTTAGCCTACATGGCAATCTGCTAAGAGCATCCGCTACCACATTGGCTTTGTCGGGGTGATAGTGAATGTCAAGGTCATAATCCTTGATTAACTCTATCCATCTTCTTTGCCTCATATTCAGCTCCTTCTGAGTGAAGATATACTTCAAGCTCTTGTGATATGGGTAAATCTCACAGTGATTACCCATCAAATAATGACGCCATGTCTTTAATGCTAGAACCACAACTGCTAGCTCAAGATCATGGGTCGGATAGTTCTGCGCATGCTGCTTCAGTTGTCGAGACAGATACGCGATGAATTTGCCTTCTTGCATCAATACACATCCTAGACCAATCTTGGATGCGTCACAATACACACCAAACGGCTTCTTGATGTCTGGCATGATTAATATTGGGGCTGATATCAATCTCTTCTTCAGCTCCTAAAAACTGGCTTCACATTTGTCTGTCCATTCAAACTTCTTGTCCTTCTTCAACAATTGGGTCATGGGTCTGGCGATGCTTGAGAACCCTTCTACGAACTTGCGGTAATATCCCGCTAATCCGAGAAATGCACGGACTTGGGTTTGAGTGGTTGGGGCTTCCCATTCTTCAACATCCTTGATCTTGGCGGGATCAACACAGACTCCTCCGGCAGACACAATATGTCCTAGGAATCCTTCTTCTTTCAGCCAACACTCACACTTGCTGAACTTGGCATATAACTGATGCTCTCTCAGGGTTTCTAGGATGCTTCTCAGATGTTGCTTATGCTCTTCTTCTGACTTGGAGTAGATAAGGATGTCGTCGATAAACACAACTACAAACTTATCATTCATAAAGATCTTATTCATGAGATTCATGAAATAAGCAGGGGCATTTGTTAATCGAAAAGACATAACCGTATACTCGTATAAACCATAGCGAGTAGTAAAGGCGGTCTTCGGAATATCCATTGCACGAATCTTAAGTTGGTGATAACTAGTCCTAAGATCAATCTTTGAGAATACCTAGGCTTCAGTCAACTGATCAAATAGATCCTCTATCTTTGGCAGGGGGTACTTGTTCTTGATGGTGACATCATTCAACTTTCTGTAATCTGTGCACAGACGGTTGCCTCCATCTTTCTTGTCGACGAATAACACTGGTGATCTCCATGGCGATGCGCTTGGTTGAATCAAGCCTTTCTCTAACATGGCATCCAATTGCTTCTTCAGTTCCACTAACTCTGAGGGGTTCATGCTATAGGGTCTCTGGGCTATAGGTCCGGTTCCGGGGATTAGTTTGATAATGAACTCAATATCCCTATCCGGGGGCATACCTGGCAATTCATCTAGGAATACGTCGGGGTATTCACAGACTACTCTGAATTGGTCAATGGTGGGCAGGGCTACAATCTTGTTGCACTTGAATTGACGGGGTAAGGTTTCAGAGATATGCTCTACTGTTACTCCAGAGCTACTGGTCATGGTGATGGCTTTCTTAGCATAGTCTATCAGTTCTTTATGCCTTGACATCCAGTCCATACCTAGTACTACTTCCAATCCTTTGGTTCCAAGTACAATTAGGTTGGCATAAAAATCTATCCCATGTATTCTGATAGGCACAGCTTTGCAAATTTTTCTATCTTTGGTTGTTGAACCGGGGATTTGAACTATCATGACATGCTTCAGGTTGGTTGGGTGAATCTTACTAGTGCATGCAAATTCTTCGGTGAAAAATGAATGCGATGCTCCGGAATCAAACAATACTCTTGCTAAAACTGAGTTGACAGAAAACATACCCAGCACTACATCTGGCGCTTCCTGGGCTTCTTCTGCGTTCATGTGGAAGAGACGGCCGTTGTGGTTGTGAGGGTTCCCTGGGGCAAATCTTCTTCCTGGTTGAACACGACGCTGCTTCTGAGCTGGGGCATTCACATTGGCATTGGATGCAGTCTTCTTGGGACACTCATTGGAGTAGTGACCCTTCACTCCACACTCGAAACAAGTGATCTGGGACTTGTCCTTGACTGCGACAGGCACAACATTTGCTGCCAGTTGTGGGTGCAGTGTTGTTGTTGTTGGTGTTGGGAGGTGCACGGTTGAAATTGTTGGCATTGCCGGAGTTATGACTGTTTCCTCCGGGCTTCCCATTGCCTCCGCTACGGTTGGGGTAGCTTGGGAGAGACGTTGGGGGTCAGTTGTTCCTTGGTGCATATCCCGATGAAGGGTTGGGACGGTACTTCTGGTGACTGCTTGATCCAGACTGCTGCATCGTATGACGCTTGCGGTTGTCGTTTGCCTGGTTAATCTTCCCTTCCATCTGAATGGCAGAGTCGACTAGCTCTTCGAGATCCTCGAAACGGATGTTGACGAGGACTGTCTGCATCTCATCATGCAGTCCGTTCAGGAATATATCCTTCTTCTTGGCCTCCGTGTTGATCTCATCAGGTGCATATCTGGCAAGTGACAGGAATTTGTCACGGTACTCCTCCACAGTCATTCTCCCTTGCTTCAATTCACGTAATTCATCTCTCATTCTGTTGACTAGACCTTGCGGCACGTGGGTGCGGCTGAACTTGACTTTAAATGCTTCCCATGTCATAACTTGACCATGGTTCATCAGGCGGATACTGTTCCACCAAGCTCTTGCATCTCCTGCCAGATAGTGGGTGGCAAAGAGAACTTTCTTATTTTCATCAACTCTTGCAACTTCTAAGTTATTTTCCATGGTCTGTAACCAGTCATCAGCATCTAGTGGGTTTTCAGAAGTGCTAAAGATTGGGGGATTGGTATTCTGGAAGTTCTTCAGCTTGGATCCTTGATGATCATGATTTCCATGCCCTTGGTTATTGAGAGCCATCTGGGCGATCTGCTGCAGTGTTGCTAAGTTGGCTTGGCGCTCTATCCTGCTTGCTTGACGGTCTGCGATGAGATTTTGCAAGATCTGCAGCATTGGGTCTTGCGACGAGCTGCTCCCTCCTTGGTTTCCACGAGTCATCTGAAGATTGAGATGGATATAGGGGTAAGAGGGAAATTCTAAAGTTCATGGTTTTGGTTCTCAAAGATAAAACTTTGAGTTAGACTCCGGGTTTTCAACTAACTTCATTTTCATTCATGCAAACAAGCACACAGTACAACACACACCACAACAAACAAAGGAAAACAGATGGTTTGAAGAACCATTCTACAGACTACGATACATTGGGACCGGTACGTCTCATGCTACGATAGTGCCCTAGTGCATCTACTCATCGTCGATGAAGTCGGAGTCCTCATCGTTAGTGTAGAAGTCCACGGCATCCTCCTCCAGAAAGTCATCATCATTGCTGAGGTAAGAATCCATGTCTCCCTGGATGTCTTCACCCTCATCTTCTTCTTCTTTTGCTACAAGCTAGGCTGCCTGCTCCTTGACTGTGTTCTTGAGGTCGGCCACCTTCTTGCGAAGACAGGCGATGGTGTGATCCTTCTTTGCACGCTGGCAGCAAAGAGACTGGCGATCCTGGACGAGCAGTGCGAAAGTCTAGGCCTTCTGGTCGGCAATGGCACGGTTTTGGTTGGCTAACTCTCTGGCATTGTCCAGCTCCTTCTGACGGTCATACAACAAGAAGTCAAGGTTCTCCACTTGGCGCTTCAGTGCTGGATGACTTGGCATCTCCATCGGCATTCCCATGAAGTCACATCTTGCATAGTGGGCAAAACGGGTTCCTTTGATCTGGTCGACGCTCAGGTCACATAGACGGGCGAGAACTTCATGCATTGCCCTGCCTAATCCATCTAACCAGTTGTTCTCTCTCACGGAGAACTGAATTCTCCCAGAAGTTGGTGCTTCGATGCTTCCTCTAAGATCTACGGTGACTAGCCATTGTAGGTCTCCTCCTGGGGGTCCTGGAAGTGGAGCTCCAAGAAACTCCAGATGTGGGCGTCCCAGTAACTTCGACAGTGAATCCAGATCCCTCTCGAAGATCAGCTGACCTCCGTTTCCCAATTGGTAGAACTTGCTGAACTGAGACTCCATCTACAAGAATTTAGGATGAGGAAGTTACTGAAGTGATCAAGTGTGTCAATTTTTAAGTAGTAATGTAAGAATTTTGAGGAACATGAATTTTTGAGAAAGAATGAATCCACAAGGATAAGAGAGGAGATAGTTTTTCATAAATACTCACTTTGGTTTTGAAACTAAGTTTTTGTTTGGACGTCCATTCTAACTAGGGTCTCCTATGGTCAGGATGGCTCTGATACCAACTTGTCAACACCCGTATTTTTAATCCCAGATGCCCGTTATGCCATACCTCGCAATCCCATGATTACCATTTTTGCGAGACATAATGGATTGGATATCACAGTACATCATCCTTTACAAACCATACATAAGGGCTTACACAAATAAGGATCTCATGATCCAATCTTAATACAACAAGCAGCGGAAATAAAAGATAAGCGTAGCGGTGGGGTCCATCTTCAGGGGCACAGGCAATGCTGACGAAGGCAGATAGTCCTAGTTATCATAGCAGTCCTGTTGGCCATCATCTTTATAGTCTCCTTCATAGTCTAGCCATGAGAATAGCCAGGGACAAAAGCCATGACCACTCTTTAAGTACTCGCAAACTACCTCTAACAAGTAATATAGTTCTAAGTTAAAGTGATAAATCTAAGTTTAACTATAAAGTTAAGTTTGAAACCTAAGCTGAGTTCTGAAGCAAAGCAAGATAAAATAAAGTTCTAGAATCACTTAAGTTGGGAAGCTATTGTCCTAAACACAACCCTGTTGTGGTCAAGTCAAGATTCATCATTCATTTCATAAGTTGTTTGGAAAACATCTGACAACGAAATAGTATGGCCATTCCAACTGTCCATAACCGCGGACGTGGCTATTCGAATAGTTTGACACTCTACAGAGGTGGTACACTTTCACCACAAGATTCGATACATCTGTCAGGGATAACCCTGAATCATCATACTTAGTATGCAGATAATCAAACATAACCTTCCCTTTACACATCCTAGTATAAGCACCTCTCCTATGAGCATGGCCTCCCAACCATGACCATCTGTCATCTTGGGAACTGCATAGGTGGACATCATGAGATGTAGCCACAGCTCAAACCTCTCCCGCGAGGGAACTAATACTAATGCATATAAATTTCCAGCTAAGCCTTACCCAATTCAGGTAGTGTGGTTGTACGGTAAATTTGGAATGGTATCGCATCCGAATCCAACCATCAATTTTGTAAAAGGGTTAAGGCTCATGCCTCATCATTTTCATCATCATAAACCACTTGTGTTTCTCAACACATGTCAAAACACCTCAATAGAATGACTCATCATTCCAAGGTTTTCATAATTCATTTTCACCAAGTGTTCCCATCTAAAGTGACTCAAGTTTTTGGATCTACTCTAAACTACTAAGTTAAGAGTGTTCACTAAGGTGGAAAAGATGGGTTCAATCTCATGCCATAGAATGACGTCTAAAGGGTTTCTAAATAGGTCAAGTTTTATACTCTTTATGCTACCTTCAAAACAAGTAAAGAACTTTGGGTAAAGTAAAGGGAGTAAAGCTTGTAAATAAGACTTGGGGTATCTAATAGTGAAAGGAGTGTGACCAAAGCATGCCCAAAGCATCTTTGCAACCATCTAGTTCACTCCTAGCTTGCTAAGCATTATACTTGCAAGTGTTAGCTTGCATTGTTCATGGTGGCTTGCCTTGTGAAGTGCAGTGGTTGAAGTTTTCTTCTTCTTCTTCTTCTTGGTAGAACTCCTCCTCCTCGAAAGCTTGGTCGGTACTATCATCTATAAATACATACGGAGTATACAATCACCAAACAATACTTAACTAGTCTAATTAGCATTCTAAGACACACCTTTGATGATCTATTATCATCTCAAGCATTACAAGTTTAATTTAAATAGTTCCGCTCTTTTTAATTTAGAAAAGTAATTTCTACTCATTGAAAAATTAACTAAGATTTAATATTCACCACTTAAAATATGGGATCATGTGGACACATGTCATCACCACATATTCTAACATGGGGAAATATGATTTAAGGGTTACATCATAATTACTTTGGTTTAAGTTCATTATTTAATGATTTAAAGTGACTAGAAATGCCTATATAGCATTATTTTGGTACTAGTCCAAAGTCACTGCATGTAAACCTTAATATTATTACATATTTAGATAGACATGATAAAATATGAATTTTGAGAGTTGGAATCAACTCAAAATCTATCTTAGTTGATTTTATAAAAATGTTGCAAGGTGCAGATGCTTCCGTTTTGTTATTTTTACTAGGAGAGATCTATAACTCTAATTGAATTAAATACAACAGGCTTCGATAGATCTTTTCAATACCTTTCAGGCACAATTGGTTTCATGCAATTTGAATTTGTCAAACTCCTAGAATTGATTTTTAAACTAGTGGATATAAACTAGATTAACTCTAAATGGAAAAAGCTAAATTTGAATTTCTAACTCGCGCGGGAACTAACTGGGCCGGCCTACCTACGCATATTGAGCGCAGCGGGCGGCCTGATGTGGGCTCCGCGAGTCAGCGGCACAGAAACACCGAAACGGTATCGGGCATTCTGGGCCACACGATCTAAAGACGATCTAACGGTGGGGAGTCATCATCGACGACGGATTACTCTGGCAAGAGTCTGACCTAGACGCAGTGGTGGGGGTCGATTGGGGGCATACCAGGGCTCCAGCAAGGTCGGTGAGGTGGGCAAACGGGCTGGTAGACGACGGCGAGGTGAGCGCGGTTGTGGCGGAGCTTGGGGTGCCCTAAATCGCAGACGCCCTTCTCCTCCTGCTGCGGCGGCTTCGGCTCCAATTCCGGCGAGGCAGAGCTCGAGCGGGTTCGGCGAGAGCTGGGTGAGGTTTAGTGAGAGGTGGGGAGTGATTGAGTGTGGAGAAAAGAGGCTAGGGTGGCCGCTTTATATAGGGTCGACGAGAGGGCAGAGCGAGCTCCGGTGAGGTCATCAGTGACGACGGTGCGGGGCTCTCTCGGCATGGGCGAGGACGGTGATGGATTCACTATCCCTCGGCGATCCTCTGGGACTTAAAGGCGCGGCAAGGCGAGGTCTAAGCTGGTCGGGAGCGTGCGGTGCACTGAGCGAGGGCGGCAGTGTTCAACGCAGTTCCTCCGGGCTGCTAGTCGCGAGGTTACAAACGAGGATGCCTGGGCGGTTGCTGGGCCTGCTGCGGGTGCTGCCATGCAAGGCTAGGGCTTAGCGAGGCCGGTGCTGCTCTGGCAGGCGCGACGCTCCGGGGTGATCAGCATGGCGGACAGAGGCATGGGCTCGACTTTGGTCGGGGGCTGGTCGAGGCGGTGCGGTGTGATGGCGCATGTCTGCCAGCGAGCGAAGGAGAGCGTGGGACGGGCTGGCGCGAGCTGTCCATGGTCGACCTGGCGCATGGCATCGGGCGGCTTGGCGTCGTCCCGAGATTTACAAAGAAAACTAGGAACTAAAGAGATCTGGGAACTCTGTCTTAATGTAATCTTCGTGCTCCCAAGTGGCTTCCTCTTCGGTATGGTCGCTCCACTAAATCTTGAGAAACTTGATGCTCCTGGTCCTGGTGGTTCTGTAAGCTTCTTCTAAGATACGGATGGGCACTTCCCGATAGGTCAGGTCATTGTTGATTTCCATTGCTCTGTGATCGATGTTCTTGAAAACTTCAGTCTTCTCGGGCACTTCCAGGCATTTGCGAAGTAACGAGATATGGAACACATTATGGATGGCTGACATCTCTTTAGGCAGTTCCAGTTGATACGATACTTCTCCTCGACGGTTCAGAATCTTAAAGGGTCCGATATATCTGGGGGCTAACTTTCCTTTCAAACTAAAGCGTTGAGTTCCTTTCAATGGCGAAACTTTGAGATATAAAAAATCTCCGACATTGAAAGTCATGTCTCTCCTTCTTTTGTCAGCATAACTCTTTTGTCTGGATTGGGCGGTCTTGAGGTGCTCACGGACTTTGTGAACTTTCTCTTCTGCTTCTTTGAGAATGTCGGGTCCAAAGATCTGACTCTCTCCTACTTGAGACCAATTCAGAGGGGTACGACACTTTCTTCCGTATAGGAATTCAAATGGTGCCATCTGCAAACTAGCTTGATAACTATTATTATATGAGAATTTTGCGAAAGGCAGGCAGTCTTCCCATTTTGATCCGTATTCCAACACACAAGCTCTAAGCATATCCTCTAGGATCTGGTTGACTCTCTCAGTCTGTCCATCAGTTTGCGGATGATAAGCGGTGCTGAAGTTCAACTTGGTTCCTAATCCTTCCTGGACTTTCTGCCAAAATCTTGAGGTAAATTGAGTTCCTCGATCTGATATAATGGTCTTGGGGGTTCCATGCAAACTAACAATTCTAGCGATGTACAGTTCTGCTAGCTTCACACTCTGGTAGGTAGTCTTGACAGGTATAAAGTGGGATACCTTGGACAATCTATCAACTATGACCCAGATTGAGTCATTTCCCCTACTAGAAGTAGGCAAACCGGTGATAAAGTCCATTCCGACGGAGTCCCATTTCCATTCTGGAATCTGCAATGGTTGCAACAGTCCTGTAGGTCTCTGATGTTCTGCTTTGACTTTTTGACAGATGTCACACTTGGCGATGTAGCTTCCGATTTCTCTCTTCATCTTGTGCCACCAAAATTGTTACTTCAAATCCTGATACATCTTCGTGGGGTATGGGGAGATACCTCATTTAAAGCAATATCCTCTTCTCTCCTTCCTCTATGCACATGAGGCAAGAGAAGGGAAGCTATAGTAGATTTGCTGCAATGCACGACCAGATGGGGAGGGTCATGGTTGATGTGGTGAGTGATGGAGAGCTCTGGTGATGCTTTTATTTTGGTTTAGGTCACTAATCCCTTAGTTTGCCATATATGATCAAAAAGAGGCTTGTGAAGGAAGTTTATTAAATTGCATTAGCCATGGTGGGGAGATGGTACTGATAGGTAGATGAGGTCAAGACATAGCTCTAGGAATTTATTGGGATTTTTCCTAGTTCACTAAAAATCCTTTATTCAAAAAGTGCATAAGTAGTTTCTAGAAGCTCAGTGGATATTTTTACATTGGACCAGTAGGGTTTTTGATGTGAGATGGTCCCAAATGTGAATACACACCTAGGGGAATTTTCCCAATATTTATTGAAGGATAAAAGTATTTAAAACAATTATTATTCCAATTTAACCATTTAAGAAAAGGGGCAAATAGAAATAATAAAGCTCTTCAAAAATATTTATTTGAAGTGGGAAGGTAGGTTATGATGTATGGACCTCAATTGAGCCAAAATTTGCGGAAGTGTTTTGGCAAAAACCAAACTTTCCTTTATGGAATGAGTTTTGGAGATTTTGACTATTAAAGAGATTTATTAGATTTGGAGCCCTAATAATTATGGAAAATATTTGATAAATCTTGATGATGAAGGTAGATGATTTAGGCAAGGTGTATCAAGAATTTTCAACCTTGGGATTGGAGAATCCAAGTTGATTTTGGTGGAATACCCTAGATTAAGGATCTAGGGTGATGTTAATTTCATACCATCAAAACCATGTTGGATCTTGGAGCTCAGAGCTCCCCATGGGGCATGGGATATATGGATGGATATACCAAGTGATGTATATCACAAGGGTGTAGAGGTTTGAGCTTGATCCTACTTGATCTCACCAAGGCAGGCTTTCAAACTTTGAATAAAATAAGCCTGTCAAAGAAGATTATCAACTAGCCTTCAAAACCTTGTGGGTTTAAGAAGCACAAAGATCCACTTGGAACAAGTGAAGTCGATATTGATATATCTATATGAGTAGAACACAACCATGCAAATATTTGGTCCATAGAAAGTTGGATGGTGGTGTGAGCTTCTATCAAAGTAGGCATGTTGGCTAGATTTGCAGGAATAGTTAATTTCTTGCCTGCAAAATCATCAAGAACAAGTGGGTTGGAGGATGATATAACCAAGGGAAAAAGTGGGCCTTGGTAGTCCTTAGGATGGTTAACAATATGGTTCAAGTGCATTAGAAAAAATGCACAAGGGTTGAGAAAGGGAGACATTCAAAAAGGTGATGTTGAAACAGATTTCATACTTAGCCAAATTTGGCAGATTTAGGGTTTTTGACTAGAATGTGTGTGGTGATGATTTTGATGGGTTGCAAGGTACCAAAGCATCATCAAGTAGATAAGTTTGAAGATTAGATTGAGTAGAAGGGCTCCATGGTTGATATTGATCTTCATTGACTTGGAAGCTTCTAGAATGGATCACTGCAGAATTGATCTGGTTAAGGGTTTTAGATGATCACCTGTTGGCTAGAGATTAGATCCAGATTGTATTCTTGCTTAGGGTTTGGTGATTTTAAAGTATCTTTATCCTAGTGATGAGCTCCTAGAGTAGCTCATACTATCTCAAGCAGACAAAACAAGTAGCTGATCCAGGCAATTCATTAGACAACAGATCAAGGCAACTCATCTTATAAACTAAGCAAACCTACTACTAGGGTTACCATAAAGCCTAGATCGGGGTAAGGATGGGTATTTTGAAAAGGTTGAGGTTTGGATAAGATGAGAGTCCTTGGTATCTCTACCAATAGTAGAATTCAAAAGCTTACTAAAAGGTTTTGGAGATCCTAAAGGTAAGAGTAGTTGAAGGTTCTGTCTTGAAAACATAAGGAGATTATATTATTTATCTCTCCATATTTTTGTAAATAGAAGATACTAAAATAGTTTTGGTTACATAAGCATCTTGGCCCAAGGTTTTGAAATGCCAGAACATTTGAGAATATGTAGATGAGCCAGGATAGTTTTGTTAAATAGCTTTTGTCAACTGATGGTGAGGTAAGGAGTATCATATGGTATACACTCACAGGCACAAGCACAAACAGACAACAAGCAAACACTGTACCAATGAACAAGAAAAAGTTTTTGTTCCCCCTGTTTTTTGCATTCTGGACAACTAATCCGGGTTGCTGAAATTGGGATGTTACAGTTAACTTGCATTGTTAATGATGGCTTGCTAAGTATAATACTTGCAAGTGTTAGCTTGACACTAATAGCTTGCCTTGGTTGGTGTAGTGGTTGAAATTCTCTTCCTCCTCCTCTTGGTAGAACTCCTCCTCCTCGAAGACTTGGTCGGTAATATTGTCTAAAAATACATACGGAATACACAATCACCAAACAATACTTAACTAGTCTACTTAGCACACTAAGGCACACATTTGATGATCTAGTATCATCACCAAGATCACAAGGTTTAATGAACTAGTTTCATTTATTTTATTTGAGAAAAGTAATTTCTACTCATTGAAATTAATTAAGATTTAAATATTCTCCAATTAAGATATGGGATCATGTGGACACATGTCATCACCACATATTCTAATATATGGGAATGTGATTTAAAGGTTGGATCACATTTTAATAAGTTTAAGTTTAATATCTAATGGTTTAAAGTGACTAGAAATGCCTATATAGCATTATTTCGGTACCATTCCAAAGTCACGACATGCAAACCTTAATATTATTACATATTTAGATAGGTAAATGTGATTTTTGAGAGGTGGAATCAACTCAAAAGCTATTATGGTTGATTTTAGAAATGTTTGAATGTGGAAAAGCTTCTGTCTTGTTATTTTTGCTTGGAGAGATCTATAACTCTAAATGATTTAAATCCAACGGGCTTGGATATATATTTTAATTAGCTTTCCAACAAAATTGGAATCACTTAATTTGGATTCGTAAAACTCCCTGAATTGATTTTTTGAACTAAGGGACAAAACTAAGTTTCAGCTAAAATAGATAAATCTAAATTTGAAACTGTGGGCTTAGGCGGGAACACAAACATGCCGGCCCAGATTCACTCCACGGCGCTGAGGACTGCTGACAGGGGGTCCCGCCTATCAGTGGCTCATTAAACGCGAAGCAGTACGGGGCAACATGGACCGTGGGATTAGAACTAAGATCTACGGCTCACGTTCATCATCGACGACGAACATGTCTCCGGCGAGACGGAAACCTAGCAGCGCTGTGGGGGTGCAGTGGGGCCATACCAGGGCTGCAGCAAGCTTAGCGATGGGGGCGTTTGAACGAGGAGACGATGGCAGGGTCAGGCGAAGTCGCGGCAGCTCCAGGGGTGGACGAAATCAACGGGGGCGTCTCCTCCTCTTCTGCGGCTACCTCTGGCTAAATTCCGGCGGCTGGCTGCTCGAGCGGCTCCAACGAGAGGTGGGGAAGGACTAGTGGTGAGAGGGGAGTGTGAGAGTGTGAGGAATTGGTGCTGGGAAGGCTCCCTTATATAGGCCCGGCGAGGCGGCAGAGAGGTGTGGGCGGAGCTCGTCCGTGACGACGACACTGGGGGTTATCGGCGTGAGCGAGGTAGGTGGACGGTGGGCGGTTCCCTGGTGGTCAACTAGGGCTTAAAGGTGACGCGAGGGGCGGTGGCTAGCGGTCGGGAGCGTCTCGCGCTCTGAGAGATAGAGGCGGTGCTTGACGTGGTTCCCAATGGCTTTGGGTCGAGCGGCGGGGCACGGGCGTGTTTGGTGGGTTGAGGTGGTCAAGGCGGAGCGACGCGCGCGGGCTATGGTCGAGGCGCGACGTGTGGCGCTCTGGCGGGGACGGCGCTCTGGCATGCACTGGCGCGACGCAGAGAGCTTAGTGCAGGGCTTGTTCTCGGTGGTCCAGGGCGTGGCAGTGTCGTGGGATGGACAGGGGACGGCGGTGAGGTCACGCCTCCCTTCCTGGAGCGGCGGAGAGGGGCTGGTGGTCTCCTGCGAGCCATTCATGATCGACCAGCGGGCATGGCGTCGGGGTGGCGCGGCACTACTTCCCTAGGCCATTTGGTAGGTCCTTGATGGCCTGGTTGGGGTTAGGGGAGACAAGGGAATTGAATTGGGTTCAACTGGCTCGACAAAATTTGATCAAAAACAGTGATAATTAGGACAGTTTGATTCTTCCCACCAAGTGTTCAACACAATGGCCGCAAGAATTTAATTTTTGAATTTTGAAATGAAATTTGGTGGGGTTGTTTGTCACATGCTTAAGCATCTCTGGTTGCTAGGATTTGTCAAATGGAGTTTATTTGGATGGTTTTTGAAAAGGGTGATCTAGACATATGAGGTAGATTCCATTTTCAAATGTCTTTTAAAATTAGAGTTTGAATGTTTTTGGGAGCTCACAAAGTGGGCCTTGGTACACCTTAACTTGTAATAGCAAGGGGTGCAAAGATCCACAATTGTTTCTGTTTGACAATGAGTGCTAGGAACACCCAAAGTGGGCCAGTTGATTAAAATAGCAAAAGTGACCATTTCCATTATTAATTCTTTTTGATTTCTTTTTCTTTCGATTTTGCTAGGGAATGATCTAGATGATGTGTAATTCACCTTAGATTCATTTTACAACCATTATAACAAACAATCATGGCATTTCAAAACAACTCCTATTTAATGTAACACTCATATGCTTGCTTAAATATTTTAAATGGGAAAAAGTTTTTGTTAACCCTAAATTGGGTAATTAGGATCTTGATAACTTGGATTAAAGTTTTGGGATGTTACAATCTCAAAGTGTGGAAAATCGCGTCGCTTAGAGAGGGGGCGGACTTTCCTTCGGATTTTCTGGCCAGGGCCAGAGTTTTTGTCCAGGCCAGATAATCCGCCCCCTGAGAAGTTTGCTAAGGGAGGCACGACGTGACCTTCTGTGTGGGGGAAGAATTTTCCCTGGATAATCCGAAGCTAGGGCGGAGTTTCACCCCCGGCCGGATAATCCAGCCTTCACATGGGCCGGATAATCCGGCCCCAGACTTCACCAACGGCCATGTTTGGATAGGGGGTATAAAAGCCCCAATCACCCCTCCCGTCAGATCTCTTGATTCATTATAAAAAGTACTGGTCTATTGCAAAAGCTCTCATTCAAGGTCTCCCACTTTAACCACCTGAAGGCTTCGATCTTTGGGGAATCGAAGGAGGAGACTTCATTCATCGACATCACGAATCAAGCGCTTCACTTACTCTCCATTCACTTGGAGATCTCTCGATCTAGTATTCTTGTTAATATCTAGATCTTGTGTTTCGGTTTGATAATATTTGTTCTTGTGGCAGCTTGTTGTCATTACGGGAGCCTCCAATTCGGTTGTGGAGTTGTGCCCCGCTAGTTGCGTAAAGGCATCGGTTCCCGCCTCGAAGGGTACCAATAGTGGAAAGGTGGATCAGGCCTTTGGTGGTGAGATCCATCGGAGAACAGGGTGAGGCCTATTGTGGCATGGTGGTCTTAGTACCGCCCACCCCTCCAACATAGATGTACTTCCCTTAACAAGGAAGGAACTGCGGTAAAACAAATCATGTATCTCCGTGTGCTCCAATATGGTTTCCTCGTTCCTCACTCTTACTCGCCTTTACTCGCTAGTAGTTAGGTTTGCATATAGGGAAATTCTTCGTGGTTGCATATCTAGAGAATTTACCTTTTGTGTCAAGCCTAAAATTGAAAAAGCATTAAACTTTGAAGTAGCACCTATTCACCCCCTCTAGGTGCCCATACGATCCATTTCAATTGGTATCAGAGCCTCGTCTCTTTATTCGGGCTTAACAACCTAAGAGAAGTATGGGTACTAAGAAAAATGGGAGTGAGGCTATGGACAAGGTCACAATGGATGACCTCAATACGTTGGAAACAACCTTGTTGAAATCCTTTGAGACCAAAATAGAAGAGATGGAACAAATGATTGCTCGTCTCACCTCATCTAGAGCCCCACCTCCATCTACCTCTGAGGCCACCACCCCACTATCTAAGGATAAAGCTCATGCTAACTCCAAGGAAGATGAAGTGGTGGGTGAGAAAAATAATGGCTCCGCTTCCAAGAAGGGAAGTGGTAAGGAGTATTATAGTGAGGTTTCTCACCTATATTCTCCCGACCCACCTATCTCCCACCCTCATATAAACAATAGGGGTGATCCAGCCAAGCATACTGCATCTTCATTTAATCAATGACAATTCTTAATGAAATCTCATGTGTGCAGTTCGTCGATTGAGCTTTGGAGGATCATTGAAGATGGCCTTCATATTGGAGACTCCACCAACTTGACAAGAAGATAAGTGGTGGACAGTCAACTAAATGCAACGACACTTCACATGATTTAGCTTGGTGTGGGTCCCAAGGACATGCCACATATTGAGCACTTTAACACCGCCAAAGAAGCTTGGGATGCTCTCACCGACTTGTTCATCTGTAATGAAAGCATTAGAAGAAATAGGTATGATGCTCTAAGCAATGAAGCTGAAGGATTCTACATGTTGGATGGTGAGGACCATGAAGACATGTATAGAAGGCTCAAGAGCATTGCAACAACGTTTAGAAAGCATGGTGCCACTCATATTGATGATGATGCTTGGATCAAAAGGAAATATGTGAGTGCCCTCATGCCATTTAAGCCTACGGACTTGAAGAGTTTGCAAGGTAGACACAACTACCATGAAATGACTTCCAATGAAGTCATGCATGAAATGGCGGCCTTCAAGGTAGTAGCTAAGAACACCGAAGATGCTCGCGCTCGGGCAATTGGGATGCAATGTTTCACTAAAGGCCAATGTTGTTGAACAAGATAAGGATGATAGAGGGTTCGATGGTGTCTCCATGAGCTATCCCGAGGAGGTCAAGCGTGCTCATGGTGAGTACATGGCCTTCTACACAAGAAACTTTTGGAAGGACCCAGCTAAGGATAAATCTAAACTTGAGCGCAAGAATGGGTCAAGTGGGCGAAAGGAGAATGACCCAAAACTAAGAACTTGCTACAATTGTGGAGACCGTTTACACTTTGTGGCTGAGTGTCCCTATCAAAGTAGAGAAGATAATGCGGCAGGCTCATCCTCAAAGAAAAATCCAAGGAACCTCGAAAGAAGCCTTTCATCAAGAAGAGTGCTCCCTACAAGAAGCAAACAAAGATTGTTTTGGTGGCACAAGAATAATACTCATCCGGAAGCAAAGATGAGGAGGATGAAGATAACACTCGAGAGGTGGCTGCAATAGCCACCACATCTACTCCCACATCGATCTTTGACTCCCCTAATGAGAACATTATCAACAAGAACGTCACTTGCCTTATGGCAAGAGGTTCCGAGGTATTACCTACTATTTCTTCATTTCCTAAGACCACTATGAATGTTGGTTTGGATGACCATACAAGCCTTAGGGTAAAGTAAGAAGTTATTGCTTTGGATAATTTTTTTACTAACTTGCAAGGTGAGCACAAACTTCATTTTGATGCTCTTATGAGCCAACTTGCTCATTCCGAAGAACTCCTCGAAGAAAAGGGGAGAATTGAAAGAGAAGATGCCATGGAGATAGCCTCTTTGAAGAATGCTCTAGAAGAAAAAGAGGAGGCTCAAGTCTCTCTAGAGGAGAAACTTGAGTCAATTGAGGAGTCTCATGAAGAGGTTGTTTCCCAGCTCATAAAGGAACGTGACAATGCTCTTGCTAAGGTAAAGAAATTAAATAAGGAGAAGATTGACTTTGGGGATGCTCATGCTAGACTCTTAGAGGAATTAGAGAAACTTGACATTCCCTACAAGGCATTGGATAGTGAACACTCTACTCTAAATGATTATTGTGATCAGCTCCAAACTCAATTGGACAAGTATGGTATGCCTACCACCTCCACACCATCCTGTGGACATGAAGATGTCATTGAAGAAAATGATAGATTGAAAGAAGAACTTGTCAAGGGATCCCAACCCAAAGGTAAGGAGGTCCTAGATGAGATTCTTAGCAAGCAAAGGACAAGCAATGGAAAAGAGGGTCTTGGCTATGTTCCCAAGACAAATAAGAAGAATAATAAGAAGAAGAGCAAAACTTCTCAAACAAATACAAGCACCACAACTAATGAAAAGACTAACTATATTGGTTTTGCAGGGGCAAATAATCCTAATTATGAATTATTTCGTGATTATTATGGTGATATATATGCTAGTTATGTTGGTCCATTTGATAGTTATATTTCTTGGTCTATTTGGGTTCCCAAGACCCTTGTCACTAACATGAGAGGACCCATTGAAAAATGCGTACCTAAAACCAAGAAGTAACTTTCTTGCAGGGCTATGCTTCCTGTGGGTCAGAATGGGTGCTCGATCGCGGGTGCACGAGTCATATGACCGGAAGAAGGAGATCATTTCAGAGATGCCGCCAAACCATGATCATATAACTGTCTCCTATGGTGATAAGTCAAAATCTGTGGTATTGGATCTTGGCAAGGTTGTCGTTGCCCATGATATCTCTGTGATGGACGTCATGCTCGTTGAGACCCTCAGTTACAATTTACTTTATGTTCGTGCCCTTGGTAAGATGGGTTTTGCAGTTTTTATTGATGGTGATTTGGTGGTACTCTTGTGGAGCAAGTCTTTAAAGGTCGATTTCATGGGATATGTCGAAAATGACCTATATGTGGTGGACTTTTCGAGGAAAACCACTCCAGGCCTGACGTGTCTTTTCGGAAAGGCCTACGTGGGTTGGCTTTTGCATCACCGTCTAGCCCACGTCAATATGAGAACTTTTCAAAGACTCCACAAGGGTGTGCACATCCTTGGACTAAAAGAAAATGTTTCCTTTGCCAAAGATCGTGTTTGCAGGGCTTGTGTTGAAGGGAAAATGCATGACTCTCCCCATCGAAAGAAGACAATAATTTCATCAAAGAGGATCTTGGAGCTCCTTCATGTGGACCTTTTTGGTCATCCATCTCATGCAAGCCTCGGTGGGAAGAAATATTGCCTCGTAATCGTTGACGATTATTCAAGATATACATGGGTTTATTTGTTCATGTTGAAGAGCGAGACTCAACAAACGGTCATCGATTTCGCCAACGAGGTCCAACGTCAACACAATGTCCCTATATTGGCAATTAGAAGCGATAACGGCTTTGAGTTCAAGAACTAAACTCTGAATGAATTCCTAAGTGAAGAGGGTATAATACACCAATATTCCGCTGTGTACACCCCTCAACAAAATGGTGTAGCTGAGAGGAAGAACCAGAATTTAATGGATATGGCAAGATCTATGTTGGCTAAATTTAAGTCACCATATAACTTCTGGGCTGAAGCCATTTCCACCGCATGTCACCTCATCCAACCGGCTCTATCTCCGCAAAATCTTGGACAAGTCACCTTATGAAATACTTACCGGTAATAAGCCCGACATCTCCTATTTCCGGGTATTTGGTTGTAAGTGTTTCTTTCTCATCAAAGGAGTTTGTTTTTCTAAATTTGAGTCTTAGGCTATAGAAGGTATTTTTGTTGGTTATGGTACCGAATCCCACACTTATAGAGTCTACAATAAGCTCTCCAGAACTTTTGTAGAATCTTGTAGTGTGGTATTCGAGGAAAATGATGGCTCCCGTGTGGGGCAAGTTGATGTTTGTGATGTAGATGTTGAAATACCCCAAGATGCCATAAGAAGAATGGGCGTGGGATTTTTCCGCCCCATTGAGGAACCCCTTGTGGTGGATCGGGAAGGACAATGCTCTACTCAAGTAGAGCCCTCATCGACACAAGCTCAACATGCTCCAATAGCTGGAGAAACTTCTACACCAACACCTCCAGCTGTTGAAGATCAACCATTATCTGCTCCAGCAAGCTCCATGCTGGATTATCGGTGGACAACGGATTATCCGGTCATGCTACATCGAATGCAAAGACAGAACATATCAACCAAGAAAATGATGCACCTCCCAGGCCGAATTTTTCGGGTGACACCGGATTATCTGGCCCCTCTCCAACTCATGGTACAAGCATCCAAGACAGACATGAAGGACCAAGTACTCCCAGGAAGGATTATCCGACCACTCCCTTGGCCGGATTATCCAGCCCAGAATTTTTAGAATAGCAGCAGCCTCCTCTTATGGCTACTGATCAGCATCAAGGTCAAGGTTCTTCATCTCTTATTCTCGCTGATCAAGCTGAAGATCAAGGTTAAGCTAGTAGTCCCAATGGAGACTCAAATGATGAAGAGATTCCTCCAAGAAACAATAAGTTGATTGAATTTCACCGCAAAGCTCGTGCAGAAAGGAATCTTGAATTGAGAGGTCACACTCTTGATAAGGTTGTAGGTGATATCACATGGAGGGTTTCCATAAGAAGGGAGATAGCAAGCTTTGGTGAGAATCAAGCTCACATATCCATGGTGGAACCCGAGAAAGTGTTTGAAGCTCTTGAAGATTCGGACTGGGTTGCTGCTATGCATGAAGAGTTAAATAATTTCAAGCGCAACAAAGTCTAGAAATTAGTAGAGAAGCCCAAGGATTGCCGCAACGTTATCAGCACTAAGTGGATATTCAAGAACAAGAAATATGTCATTGTTGTAAGAAACAAGGCAAGCCTTGTGGCACAAGGCTATTCTCAAGTTGAAGGCATCGACTTCAGCGAGACTTATGCTCCAGTGGCTCGTCTTGAGTCCATTTGTATCCTTCTTGCATATTGTAACACCCTCGAATCGGCCCTATGCAGGTTTTAGCGATTCCCGCCAAACCCGCATAGAAACGATTCAAAGATGCCCACCAGGCACTTGCGTGCGGGTGGAAAACGAAGTAATACCATTACACAATAGTTCATGATGGAACCCACAGAACATATATATACACAACAACTCAATGAGTCAAGAATACAGATATACAATACAAGATCCAAATAACCTTGAAAACGATACAACATCCGAGTACGGATAAGATGCAAATGGGGCTAAGAGCCCTTAAGAATAACCAATGGCGTCCATAACCCTACCCAGGCCAAGCCAAAAGGGTAACCCTGCTAATGACGTCGAACTTAAACCTACTAAAACAAAAGGGGTGCCGACAAAGGGCAAAGCAAAAAGAGAGTGGTCAGTACTGAGGCCAGTACACGGCGAAGCTAGAATTTGGCGGCTCTCTCCTACATAGGTAAGGTGGATTGAAGCGGTAGCGCAACATGCACTAAACAACCTATAGAGACTCGATACAACTATCGTCTATTAGAGAGGGATAAGAAAGACCTATTCGGATCCAACCTGATAGTAACACCAAACATACCCATCCTGGTATTCCCCCTCGAGACCAAACGAGGAAGTCAAACCGAGGAATGCACATAGCTGGTAGTTTTATTCATTCCATTATAGTTGCAGCACTTACTAGTCAGATATAGATAACATGAGTCATCCCGAGATCATAAGAAGTGGGCAGTTTTATTTAACCGTTCCATTGTACTTGCAATACTTACTAGGAAAATACAATTAGACAGAGATATCCCAAACTTCCACCAGTTGTTGGAACTTTTATTATCCATTCCATTATAGTGAAGCTTGTTGGGAATATTCCCTAGAGGCAATCATGTATGATGTTATTCCAATGTATTCATAAGGTTATTGTCCATGTATGAACTACTGATATGTATCATTGAATATGTGATTCAATGGTGGAACTGCATATTCATGTTGTTCATACTAATTGTCCTTGGTCGTTGAGGTTGTGTTGGACTCACAACTTAGACTAATGTGAAAGTCGGCAGATGACTCGGTTCCACTTGTCATGGGCATGGAGATGCTATTCCGACTTACACGGATTCAGCTAAAGAGTTTAGCGAGTTGGACTGTATAACACCCTCGAATCGGCCCTATGCAAGTTTTAGCCCTTTCCGCCAAACCCGCATAGAAACGATTCAAGGACACCCACCAGGCACTTTCGTGCAGGTGGAAAACGAAGTAATACCATTACACAACAGTCCTCGATGGGACCCACAGAACAGATATATATACAACAGCGACTCAACGAGTCAAGAATACAGATATACAATACAAAGATCCAAATCACCTTGAAAACGTTACAGCGTCCGAGTATGGAAAAGATGCAAATGGGGCTAAGAGCCCTGAAGAATAACCAATGGCGTCCATAACCCTGCCCAGGCCAAGCCGGAAGGGTAACCCTGCTAACGACATCGATCTCAAACCTGCTAAAACAAAAGGGGTGCCGACCAAGGGCAAAGGAAAAAGAGGAGCGTCAGTACTAAGGCCAGTACATGGCGAGGCTAGAATTCGGCGGCTCTCGCCTACATAGGTATGGTGGACTGAAGCGGCAGCGCATCATGCACTAAACAACCTATAGAGACTCAATACATCTGTCGGCTATTAGAGAGGGGTAAGAAAGACCTATTTGGATCCTACCTGATACTAACACCAAACATACCCATCCTCGTATTTTCCCCTCGAGACCAAACGCGGATGTCGGACCAAGGAACTCACACTGTTGGCAGTTTTACTCATTCCATTATAGTTGCAGCATTTACTAGTCAGATATATAGCATGAGTCATCCTGATAGCATAAGTAGTGGGCAGTTTTAGTTAACATTCCGTTGTAGTTGGAACATTTACTAGTTAGATATAATTGTCTTGAGGAATCCCAAAACCCAGTAGTTGTTGGCACTTTTATCACATTCCATTGGAGTTGCAATACTTACTAGGCAGATATAACAAGACACAAGGAACCCTAGCTCCACCAGTTGTTGGCATTTTTAATATCCATTCCATTGTATTTGAATCTGATTACTAGTCACATATTAAGTCAAATTTATAGCACTACTTTAGTTATGCTTGTCTATGATCAAGATACTATGCTCCAAGTCGTCCATAACCACGGACACGGCTTTCAGAAAGTTTTACCCTGCAGGGGTGCACAAATAGCAACACGCACTCGAGCAACCTCGGAAAAAACCAACTCAAAACCCAACGAGGCTTTCACGACAAAGCAATCACATGATTCATAAATATTTCAGGGGGCCACCCCATTAAGCTACCCGCAACAAAGATGGCCGACTCCGAGACAGACCCAAGGTTTGTGTCAATGGCTGTAAACGACAGTGAACCCGAAAGTGTGACTGGGCTTGTCGATACCGCGAAAACATTCCATGATCCAAAACAGTACAGGTGCTCCACGCACAATCTTAAATAAAGCAGTAACATGTTATAAGTACAATATAGTAAATAAAACCCCAAACTAGTTTGTGGCCCCAAGAAATAGAAATGAATCAAGCTCTGGCTAAGGGGGATTCATAGACTCTCCCGGATGTGGATAGTGCGAATAGTCAAGGAACAGGTATCAAGTACTCCGGGCCTACGGGACACAAGTGGACATAAAAACCAAATAGCATATATTGTCCACCGGTGCCTCTTTCATTAGTTATCCCAACAATTTAATAGTTGTATTTAAAGTCATGATCAACTCCACCGTAAAGTATCTCCACCATTAAGGATAAGCCAACCTTCCGTCAACGGTGGAACAACAATGACGCGAACCAGCACATGAGCAAGTGACTACGACTCGCAAGACTGACTATCTATCAAACAACAGGCAATAGGATGTGTCCAAGGCAATATAAAGGCTGCAAGGGATATACTTGGTACGGAACACTAAAGCATCGCGGCACAGATAACACTAGATCAACAGGAGGAAATAAAGACTATAAATGCAAAATAGGTAGAAGGGGAAGGGATGCTCGCCTGGGAAAACATAGCCGAAGGTTCATTATCCGAAGAACTTGTCGACACTCGCATCCACTCAACGGCCTAATCCGTGAAGAAGCAAAGCACTAAAAGAAACACCAGATGCACTACTTAATACTGCGGTAGAAGATCCGGCATGATTATGATATGATGCATGGCATGGTAAGATGCGGTGCCATTAGGCAATATTAAGCGGAACCGGGGTCCCGACAAATAATTATATGGTTCAAGTTATTTATCTACCCCGCAATTTAAATGTAGTATTAACATGGAAAACATGGCATCGGTTCGCTACACCAATTTAAATGGAGTCCGGAATAAGACAAAAGTATCCCGCATATTGACTCCATATTTATTTATGAGGTGAATCGGCATAATGCCCCCAAACCACAGACAGGTATGCATGCATGAACAATTTAATATGCAACAAGTTTTGTATATAACATTTATAAAATAGGGGCTCGGGAAAAGGTTCGCACATCGGGTTCAGAAGATCTTGGTTCTGGGGGTTCGAGGTTCGACGGGGATCGGATTCGGAATCCGGGAAGAAGGGCTTGGTTTGGCGTCGGGGGCTCATCGGATTCGCCATGGTCGGTGTCGATCTTGTCGTCGTGAAGATCTTGTCGGGTCCGCATATCAGGTCGGTCTTGGCACCCGGGGTGAAGTACTTGTCGTCATCGAAGAAGTTCATCGCGTTCCGGGAAGGTGACCTTGGTGTCCCGTGTCGGAAGCCTTCGGGTACGGGGGTCTCGGTCATCGGATCCATGTCGACGATCTTCATTTGGCACGGTTCCGGACTTCAGATGGCGCGGGTTCTCGGAACGGCCTCGTGGCGAACTTGGATAGGCTTCAGCACATGTCAGAAGATCCTGGCGCTACACGGTACACACGGTTGACGAAGATCTTGCGCAGAACTCCAGTATCGCAAGAGAACTTCTCCACTTCGCTACACCTGGCCGCGTCAGACTACCTGGACGAGAGATGAACGAAACAACAGAGGGAACACGTCTTGGTCATGGACACATGCAGAAAAACCACCAAAGCATGACAGCCTGTTAGCCTTGACCAAAACAGAGGCAACGTTTGGTGGAGACGTGCTCGAGGAGGATGGAGGCCGGCTCCACGGCGAGGAACTCGGGCCCCAGGGAGGGAAGCATCGGCGCCAGGAGGAAGGGGCAGCATGGCAGGGGCCCATGGCGCGCGGGACTCGACCTAGGATGGAGGACGGAGGAAGCCCTGGCGGCATACTTGACACGGAGACCTGGAGGCCCACGGCCGGGCGCGGAACTCTGGTGGCGGGGTCAGGGCATGGCGGCGCGCCGGTCGGAGAGAAGCGAGGACGGACCGCGGAGGCGGTCGAGGGCGGTGGAGGATGGGAGGTTGAAGGGAAGTTGGCGGCGACGGACCCCGGGCTGACGGCGGCTCGAGGGGCGAAGCTTCCGGGGCGAGGGGACCAGGCGGACGGGGCCAAGCACGTGGCGGTGGGGATCGAGGCTGGATGGGGGCGCAGGGTTGGTGGCTCGTGGAAAACAGAGGGAGCCAAGCGGGAGGAGAGAGAGGGGTGGACGGGAGGAGTGGGCCTGGCTCGCGGGGGCGTGTCGGGCAGCCAGGTAAGGTGTAGGGGGCGCGGTTGACGGGAGGTGGAATGGGGTGGCGTGCAAAGGTGGTTGAGGTGGCGGGCTGAGAGCGTGTGGTGGAGGGAAAAAGGGAGGGGCTGGTGAGGTGGCGAGCTGTGATACGACGGGGTGAGGTGGAGGGGTGGAGGAAGTGGCTGGGTAGATTAGGGTTGGCTAGATTAGGGATTTGGTTTTTCCTGGTTTTTATTGGGGGTGGCCGGCTGGGTCGGTTCGGCCCGGTTCGGCTGCCCCTAAAAATAATACAAATATTTTATTATTTAAAACGGGACTTTTGAAATCCGATTGTAGACGAAACAAAATAATTCGGAGATCCGGGTTTTAATTGGAAATAAAGCCGAGGCGTTTAGAAAACAAAACCAGGCTTTTTGAAAATAGTTTTTAAACAAACCATGCAAGATGATGACGATGCTCAAATGCAATGTGGCATGATTGTAACACCCTCAAATCGGCCCTATGCAAGTTTTAGCCCGTTCCGCCAAACCCGCATAGAAACGATTCAAGGACGCCCACCAGGCACTTTCGTGCGGGTGGAAAACGAAGTAATACCATTACACAACAGTCCTCGATGGGACCCACAGAGCATATATATACAGCAATGACTCCATGAGTCAAGAATACAGATATACAATACAAAGATCCAAATCACCTTGAAAATGATAGAGCGTCCGACTACGGACAAGATGCAAATGGGGCTAAGAGCCCTGACGGATAACCAATGGTGTCCATAACCCTGCCCAGGCCATGCCGGAAGGGTAACCCTGCTAACGACGTCGATCTCAAACCTGCTAAAACAAAAGGGGTGCCGACAAAGGGCAAAGGAAAAAGAGGAGCGTTAGTACTGAGGCCAGTACACGGCGAGGCTAGGATTCGGCGGCTCTCGCCTACATAGGTATGGTGGGCTGAAGCGGCATCGCAGCGGCACTAAACAACCTATAGAGACTCGGTATCACTGGCGGCTATTAGAGGGGGGTAAGAAAGACCTATTCGGATAAAACCTGAAGCTAACACCAAACAAACCCATCCTGGTATTTCCCCCTCGAGACCAAACGAGGAAGTCGGACCAAGGAACTCACACAGTTGGCAGTTTTATTCATTCCATTATAATTGAGGCACTTACTAGTCAGATATAGATAGCGTGGTCCGTCCTGATAGCATAAGTAGTGGGCAGTTTTAATCACCATTCCATTGTAGTTGGGACATTTACTAGTCAGATATAATTGTCCTGAGGAATCCCAAAACCCAGCAATTGTTGGCACTTTTATCACATTCCATTGGAGTTGCAATACTTACTAGGCAGATACAGCATGTCACGAAACAACCCAGATCCACCAGTTGTTGGCATTTTTAATATCCATTCCGTTATAGTTGCATCTGATTACTAGTCACATATTAAGTCAAATTTATAGCACTACTTTAGTTATGCTTGTCTATGATCGAGATACTGTGCTCCAAGTCGTCCATAACCGCGGACACGGCTTTCAGAAAGTCTTACCCTGCAGGGGTGCACAAATAGCAACACACACTCGATCAACCTCGCAAAAACCAACTCAAAACCCAACGAGGCATTCACGACAAAGCGATCATAGGATTCATAAAATATTTCAGGGGGCCACCCCACTAAGCTACCCGCAATGAAGTTGGCCGGCTCCGGAACGGACCCAGGGTTTGTGTCAATGGCTGTAAATGACTGGGAACCCGAAAGTGTGACTGGGCTTATCGATACCGCGAAAACACTCCGCGATCCTAAACAGTACAGGTGCTCCACGCACAATCTTAAATAAAGCAGTAAACATGGCATAAGTACATGATAGTAAATAAAACCCCAAACTAGTTTGTGGCCCCAAGAAATAGAAATGAATCAAGCTCTGGCTCAGGCGGGTCCACGGCCTCCCGGATGTGGATAGTGCGAAAAATCAAGGAACATGTATCAAGTACTCAGGGCCTCCGGGACACAAGTGAGCGTGGAAGAACCGAATAACATCTATTGCCCACCGATGCCTCTGCATTAGTTATATCTAGCATTTTTAATAGTTGTATTTAAAGTCATGATCATCTCCGCCAATAAGCATCTCCACCAATAACCATCTTCCAGCATACCAACATCTGTGGTACTCGACGACACGAGATCGCACCTGAGCAAGCAACTACGACTCGTAAGGCCATTTATCTACCAAACACAGGTAATAGGAGGTGTCCAAGGCAATATAGAGGCTGCACGGGATATAACTGGTGTACAAAAGCTAAAGCATCGCAACACGGATAGCAATAGATCAACAGGAGGAAATAAAGACTATAATGCAAAATAGGTAGAAGGGGGAGAGATGCTCGCCTGGGAAACACTGCCCGAGATTCATATCCGAAGAACTTGTCGATACTCGCATCCACTCATTGGTCTAATCCGCGAAGAAGCAAACACTAGCAGAAACACCGGATGCAATATTTAATACTACGACAGAAGATCCGGCATGCTTATGATATGATGCATGGCATGGCACAGATGCGGTGCAACTAGGCAATATTAAGCGGAACCGGGGTCCCGACAATTAATTAATCGGTTCAAGTTATTTAGAACCCCCGCAATGTAAATGTTGTATTAACAGGGCGAAACATGGCATCGGTTCGCTACACCAATTTAAATGGAGTCCGGTATAAGACAAAAATATCCCGCATATAGACTCCATATTTAATTATGAGGTGCATCGGCATAATGCCCCCAAACCACAGACAAGTATGCATGCATGAACAATTTTATATGCGACAGTTGATAATGTCATATTATAAAAATAGGGGCTTAGGGTCACACATCTGGGTTCGGGAGATCTTGGGTTTCGGGGGTCCGGGGTTCGATAGGGTTCGACGAGGATCGGTCTCGGCAGGAACGTTCTCGGACAACGGAGTAGATCTTGTCGCATGTTACGAAGAACTCGGATTCGGAAGGAGGTCTTGACGTTCTGAGGTGAAGATCTTGGCGTGCCGAGTCTTGGTCTTTGGATCCGGGAAGGAGGTCTTGTCGAACCGGCATCATCGCCTCCGGGTCTCATATCGGAGAACTCGATGTCCCGAGCAGGTCTTGGAGTTTGGCGTCGGTCTTGTCGGCGGTCGATCTTGACTTGCCGATGGAGGCCTTGGCAGCTCTTGGTGTCGGCGGGATGGGTCTTCGGGTCCATGTGGAAGAACTTGGCGGTCTCCGGAGTCTGAGAATAGGCCTTGGCGTCCGTGTCGGAGATTGTCATGTCATTACGTCCATGAAGGAGATCTTGTGTGCCTTCACGGAATTCTTCGGGTACAAGTTTGTTCAACGGTGGTGGAATACTAGATCGGCCATGATGGCCTTGAACGGATTGCCAAAAAGACGCAGGCATCAGACGTTACCGAAAACAAGGTACTTGATTGGCACAGAGGACTGGGAGAAACTCCATAGTACCAGGTAGACATGCAACAAAGAACACGACCAGTCTTTGGCGCTACTGGGAGGCGGACGGGAAGGTCGGTGACATGCTGAAGCCCTCCTGGTTGCGAGGCAGTGAGGTACAGACGCGGTCGTGGCGTGCTTGTTGCGGTCGGAGGCGCGGGCTCTCGTGGATGCGACGGCAGGCAGGCGAGCAGAGAGACGGCGGACGCAACCTCGAGGCAGCCTGTGAGGAGGTCGCGGCGGTGCTGTGCAGGGCCAGGGCGAGAGGAGACCGTCCGCGGCCGTGTGGTCGACGGAAGGCGGAGGTCGAGCCGAGCAGGAGAGGTTCAGGAAGAAGGGGCACATGGACGAGCAGCCGGACTTGACGCGGCAGAGGAGAGAGAAGGCAGCAGCGACGCTGGGGAGGTTGAAGCGGGACGGAGCATCAGTGACTGGGTGCTACAGGGCCGAGGCGGAGGCCGGTGTGGCGGAGGCCAGCGGCGGCGGGCCGCGCTCTGCAGCGGGGAGCTGGGGAAAGCTCGACGCGGAGGGGAGGACGGCGGCAGGGACACGACGGCGTCGGATGGAGGAGGAAGCGGGGCAGAGGCATGCAGGGGGGGGATCGTGGTAGAGGAGCTCGGCGCGGCGAAAGGCGGAGAGTGCGGCGGCGGTTGGCGGCGGTGGTTGCGTTGAGGCGGCCGGCTTTCTCCTTGCGGCACCCGAGCGGCTGGGGACGCGGGCGAGGCAGCAGGCTCGCGGGGTTGGGGCGTGGGGGAGAGGATTGGCCGGTGGCGCGCAGAAGCAGAGAGCGGCGACGGTCGCGGCCTCGTGCACAGGCGAGGACGGACGAGAGTGGGGTGGTTGGTGGGAGTGGGACACGTGGTAGGGCCAAGGCGGGGTGGACCGGTGGCGTGCAGGTGAGGGTTGGTGGGCGTCGGCTTCGCGTGGGATCGAGGTGGTCGGCCGGGGTCAGGTGGACCTGGGGATGGGTCGGCCAGGGTGTGGGGCTGGGTATGGGGGTAGGTAGGTTAGGATTTTCTAGGGTTTGGGGTAGTAGGCCAGCTGGCTAGGCCTTTGGGCCTGGCCGGCTGCCTCCCCTAAAAATATTTTTTATTTTTATTTTAAAATACTTTTGTAAATAGTTTTTAGACAAATAAAAGACCCGGAAAAGACCAGAGTTTTGATTTGAAATAAAGACGGGGTATTTAGAAAACCAAAACTAGACTTTTCGAAAATAGTTTTATGCAAACAAATGCAAGATGACATGACAATGCTCAAATGCAAGGTGGCATGATGACATGAGCATGCAGTCATGATGATGCGCAACACAAAAACACGGTGATTTTCTAGTAGTGGTTTTAGCGGGATGCCACAATTCGACACCACTAACAATGGATCTCGCCCTCGAGATCCACCTCGTGGTACCGGGAAGAAGGTTGGTGATCTGAATCTTCTCGCTTCGTGTAGATCCTCGCGACACCACTAACAAGAGGCGCTGTCCATGATCGTCGAGAGAACACTCCGGGAACAAAGGGCGAAGGTAGAGGTATCAACAAATAAAGCCACCTCTAACTACGATAGAAGGAAAGAGACGATGCATTCTAATCCACTTCAATGTACAAGAGCGAATAGAGTGAGTAGTCGGCATGGGGGACAATCCATCACGCACCCAAACTATTACTCCGCACAATCAGTAGAAAAGTGTGCAACCATTCTCAGAATCAGACTGAAGATCTCGACAAGCGAGGTTCGGAAATAAAGAAGTGATGCAGGCTCTGCATTAGATCTGGCGTAGATGATGTCGTCGCGTCGGAAAACACCGGAAGGCACAAACAAAGAAACAAAGAATGGTACCACAGATAAAGGATCACTCAGATAGCATGAAGTCCAGAGATAGAAACACCGTTGCCAAAGGAGGAAGCGAAACCCTGAAGGTACGACGAAACCCAACCACGAGAAATCTTGGACTTGAAGAAAGGTAAGAGAGCAGATCCAAAACACGCAGAGGTAAGAGGAGAATAACAAAGGGGTAAGGAGTAAAAGCAGACCTAATCCGATATATCCAACCGATTTTGCAAAATAGTTTTGACACTCTACTTTGGCCGTTAGCTAGGTTATCCTACAGGCTGGACAAGTGGGGTATCGCAACTGCTGAGCTCTGATACCACTCTGTAACACCCTCAAATCGGCCCTATGCAAGTTTTAGCCCGTTCCGCCAAACCCGCATAGAAACGATTCAAGGACGCCCACCAGGCACTTTCGTGCGGGTGGAAAACGAAGTAATACCATTACACAATAGTCCTCGATGGGACCCACAGAGCATATATATACAGCAATGACTCCATGAGTCAAGAATACAGATATACAATACAAAGATCCAAATCACCTTGAAAATGATAGAGCGTCCGACTACGGACAAGATGCAAATGGGGCTAAGAGCCCTGACGGATAACCAATGGCGTCCATAACCCTGCCCAGGCCAAGCCAGAAGGGTAACCCTGCTAACGACGTCGATCTCAAACCTGCTAAAACAAAAGGGGTGCCAACAAAGGGCAAAGGAAAAAGAGGAGCGTCAGTACTGAGGCCAGTACACGGCGAGGCTAGAATTCGGCGGCTCTCGCCTACATAGGTATGGTGGGCTGAAGCGGCATCGCAGCGGCACTAAACAACCTATAGAGACTCGGTATCACTGGCGGCTATTAGAGGGGGGTAAGATAGACCTATTGGGATCCAACCTGAAGCTAACACCAAACAAACCCATCCTGGTATTTCCCCCTCGAGACCAAACGAGGAAGTCGGACCAAGGAACTCACACAGTTGGCAGTTTTATTCATTCCATTATAATTGAGGCACTTACTAGTCAGATATAGATAGCGTGGTCCGTCCTGATAGCATAAGTAGTGGGCAGTTTTAATCACCATTCCATTGTAGTTGGGACATTTACTAGTCAGATATAATTGTCCTGAGGAATCCCAAAACCCAGCAATTGTTGGCACTTTTATCACATTCCATTGGAGTTGCAATACTTACTAGGCAGGTACAGCATGTCACGAAACAACCCAGATCCACCAGTTGTTGGCATTTTTAATATCCATTCCTTTATAGTTGCATCTGATTACTAGTCACATATTAAGTCAAATTTATAGCACTACTTTAGTTATGCTTGTCTATGATCGAGATACTGTGCTCCAAGTCATCCATAACCGCGAACATGGCTTTCAGAAAGTTTTACCCTACATGGGTGCACAAATAGCAACACATACTCGATCAACCTCGGAAAAACCAACTCAAAACCCAACGAGGCATTCGCGACAAAGCGATCACAGGATTCATAAAATATTTCAGGGGGCCACCCCCACTAAGCTACCCGCAACGAAGTTGGCCGGCTCCGGAATGGACCCAGGGTTTGCGTCAATGGCTGTAAACGACTAGGAACCTGAAAGTGTGACTGGGCTTGTCGATACCGCGAAAACACTCCGCGAGCCTAAACAGTACAGGTGCTCCACGCACAATCTTAAATAAAGCAGGAAACATGGCATAAGTACAGGATAGTAAATAAAACCCCAAACTAGTTTGTGGCCCCAAGAAATAGAAATGAATCAAGCTCTGGCTCAGGGGGGTCCACGGCCTCCCGGATGTGGATAGTGCGAAAAATCAAGGAACATGTATCAAGTACTCGGGGCCTACGGGACACAAGTGAGCATGGAAGAACCAAATAACATCTATTGCATACCGATTCCTCTTCATTAGTTATATCTAGCATCTCCACCAATAACCATCTGCCAGCATACCAACATCTGTGGTACTCGACGACACGAGATCGCACCTGAGCTAGCAACTACGATTCGTAAGGCCAGCTATCTACCAAACACAGGTAATAGGTGGTGTCCAAGGCAATATAGAGGCTGCACGGGATATAACTGGTGTACGAAAGCTAAAGCATCGCGACACGGATAACAATAGATCAACAGGAGGAAATAAAGACTATAAATGCAAAATAGGTAGAAGGGGGAGAGATGCTCGCCTGGGAAACACTGCCGGAGATTCATATCCAAAGAACTTGTCGATACTCGCATCCACTCGTCGGTCTAATCCGCGAAGAAGCAAACACTAGCAGAAACACAGGATGCAATATTTAATACTATGGCAGAAGATCCGGCATGCTTATGATATGATGCATGGCATGGCACAGATGCAGTGCAACTAGGCAATATTAAGCAGAACCGGGATCCCAACAATTAATCAAGCAGTTCAAGTTATTTAGAACCCCCGCAATTTAAATGTTGTATTAACAGGGCAAAACATGGCATCGGTTCGCTACACTAATTTAAATGGAGTCCGGTATAAGACAAAAATATCCCGCATATAGACTCCATATTTAATTATGAGGTG
Organism: Avena eriantha; assembly: GCA_910589775.1. NCBI lineage: Eukaryota > Viridiplantae > Streptophyta > Magnoliopsida > Poales > Poaceae > Avena > Avena eriantha. The sequence goes on from OU342740.1 coordinate 69,318,310, forward strand.
AATCGGCATAATACCCCCAAACCACAGACAAGTATGCATGCATGAATAATTTAATATGCGAAAGTTGATAATGTCATACTATAAAAATAGGGGCTTAGGGTCACACATCTGGGTTCGGGAGATCTTGGGTTTCGGGGGTCTGGGGTTCGACAGGGTTCGACGGGGATCGGTCTCAGCGGGAATGTTCTCGGACAACAGAGTAGATCTTGTCGCATGTTACGGAGAACTCGGATTTAGAAGGAGGTCTTGACGTTCCGAGGAGAAGATCTTGGCGTGCCGAGTCTTGGTCTTCGGATCCGGGAAGGAGGTCTTGTCGAACCGGCATCATCGCCTCCGGGTCTCATATCGGAGAACTCGATGTCCCGAGCAGGTCTTGGAGTTTGGTGTCGGTCTTGTCGGCGGTCGATCTTGACTTGCCGGTGGAGGTCGTGGCAGCTCTTGGTGTCGGCGGGATCGGTCTTCGGGTCATCGGGTCCATGTGGAAGAACTTGGCGGTCTCCGGAGTTCGAGAACGGGCCTTGGCGTCCGTGTCGGAGATCGTCGTGTCATTACGTCCATGAAGGAGATCTTGTGTGCCTTCTCGGAATTCTTCGGGTACAAGTTTGTTAAACGGTGGTGGAATACTGGATCAGCCATGATGGTCTTGAACGGATTGCCAAAAAGACGCAGGCATCAGACGTTACCGAAAACAAGGTACTTGATTGGCAAAGAGGACTAGGAGCAACTCCACAGTACCAGGTAGACATGCAATGAAGAACACGACCAGTCTTTGGCACTACTAGGAGGCGGACGGGAAGGTCGGTGACGTGCTGAAGCCCTCCTGGTCGCGAGGCAGCGAGGTATGGACGCGGTCATGCCGTGCTTGTTGCGGTCGGAGGCGCTGGCTCTCGTGGATGCGACGGCAGGCAGGCGAGCAGAGAGACGGCGGACACAACCTCGAGGCAGCCCGCGAGGAGGTCGCGGCGGTGTTGTGCAGGGCCAGGGCGAGAGGAGACCGTCCGCGGCCGCGTGGTCGATGGAAGGCGGAGGTCGAGGCGAGCAGGAGAGGTTCGGGAAGAAGGGGCATAGGGACGCGTGGCCGGACTTGACGCGGCCGACGAGAGGGAAGGCAGCGACGGCGCTAGGGAGGTTGAAGCGAGACGGAGCACCAGTGACTGGGCGCTATAGGGCCGAGGCGGAGGCCGGTGTGGCGGAGGCCAGCGGCGGCGGGCCGCGCTCTGCAGCGGGGAGGCGGGGAAAGCTCGATGCGGATGGAAGGACGGCGGCAGGGACACGACGGCGCCGGATGGAGGAGGAAGCGGGGCAGAGGCATGCGGAGAGGGAGGGGTCGTGGTAGAGGAGCTCGGCGTGGCGAACGGCGTAGAGCGCGGCGGCGGTTGGCGGCGGTGGTTGCGTTGAGGCGGCCGGCTTTCTCCTAGCGGCGCCCGAGCGGCTGGGGACGCGGGCGAGGCGGCGGGCTCACGGGGTTGGGGCGAGGGGGAGAGGATCGGCCGGCGGCGCGCAGAAGTAGAGTGCGGCGACTGTTGCGGCCTCGTGCACAGACGAGGACGGACGGGAGCGGGGTGGTTGGTGGGAGTGGGGCACGTGGTAGGGCCAAGGCGGGGTGGAGCGGTGGCGTGCAGGTGGGAGTTGGTGGGCGTCGGCTTCGCGTGGGATCGAGGTGGTCGGCCGGGGTCAGGTGGACCTAGGGATGGGTCGGCCAGGTTGTGCAGCTGGGTGTGGGGGTAGGTATGTTAGGATTTTCTAGGGTTTGGGGTAGTAAGCTAGCTGGCTGGGCCTGGCCGGCTGCCTCCCCTAAAAATATTTTTTATTTTTATTTTTATTTTAAAATACTTTTGTAAATAGTTTTTAGACAAATAAAAGACCTGGAAAAGACCAGAGTTTTGATTTGAAATAAAGACGGGGTATTTAGAAAACCAAAACTAGACTTTTTGAAAATAGTTTTATGTAAACAAATGCAAGATGACATGACGATGCTCAAATGCAAGGTGACATGATGACATGAGCATGCAGTCATGATGATGCGCAACACAAAAACACCGGGATTTTCTAGTAGTGGTTTTAGCGGGATGCCACAATGATGACATGAGCATGCGGTCATGATGATGCAATGCACCAAAAACATAGCAATTTTCTAGTAGTGGTTTTAGCGGGATGCCACAGACTGACCCATATTGAGATGCAATGAACAAGTCATCATTTGCATGTCTCAATCAACGTAATCCTTAGACCAGAGGTTATTGCACAATCCGAGTTGAGGATCACCGACTTAGGTTCTGTCAAACACTGTTCCATCACTGGACAGTTATAAAGGCGGAGTTCGGGTCGACTGAGAATCAAGCTGCGTGATGTGAATAACGAAGACAGGATTTTTCCCCTCCATCTGGAGAGATATTCTCTGGTCCCTCTCAGAAGATATGATTCGGAAAGCTTGGCCATGCGCGTCTCGGTTAAGTGTTAACCGATGCAATCGACTAAGAGTTACTCGGATGAATCACTTATCTCGGATCGAGAAAGAGAGTCAGACTATTTAAGGGATGACAATCATTCGCCTATAGTCCGACAAGGTATATCGTGAGGCAAAAGGGACTTAGACGAAAGTCGCATTGGAAAGGTATGTCGTCATGACTTATTGGTACTTGGGACTCGGCGCGTTCTGCTAGGAGCCGCTACTGACTGATCGATCACGAGTTAGACTCGGAATCGTTTCCAGGTTACCACGAGCCTGTCGGGTCACACACTTAAAAGCGGGAGCAAGTTTGGGTTAGACCCAAACAGGAAATCTATTTGGCTTGGACCCAAATAGAGAGATGGACTTAGTCAGTGAGTTGGACTCGCAGTGACTAATATAGGCCTTTTTGTGAGTGCGCCACAAGTGAGTGGAGCCCACTTTTACTCCCTATATAAGCTAGGGTGCAGGTGCTTAGATCACACGGTTAGGTCACTCCATGTGTTGGAAACCCTAGCTCCAGTCTTGTCCTGTCGCCGCCGTACCGGACCTAGCAGTCCATCGCCGGCGCTCCTCCTCGTACGTTCGGATACTGGCGGAGGTGCTGTACGTTCAGCACTTGGACGATCGTGGAACCAAAATGGATCGTGAGGACTGCACTACATCAAGCGACGTGCTTCATCGATTCCGCAACTGCGCGTCTAGTGGTAATCCTCGTGGCCTTCTACCTGAGCTGGATCCTGGGATCACCGCGTAGGAAAAAGTTTTGTTTTCCTCTGCGTGGCTCAACAGTGGTATAAGAGCGTTAGATTCTGGTTTTAGGCTCGAGATCGTGTATATGTGATATGCGGTTGGCGTTAGATTGGATCTAATTGCAGTTTTGGTGGTCGATCTATGAGATAGATCGGTTTTGTACAAAGTTGATTGGATCAACTGTACTCGGGGGAATGGATGATCTGGTTTCCTTGATCTAACTACTAAGGTCGTGGAAAAAACATACCCCTACTGGTCGACTTCCGCCATCGTGGTAGACTGTGACATGTAAACCCGGATGCGGTGATCGAAGATCAAAGGGTTTGATCGAATCGGAGTCCGGATCGGATTTGGGTAAAATTGTTTTATCTGATGACGAAATCCATGTCCGGAATGCAGACGATGTCGTTGCGAGTTTCACAACGCCGATAGATATTGTATCTATGCATAACTTGTTTTTGTCGGATGATGTTGTGAATGGTATGGCTTATGTGCATGTGATGTGTGTAATCGATACGTGATCTGCGTATCACGGTTTTTTGTCAGCCGGCTGGAGCCTAGGTGCTGTCACTTTATTGTATAACGACCTGCGTGTTAGATTCTCTATGTAATTTAAAATTACTATCTAATGTAGTTGTTCGGAGAATCTGGAAGGCATGCAAGTCAATGTACATGTCGGCTACATGGTGTAAGGCGGCACGTGACAAGGGTTGACACGAGTCGAATTACAAGCTTTGTGGAGATGGAAATCTCCATGAAGAGAGCCATACCATTTCACATTATAATTGCTTTATTTTTTGTTATTGTTATGTCTCTGTTTTACCTCTGTTAGATAGTTGGTAGAAAGTAACCCCTCAAAGAAGGTCTAGTCGGTTTCCCCGCCAGTGCTGCACCATCACAAGTTGGACATTTTTGGTAGTGGGCTCATAAAATTCAGATGCTATCAATTATTTCCGACTAGGTGGGTTCGAGTCGGACTCTTACAGCGGAAGCACTTGGTAATCTAGACAGGTCTATCACAACGGTTGTGGGACTCGGGGAAAGGTCGGATGGGAGCCGGGGAATGTGATGCCACCCATCCATTAGGAGTCGTATGAGATACGATTGACAAGGAGTTGTCTACCTAGATCGCTTGATGGCTAGCGGTGATGCTAAAGCTCACTAGTCGACTTGCTTATTTAGGGTCCTGAATCACTAAGTAACCATCAGAGGGGTGTTGGTTCTAGTGGGAGCATAAATATTAAAGTGTTTAATATGCTTGCTCTTTATGGATACATGTCTTAAGTGTTTTGCATATTTTCTGTTGTAGATCAATGGCACCTAGCAGTCTTCCTTAGATTTCCGGTTTTGCTTTGAGAACCATCTTAGAGAAAGATAAGCTGAATGGAACTAATTTCACCAACTGGTATCGTAAGCTGAGAATTGTTCTCAAACAAGAAAAAAGGGACCGTGTCCTAGACAACCCACTTCCAGCTGAGCTGGATGAGAATGCGACTGTCACAACCACCAATGCCTACCGTTGGATTTGTGATGAATCCACGGATATAAGCTGTCTTATGCTTACTCACATGGAACCGGACTTGCAGCAGCAGCTCGAGAATGTTGAGGCCTACGATATGATCGAAAGCCTAAAAAGTATGTTCCAGGCTCAGGCAAAGACTGAGAGGTATCAAGTCTCTCAGGCTTTATTGAGCTGCAAGCTTAAGGATGGCGATCCACTGAGTCTGCATGTGATCAAGATGGTTGGTTATGTGCAGTCTCTGGAAAGGCTTGGCTACCCCATTAGCGAAGAGTTCGCTACGGACATAATTCTAAACTCTCTTCCTAGTACGTATGGCCAGTTCATATAGAACTACCACATGCATGGTATGGATAAGAAGCTCACTGAATTACATGGGATGCTAAAGCAGGGTGAGGCGGATCTCAAGAAAGGTGCCAGTCAAGTGTTGATGGTACAGAATAAGGCTATGTTCAAGAAGAGTTCTTGGACTAAGAAGAAGAAGGCAACGTCAGGAGGTAAGGCTGGGGACCCATTCCAAAGCGCTTCCTCAGGGACTAAGTCATCTCCTACAGCCGGATCCACTTGCTTCTACTGCAAGTCGGATGGCCACTTGAAGAGGACTTGCAACAAGTATCTGGCTGACAAAGCCAAGAGTGGAGGTATGACTTCCGGCTCAGGTACACTTGTTTGCAATGTTATAGACATTTATCTTGCCGATGCACCTAGTAGTTCTTGGGTATATTATACCGGATCAGTCATTGACATCTGCAACTCGTTGTAGGGACTGGTAAGAACTAGGAGCATGGCAAGAGGCGAGGTTCACATTCGAGTCGGCAACAAAGCGAGAGTCGCTGCGTTGGAAGTCGGCACGATGCAACTTCATTTACCTTCTGGATTCTTAATGGAGCTAAATAATTGTTATTATGTTCCAGTGCTTAGTCGAAACATTATTTCTGCCTCATGTTTGATGAGACACGGCTATGAGTCGAATATTAAGAATAACGGTTGTTCTTTATATTTGAATGATATGTTTCATGGCTTTGCACCTGTCCGGGATGGGTTATTTATTTTGAATCTTGATAGTGAATCTATCTATAACATAAATGTGAAAAGGTTAAAACCAAATGATCTGAATATGACTTACTTTTGGCTTTGTCGGCTTGGTCATATAAGTTTGAAACGCATGAAGAAGCACCATGATGATGGATTCCTAACTTCATTCGACTTGGAGTCATTTGAGACATGCGAATCCTGCTTTCTCGGCAAGATGACCAAGACACCTTTTGCAAAGAGTTGTGAAAGGGCGCCTGACTTATTGGGACTAGTACATAGTGATGTATGTGGCCCGAGGAGCACGACAACCAGAGGTGGTTATGAGTACTTCATTACATTCACTGATGATTTGAGTAGGTATGGATATATCTACTTGATGAAACATAAGTCAAAAGCCTTTGAAAAGTTCAAAGAATTCCATAATGAGGTACAGAATCAACTCGGCAAGAAAATAAAGTTTCTTCGGTCGGACCGAGGAGGAAAGTACATGAGCCATGAGTTTGATGACCATCTGAAGAGTTGTGGAATAGTTCCCCAGCTCACTCCTCTAGGAATGCCATAGAGAAACAGTGTGTCAGAAAGGATAAATTGAACCTTGTTGGACATGGTACGATCAATGATGAGTTAGACATATCTGCCTTTATCATTTTGGGGTTATTGTCTAGAAACTGCAGCGTTCACACTAAACAGAGTACCATCAAAGTCGGTAGAGAAGACACCGCATGAGATGTGGACCGGCAAAAGGCTGAGTTTGTATTTTCTTAAGATTTGGGTTTGTGAAGCTTTTGTCAAGCGACTTCAGTCGGACAAGCTTACAGCTAAGTCGGATAAGTGTCTTTTCGTAGGATATCCGAGGGAAACCTTGGGTTACTACTTCTACAACCGAGAAGAGGGCAAAGTGTTTGTCACTCGGAACGGTGTCTTCCTTGACAAAGAGTTTCTCAGCCGGGGAGTCAATGGGAGCATGGTGCAACTTGAAGAAATTCGAGAGGTATCGACCAGTAGCAAGTTGGCAAAAGCCTTGGAGGTTGAGCCAGTCGTGGTACGTGAGCCGGAAACAACACTGACACTGCGAAGATCGGCCAGATTGTGAAGTGTTCGTGATGTGTTACTGTTAGACAGCGATGAGCCGGCAACTTATTCAGAAGCGATGGTAAGTTCTGATTCTGAGTCATGGCTTGGAGCCATGAGATCCGAGTTAAAGTCCATGGATGAAAATCAAGTTTGGAACTTGGTTGATCCGCCAGATGATGCAAGACCCGTCGAGTGCAAATGGGTCTTTAAGAAGAAAACTGATATGGATGGAAATGTTTCTATCTATAAGGCACGGCTTGTCACGAAGGGGTTCCAGCAAGTTCAAGGAGTTGACTACAATGAGACTTTCTCACCCGTGGCGATGCTTAAATCAGTTCGGATCATGTTAGCTATAGCAGCCTATTTCGACTATGAGATATGTCAGATGGATGTCAAGACGGCTTTCCTTAATGGAAATTTAACCGAGGACGTGTATATGATACAACCCGAGGGTTTTGTTGATCCGGCTAATGCTGACAAGGTATGCAAACTTCAGAAATCCATTTATGGGTTGAAGAAAGCATCTCGGAGTTGGAACATTCGCTTTGATGAGGTAGTCAAATCGTTTGGCTTCATCTAGAGTGATCATGATTCTTGTTTATACACGAATTTTAGTGGGAGCAAAGTAAACTTTCTGATCTTATATGTGGATGACATATTACTGATTGGAAATGATGTCCAGATGTTGCAAGAGACCAAGGAATCATTGGAAAAGAGTTTTTCGATGAAAGACTTGGGTGAGGCGACTTAGATACTAGGAATCCGGATCTATAGAGATTGATCAAGGCGGCTCATTGGATTGAGTCAGAGTACATACTTTGACAAAGTGTTGAAGAAGTTCAACATGGAATCGTCTAAGAAGGGGTTCTTACCGATGTCCCATGGCGTAAAACTTAGCAAGACTCAGTGTCCTTTGACAACTGATGAGCGAAGTCAGATGAGTGCGATTCCGTATGCTTGTGTAGTCGGATCCATCATGTACGCTATGATTTGTACTAGGCCATATTTTTCCTATGCTCTAAGTGTTGTGAGCAGGTACTAGGCTGACCCTAGAGAAATCCTTCGAGCAGTGGCTAAAAATATTCTCAAGTACTTGAGAAGGACTAAGGATATGTTCCTGGTTTATGGAGATGAGGATGAACTCAGTGTAAGGGGTTACACGGATGCGAGTTATCTCACTGACTCGGATGATTATCGTTCGCAATCCGGATATGTGTTTGTAATAAACGGAGGGGCTGTGAGCTGGAAGAGTTCCAAGCAAGAGACGGTGTCTGCGTCTACGACAGAGGCTGAGTATATTGCTGCCTCGAAGGCGACAAAAGAAGCCGCTGGGTGAGGAATTTCCTCATGGATCTTGGTGTGGTTCAGGGCTCGTCCAATCCGTTAGACGTGTATTGTGACAACAATGGTGCTATCACACAAGCCAAGGAACCTAGACAACACCAGAAGAACAAACATATACTCATGCGGTACCACCTTATTCACCAGTTCGTGGATCAAGGTGATATCAAGTTATGCAAGGTACACATAGATGCAAACATTATGGATCCGTTGACAAAGCCACTTCCATAGCCGAAGCATGAGGCGCACCTGAGAGCTATGGGCATTAGATGTCTAGACATGCGATGTCTAATGATTTGCTCTAGTGCAACTGGGAGACTGTTGGGAATATGCCCTAGAGGCAATCATGTATGATGTTATTCCTATGTATTCATAAGGTTATTGTCCATGTATGAACTACTGATATGTATCATTGAATATGTGATTCGATTGTGGAACTACATATTCATGTTGTTCATACTAATTGTCCTTGGTCGTTGAGGTTGTGTTGGACTCATAACTTAGACTAATGTGAAAGTCAGCAGATGACTCTGTTCCACTTGTCATGGGCATGGAGATGCTATTCCTACTTACACGGATTTGGCAAAAGAGTTTAGTGAGTCAGACTGACCCATATTGAGATGCAACGAACAAGTCGTCATTTGCATGTCTCAATCAATGTAATCCTTAGACCAGAGGTTATTGCACAATCCGAGTTAAGGATCACCAACTTAGGTTCTGTCAAACACTGTTCCGTCACTGGACAGTTATAAAGGCGGAGTTCGGGTCGACTGAGAATCAAGCTGCTTGATGTGAATAACCAAGGCGGGATTTTGCCCCTCCATCTAGAGAGATATTCTCTGGGCACTCTCGGAAGATATGATTCGGAAAGCATGGCCATGCGCGTCTCGGTTAAGTGTTAACCGAGGCAATCGACTAAGAGTTAGTCGGATGAATCACTTATCTCGGATCGAGAAAGAGAGTCGGACTATTTAAGGGATGAAGATCATTCGACTACAGTCCGACAAGGTATATAGTGAGGAAAAAGGGACTTAGACGAAAGTCGCATTGGAAAGGTATGTCGTCATGACTTATTGGTACTTAGGAGTCGGCACGTTCTGCTAGGAGCGGCTACCGACTGATCCATCATGAGTGAGACTCGGAATCGTGTCCGGGTTACCATGAGCCTGTCGGGTCACACACTTAAAAGCGGGAGCAAGTTTGGGTTAGACCCAAACAGGAAATCTATTTGGGTTGGACCCAAATAGAGACATGGACTTAGTCAGTGAGTTGGACTCGCAGTGACTAATATATGCCTTTTTGTGAATGGGCCACAAGTGAGTTGAGCCCACTTTCACTCACTATATAAGCTGGGGTGCAGGTGCTTAGAGCACACAGTTAGGTCACTCCATGTGTTGCAAACCCTAGCTCCAGTCTAGTCCTGTCGCCGCCGTACCTGACCTAGCAGTCCATCGCCGGCGCTCCTCCTCATACGTGTGGATACTGGCGGTGGTGCTGTATGTTCAGCACTTCGACGATCGTGGAACCGGAACGGATCGTGAGGACTGCACTACGTCAAGCGATGTGCTTCATCGATTCCGCAACTACGCGTCTAGTGGTAATCCTCGTGGCCTTCTACCTGAGCTGGATCTTGGGATCACTGCGTAGGAAAAAGTTTTGTTTTTCTCTGCGTGGCTCAACAAAGCTGATACTAGTCATATGTTTAAGTCAAATTCACAACACTACTTTAGTTATAGTTGTCTATGATCGAGATACTGTTCTCCAAGTCGTCCATAACCACGGACACGGCTTTCAGAAAGATTTACCCTGCAGGGGTGCACAAATAGCAACACACGCACGATCAACCTCGGAAAAACCAAATAAAAACCCAACGAGGTTTCACGACAAAGAAATCACAAGATTCATAAAATATTTCAGGGGGCCACCCCATTAAGCTACCCACAATGAAGTTGGCCGGCTCCGAGATGGACCCAAGGTTTGCGTCAATGGCTATAAACGACTGGGAACCCGAAAGTGTGACTGGGCTTGTCGATACCACGAAAACACTCCGCCATCCTAAGCAACACAGGTGCTCCATGCACAATCGTAAATAAAGCAGTAAAACATGGCATAAGTACAGGATAGTAATAAAGCCCCAAACTAGTTTGTGGCCCCAAGAAATAAGAAATGAATCAAGCTTTGGCTAAGGGGATTCATGGTCCCACATGCGGATAGTGCGATAGTCAAGGAACAGGTATCAAGTACCCAGGGCCTACGGGACACTAGTGAGCGGTTACAAACCAAATATTATCTATTGCCCACCGGTGCCTCTGCATTAGTTATATCTATTCCCAATGTTTTAATTATCAGTTAAAATTAAAGTCATGATCATCTCCACATTAAGCATGTGCCAACCTTCCAACAACGGTGGAACGACATAGATGCAAAGTAGCACCTGAGCAAGCAACTACAACTCGCAAAGCCGACTATCTATCAAACAATAGGCAATAGGATGTGTCCAAGGCAATATAGAGGCTGCAAGGAATATAACTGGTACGGAAACTAAAGCATCGATAAAAGGGTAGCAATAGATCAACATGAGGAAGTAAAGATTATAAATGCAAAATAGGTAGAAAGGGGGAGAATGCTCGCCTGGAAACATTGCCGAAGATACATTATCTGAAGGACTTGTCGATACTCGCGGCCACTCAATGGCCTAATCCGTGAAGAAGCAAACACTAAAAGAAACACCAGATGCACTATTTAATACTACGGCAGAAGATAGGGCATGATGCATGTATGATGCATGACATGGCAAAGATGCGATGCAATTAGGCAATATTAAGCAGAACCAGGGTCCCGACAATTAATTAGGAGGTTCAAGTTGTTTAGATACCCCGCAACTTAAATGTTGACTTAACAAGACAAAACATGGCATCAGTTCGCTACACAAATTTAAATGAAGTTGAGATAAGACAAATATAGCCCGCACATAATCTCTATATTTAATTATAATGTGAATCGACATAATGCCCGCAAACCACATGATATGTATGCAAGCATGTCCAATTTAATATGCAACAACTTATATAGATGACATTTATAAAATAGGGGCTCGGATCAGGGTCACACATCTCGGTTCTGAAGGGCTTGGATCTCGAGGGATCGGGTTCGGGTTTCAGACTCTAGGATCGGTCGTCGGATTGCCGGGTTCGGGCTCCATGACCAAGATCTCCGGGTCATGACTTTGGGTGCCCAGAGTAAGTAATCGAGGTAGCCTATCTTCACACGGTTGCCATCATGTTTCATCCACACCAACACTTGCACATCACCACCGCATCGCACCATGAATACCACACCACCTACTGCTACGGAGATCGGGCTTAGCTAAACAGAGGGAGAAAATGAGGTCAAAACACTACGGAAGAACCACCACGTTGTGCTGCACATTAAACAAAACAATCTCAACACGGGGCAGAGACCAGACGAAGGTGCGCCGATGCACTTGAACAACAACACAAGGACGCTACCGGACCGGCTCCTGCACGCGTGGTTCTGAACAGCTCGCGCCGGCGCCAAGGCGAGGAAAACCGGCGGAAGTGTGCCTGGCTTGCTGCTGGGGATGGCTCTCTAGTTGCTGACGTAAGACGGGCTGACAGTGGCCGGTCTTGGTGGAGGAAGGGGCGGCCTGCAGCAGGGCTCACGCGGGGCCAGGCGCAGGAGGTGAGGTAGAGTGGAGGCCGCGGGCGGCGGTCGCGGCTTAGGGAGGCGGAGCGCGAGCGGACCCGACGAGGCGCCGGCGAGGTGGAAGTCTGAGGCGGCACCAGGAAGTAGAGAGGCGGCACGGGCCGGGCTACACGATGGCGCCGGTGGCGTGGGCTCGCTGGAGCTGCTGTAGAGAAGGGCTAGGCCCTGCGGGGCGGTCTCGATGGGGAGGCAGAGGAGGAGCTAGGCCGGCGACGCGGCGAGCGCCGGTGGTGGCCGATGATGGAGACGAGGGGGACACGAAAGGGCGTGGCGCTACTGGGGCGGCGACGTCGTAGGAAGATGGAGGTCGGTGGCGCCATGGTGCAGGAGCTCGGGGAGATCAAAGTCGAGGCCCAGGAGGCGGCGTGCGCTTGCGGCGAGGGGAGCGAGCTGGCTGGCAGAGAGCAGCGGCGGGGTGAGGTGAGGAAGGACGCGAGCAGAGGGAGGAAACGTGAGCGGGGATTACGGGCGGGGTAGGTGGTGTCGAGGAAAGAGACAAGGCGGGGGTGGGGCCGGGTTACAAGCGCGGGTGGGCGTGCGTTTTGATCGGGACTGGAGCAAGCGGGGTCAGGGACGGCCACGCGTGCGAGGCCATTGCGTGGCCAGGGTGTGTAGCGCGAGGGGTGGTGGCAGCGGCTGCTGGGTTGGCTAGCGGGTTAGGTAGCTAGGGTTTATCTAGTTAGGGTTAGGGTTTGGTTTATCACGCTGGGCCTTTGGGCCTGGCCGGTTTAGGTCTAGGGTTCAAGTTTGGTATTGCCGAGGTAGTAGGTGGCCTGGCCAACGGGCCGAGCTGCCTCCCCGGGTATAAATAGTTTTATTATCTTATTTTATTTGTAAAATATTTTGCAAATAGTTTTTAGGCAAATAAAAGATCCGGAAGAGACCGGGGATTGATTTGAAATAAAGACGGGTATTTAGAAAACAAAGATAGGCTTTTAGAGAAATAGTTTTAGGCAAGCAAATGCATGATGCCATGACGATGCTCGAATGCAATATGGCATGATGACATGAGCATGCAGTCATGATGATGCACCCAGGCAAAATGCAACGATATTCTAGTAGTGGTTTTATCGGGGTCCTACACATATGCTGCTCATAATAACTTTAAATTACAACAAATGGATGTTAAGAGTGCTTTTCTTAATGGTCCTCTACATGAGTTGGTATATATAAAGCAACCCCCAAGTTTTGAGGATCCCAACTTCCCGAACCATGTCTACAAACTCGATAAGGCACTCTATGGCCTTAAACAAGCCCCACGTGCGTGGTATGAGCACCTTAAAGAGCTTTTGCTAGACCATGGTTTCAAAGTTGGGCAAATTGATCCCACTCTTTTTACTAAGAAGGTTAAGGGGGAGCTCTTCGTATGCCAACTATATGTAGATGACATTATCTTTGGCTCTACTAATAAAGCTTTTAATGATGAAATTTTCAAAGCTTATGACTGACAGGTTTGAGATGTCTATGATGGGGGAATTACGGTTCTTTTTTGGATTTGAGATCAAACAACTTAGAGAAGGAACCTTCATAAATCAAGCAAAATACATCCAAGACATGCTCAAGAGGTTCAAGATGACGGATCTTAATGGCATCGCCACACCGATGTAAACTAAATGCCATCTTGAACTCAATCCCAATGATAAAGATGTGGACCAAAAGGTATAACGGTACATGATCGGCTCTCTTCTTTACCTCTACGCATCTAGACCCGATATTGTGTTGAGTGTAGGTGTGTGTGCAAGTTATCAAGCGGCTCCTAAAGAAAGCCACTTAGTGGCGGTCAAGATAATCTTCCGATATTTGGTTCATTCCCCTAATTTTGGTCTATGGTATCCCAAGGGCTCCAATTTCTCTTTGTGTGGCTATACTAATTCAGATTGGGCTGGCGACAAGGATGATAGGAAATCAACTTCTAGAGCTTGTCAATTCTTGGGAAAGTCTTTGGTATGCTGGTCTTCTAAGAAACAGAATTGTATATCTCTGTCCACTGCCAAGGCTGAATATGTGGCTGCTGCAAGTGCATGTACTCAATTATTCTAGATGAGGCAAACTTTAAAGTAATACGGTGTCAATTGTGAAAAAGTACCTCTTTTATGTGATAATGAAAGTGCAATCAAAATTGCGTACAATCCAGTGCAGCATACAAGGACGAAGCATATTGAGATTCAGAATCATTTTATTCGGGACCATGTTGCTCGTGGTGATATTGATCTATCTTTTGTGAGCAAGAAGAACCAACTTACTAATATTTTCACGAAGCCACTTGATGAAGCAAGATTTTTTTACTTGAGGAATGAGCTAAATATCGTTGATTCAAGGAGTTTGTCTTGATTACCCATGCACACACTCTTATATCTCCTCCTTATTTGGTTTAGGTGTGGGCATGTAAATAGGGGGAGTGTGGTCCTAATTGATTGGGCTAACCCTCCCCCCATAGTGCCAAAAGCAAGTAAATCATTTCTCTTAATATCATTTTGTGATATTGTGAGCTTATTGATGAGTATTGGTCATGAACCCAAGATATATCTTCGCGGTGTCATACCATGCACTCCAACAAGGTGGCCTCGGCCACCACCCTCTTCCGTGAGAAGAGTTGGTTCTATGTGGATCTTCTTGCTTTTTCTTGCTTATCTTATGTTTTTATGGAAATCACACTCAATTTTGGCTTTTATTTGATTTGGGTCTTGCAATCTTGGGTGTGTAGTACCATCTCAGTTTGGTTGTCTAATCCCAAGCCTTTTTCTATCCCTGAGCCAGCTTTTCTTGCACACAAGTCCGCTTGTTTATCTTGTGGGGGGTTTTGTTTGGTGGTGCGCGGGCCTGAATCTGTGTACAACAGAACTTCAGAAATCAGACCAGATTATCTGCCCTAAGTGGAGGCCGGATAATCTGGCCCTAGCGGCTTCTGTCCTTTAAGGGCTGGGCGTCGGGGGGAAGAGCTCAAAAATAGCAGTTCTTCTCCCCCAACCCCTCTCTCTCTCTCCCAAGCTGCCGCCCACCTCTCCAACCCTCCCCGGAGCCGTTCTGACCACCGGATTCTCCGGGCCTCCCCTAGATCTTCTTCCCCACACATCCGAGTACCTCCTCCTCCGCATTCTTCCTTCAATGAGTGAGGGTAACTCCCTCCCACCCATCTTTTGTGTTGATGTGTTACTTGTTGGTGGAACATGGACTAGGAGTCTCCTTGTGGTTCTTGCTTTGCTTAGAAATCGTAGCCTTGCAATTCTTGTGCCCGATCTACGTTGTTGCACTCAATCTAGGCTGAATCTAAAACATTTCTCCAGGGCCAGATTATCCACCCCTAGCATGGACGGATTATCCGGCCTAGCAGACTCATCCGTGATTCAGATTTCCTTAGATTTTCACATAATGTATTTTTGGGCTATGGATTGTTTGTCTACTTTTCTACTTTCCTCCTGGACTTGTGTGTGCGCTTATCCCCATGCTATCCATCTTATTCATTTCACAGGTGGTTCCAGTGTTCCCAAAACCTACAAGCGTCGTCCCTGTGGCCTCTACATCAGGGACGACGGTGAAGGTGGTCTCGTGGACGAGGTTAAACTGAGAAGGAGGAAAAGAGAGGCTGACTGCATGGCTAAACAAGCAAAGAAAGCAGAGGGAAGAGTGGATGTGTCCAAGAGAAAAGGGTAGGCACCCAAGATCAACTATAAGGCAATGGATCCTGTCACTTATTCTTCGATTCATCATCATGATCTGTTTATGGAATATGAGAGAGATACACAGCTTGGCGACTCCTGCTTTTGGTGTGCTGACCAAAAGTCCATCTATGAGGATGTTTATTCATCTATGAAGATTCGCCCTACGCATCCCATGAATATTGCTGAGGCTATGGAGAAGCCTCAACTTATTGATGCTATGGCTGTGACTAAGAGGATGGGGCTGCACCATTTTATGGCTCTTCAGTGCTCCTATGACTTCGAGGTGGTGCAGCAATTCTTCTCCACTTTGGTAATTTGTGGCGATGAGAACCGCACCATGAAGTGGATGACCCGTCATACTATGATGCAATCAGATTTTTGGACCTTCGTAGGGGTACTTGGCTATCCATTTCTTGGCAGGGATCGTGCTTGTGGCCATCGTATCATCACTCAACTCAAGCCCAACAAAGATGCTGCTCTTTCTTCGTGCACGACTGATGCTGGGATTGTGGGTACGCTTGCAGGACTCTCCACTCTTTATGCTCGGTTGGTTGGTGTTTTCCTTGACTCCATCACGCCTAGTGGGGGCAACAATGACAGTATTCATGCCACTTGGTTCAGCTGCTCGCGTTTTCTTATGAGGTGGCCTCCAGTGAGGATGAGTCAGTGGAATATAAGCTGGATGTGATGGAATTTATCTATCATGAGTTGACTGATGCCATGTTCAATAGGCTCTCCATTCTGTATGCTCCTTATATTATGATGCTGATCAAGTACTTGCTTCCCACTAGAGAATTTCACTATGATGTTGAGCATAAGGTGAAGAAGATCTACAACAAGGCAAGGAAGACCTCTCATCCATCCTCTGCTCCTGAAGGTTTTATGGGGGATGCTCGTGCCAGTGCTCGTAGGCCCCCAGTGCCTCCTATTGCTCGTGAGGTGAAGCAGCTGAATTGGTTTCAGCGGAACATATTGTGCATGGGGGTGGACACTCACAAGGGGCAGTATGTAGCGTACAAGCAACACCACAAGATGGCCCATACCCAGCAACTCATTCTCCATCATGTATCTGGGGCGTGAGGAACTCCTCCAGCTCCTACCACTCCCACTCCATATGCTCAGTGGAACTCTTCTGGACTCAACTATGGTGAGCTAGAGCACCAGCTGTTCCCTGCTCCGGCGAGGGAGCCCACTCCACCAGCTGATGAGGAAGAGAAAGATATAGAGGAGTATGATGATGAGGACGGGGACGGGGACGGGGACGATGATGAGGACTACGAGTGATCTCTTAGGGCGCTAGCATCGCTCTTCTTCCTTTTTGGCGTTTTGATGCCAAAGAGGGAGAAGTAGTTCTATTAGGTCTCCGTGGATTTGCATGGGTCAGGTGCAAGCATTTGCACTTTATCGTTTCGGTCTTATTCTCGCTTGTGCCTATTTAGCGTTGAACTTTTATTCGTGATTTGATTTGTATGAGACTATGTTGGTGTGTCGCTCTAGAATTATCCTATGGATTTATCTATCATGATTATGGATCCATCTATCTCATTGGCGATTGGTTATCCGTCTCTCTGTGGAAGGCCTCAATAATGGTTATCATATTGGCTATCTTTGCATTATATTGTGGTCTTCTATCTCACGATGGTATGAGGTTTTGTGCTACCTTTTCATGTGTGTGAAAACTCCTTCCCTACGAAATAGACTTGTACCTATTTGTGTGCATTTGTATTCAAATGCAAAATTTTCAACTATGCACACATTTAGGGGGAGTCTACTTCATATTTGTGTTTTTGATAGTAGAGCTATTTTGCAAATCCTAGTATTTCCATCTAACACCAAAAAGGGGGAGATTGAAAGAACATCTCATGATCTCTAGTGTTTTGTGTGTTAGATAACAATACCATGGAGTATCTCATGTGTGCTAAGTGATGCAGATAAGTGTTCATATGAAAAGCTGGAAAACCTATTGTTGGGGGGCCGAATAATCCGCTCCTGTCAAGGGCCGGATAATCTGGCCTGACCCCTTTGACAAAGGTGGACGTGACGTGAGTCTATGCGGGGGCAGATAATCTCTCGGATTGTCCGGCCAGGGCCGGAGAGTTTGCCTGGGCCGGATAATCTGCCCCACCCCAGGAAATCTCAAAGTGTGGCAAAGCGCGTCGCTCAGAGAGGGGGCGGACTTTCCTTCGGATTGTCCGGCTAGGGCCAGAGTTTTTACTTGGGCCGAATAATCCACCCTAGAAGGGGGCCGGATAATCCGCCCCTAGAGAAGTTTGCTAATGGATCCACGTCGTGACCTTCTGTGTAGGGGCGGAATTTCCCCCGGATAATCCGAGGCTAGGGCGGAGTTTTACCCCTGGCCGGATAATCTGTCCTTCACTTGGGCTAGATAATCCGGTCCCAGACTTCACCAACGGTCATGTTTGGATAGGGGGTATAAAAGCCCCAATCACCCCTCGTGTCAGATCTCTTGATTCATTCAAAAAAGTACTGGTCTATTGCAAAATCTCTCATTCAAGGTCTCCCACTTCAACCACCCGAAGGCTCCGATCTTTTGGGAATGGAAGGAGGAGACTTCATTCATCGACATCATTAATCAAGCGCTTCACTTCCTATCAATTCACTTCGAGATCTCTCTATCTAGTATTCTTGTTAATATCTAGATCTTGTGTTTCGGTTTTAATAATATTTGTTCTTGTGGCAGCTTGTTGTCATTACGGGAGCCTCTAATTCGGTTGTGGAGTTGTGTCCCGCTAGTTGTGTAAAGGCATCGGTTCCCACCTTGAAGGGTACCGATAGTGGAAAGGTGGATTAGGCCTTTGGTGGCGAGATCCATCGAAGAACAGGGTGAGGCCTATTGTGGCGGGTGGTCTTAGTACCGCCCACCCCTCCAACGCAGATGTACTTCCCTTAACAAGGAAGGAACTGCGGTAAAACAAATCCGGTGTCTCGGTGTGCTCCACTACGGTTTCCTTGTTCCTCACTCATACTCGCCTTTACTCGCTAGTAGTTAGGTTTTCATATAGGGAAATTCTTCGTAGTTGCATATCTAGAAAATTTACCTTTTGTGTCAAGCGTAAAATTGAAAAAGCAATAAAATTTGAAGTAGCACCTATTCACCCCCTCTAGGTGTTTATATGATCCATTTCAACACGTAAATGGTACGATGGAGTGCAGTTGTATAATATATTGAAGTGGGACATTGCCCTTTTCAGCTTCTGGACCAATAAAAAAGGAAAGCTAAATCTTCTCATGGCAGAGTTTCCATCAAAATGTTTCTTGCTAGTGCTGCTGGATGACAACATCTTTTGGTAAGTATGGTTGGTAATTATACATGGATGTGGATGCTAAGAATGTTGTTTAGACTCAAGGTTGTTATGGACTACTAACTTACTTTGGATGTGGATGTAAGTATTATGGATGTGGATGCACTAAGTAAGTGTAGGACTTCTAAGTGTTATTATGAACTACTAACTATTATGGATGTGGATGTGGATGCACTAAATACTAAGTGTTCACGGGCAATTGTTATTAAGTTCATGTTATTTGAAAACTGCCTACAATGTTTGCTATAAAGTATAGTTGTGATAGTTCAATTTGCTATCAAGTATACCTGTAATAGTTCACTTGATGCAAATTTCTCCAAAGGTACTATATTTAGGGGCACTTGGATAAACGCCTCTAAAGATAGTATCTTTAGGGGCACTTTGTTAGAAATGCCTATAGAGATAGTATCTTTAGGGGCACTTGGCAAAATGCCTCTAAAGGTAGTATCTTTAGGGCACTTCGATGAAAATGCCTCTAAAGATAGTATCTTTAGGGCACTTTGATGAAAATGCCTCTAAAGATAGTATCTTGGAGCACTTAGCAATGCATCTAAACGTAGTATCTTTAGGAGCACTTTGATGAAAATACTAAAGATAATATCTTTGAAGACACTTTGACGAAATACCCCTAATTGACGCATTTAGGGACATTTTGAGAAGTGTCCCTAGGCAACGTGCCACTCAAGGCATACCGTGTACTAGTGACTAGCCTCCGTGATGAACTGATCGAACACCATCGGCCACGTCAGCACCGGCATACCCGCCGCCACCGCCTCCAGCACCAAGTTCCACCCGCAGCGCGTCACGAAGGCGTTCACCGCGCAGTAGCCCAGGATGGCCGTCTGCGGGGCCCAGGCCGTGAGCAGTATCCCCCGCTCCTGCACGCGCTCTGCCCACCCCGCCGGCGGCCTCCACTACTCCGCCGCCCTCACCACCCACACGAACGCCTTCCCGGACGCCTCCAGCCCAAGCGCCAGCTCGTCTAGCTGCGCGTCGAACACGTGGGTCAGGCTCCCGAAGCACAGGTACAACACTGACTGGTCCGGCTTCGAGTCCAGCCAACGGATGCACGACGGCACTTGTGACTCGCCGCCGCCGCCAGCAACTGCTTTGGCTCCTAGCGAGAGGGGCCCGACGAAGTACACGCGCTTGATGTGGCCTCCGGTGGTGTGCATTTCACAGTACTGCTGTTCCATGTGCGACACCGTGTTGATGGCTAGGCCGAAGCTCTCCCCCACCGAAACTTTGCCGATGCTATCGACGTCCTTCCCACCGTCCAGCTGGAGCAGCAAGTGGGTCCTCAGGAACTCCGACACCTCGGTCACCGGTATCCGTATCTCCGGAAGGGGAAACTAAGGGATCGTAACGGCGTCTTCACCGGCCTCGACGGCGCCGTAGGCCATGGGATGGCCCATGGCGAGACCCGAGAAGGCGCCCACGACTCTGAACGACACCAGCGGCACGCCCAGCTCGCCGGCAATCCCGGCCTGCCAGGAGAAGTGCGGGTCGGCGACGATGGTGTCGGGACACTGCGTCCTCACCAGCGCTTCCTGCGCGGGCCGCATCAGGGCGTCTCTGATGGCGGCAGCGTCGATGCGCCAGGCGTCGGCCGCGGCCACCTTGCCCAGGTTCTCCACGCCCGCCGGGAGGCCCTCCACGGCTGGGAACGGGTACGTCGCGACCTTGACGCGCCCCTGCTGCCCGCGTCGCTCCAGCACGGACTGGATGATTGCGACGTTCGCCGGCGTCACCGCCAGCGTCGGTTCCACGGCGTAGTCCGGCCTGGCGCCGGCGAGACCGATGGCAAGCTCGGTGTAGGGCTCGATGTGGCTTGTCGCGAAGAATGGAATGAGCAGGACACGCAGCTTCTTGACACGGCTGGCAACCATTTCTACTACTGTTGGCTTTTGTGTGTATGTGATGAGCATGAGCGTCACTCCTGCCTCTAAATAGATCAAGATCGATCGATGTTAGATTTATGTATTAACTATTCCCTCCGTTTTTTCATACTATACCACTGTCAAAAAATATTCTTGCCACTATACAATACAACTAGCAAATTGAGGAACTTTTATTAGGTTTTTGCCACTATACAATACAACTAGCCCGAGGCGTGAATCTGCATTTCTTGCCCAAGGAAAAATCTCATTTCTTGCCCAAGCACAAAGATAAGGAATAATCTGCGTTAGACACATGAGGACTCTAAGAAGTCTAACAAGATATGGCTTCTGCCTAAAGACCGGAATCTAGCCGACTCAAGTGCAAAGGCGAAGGTAAATTTGACTCCACTGCCTTTGTATTCGAGGTATATGAGTCGATCACGTGATGGCCTTAGCTAATATGTGTGTGCTCTTATTCTAGGTTATATAGTCTTGGCATTTCTGGATCTTGTAATTTTATTAAGGACCTTATTTTTTTATTCATCTTCTATGTAGGAGTGTGGATTCAAATGATGCTGAAAACTCTAGGAACAATCTATATGTGCCTAGAGTATCATCTCATCTAAGAGATCAAGATCTGGAGAAACACCTCTCTACTGAGGGAGAGGTAACCCTGACTTAATTGTTTGCAGGTGGAAATAGTGTGACACATATATGAAATTATTGTTAACGAATACGTCTTGCTAGCTGCGCCATAGGTGATCGATGCAAGTATTATGCTTGATCCATTAAATTTGGCAATGTTTCCTTCTTTCACGCCTTCATTTTATGTCATGATGATGAATGGGACGCTTGCATTGTAATACTTAACTCCCAGTGCATGTGATATCTTATTGTTTTGCATCCATAAATTTAGCGAGTATATGGGTTAGAAATAATTCTTTATAACCCCCATTTGATGATACATCAAATTTTTAATTATATTTGAATTTTTTGTTTGCTCTTGTACCACTGAGCTTCACTTGTTTGCATTGTATTCAACACATGTTAAGGTTGCTCTATCCTATAATCTGTTGTTGTAGGGCACATAACTATAGGAGAGGAAGAAAAGGAGCTGCTCTAGCATCCTCAAGCGGTACCTCGGATGGCACATGTCGACTCGGTGGACGGTAGAACAACGACAACAGTGAACTTGAATGGCACATCTTGTCTTTTTCTCTTGGCGATGGTAGAGGCTTTCGTATATCATTGGTGAACGAGAGGGGCATCAACCACTACTGATTCAACGTCGGTGTCGTCTGTCACGGGGGTGGTGGCTCCGTCGTCCGTCGTGTCGGTGGTGCCGTAGTATAACATTCCAGCATTAGAGCATAGAAATAAGCTGAGCTCATGTGTGTGCATTGCATTCATGCACTGAAAATCCAGGAAATTTTCACGCAAACTTAAAGAAGTTATAGAGGGATCGAGATCTCTTGCTCTGATGGAAACATCCGGGCAAGTGCGACAGATTTCAACAGGACCTCTAGTGTATCTTTGTGTTTGAGGGGAATCATTTTAAATTTGAAGATTCAAATGATATATTTGAATTCAAAATAAATATTAAATTAAATTATAAATAAAGAAATGAATTATAATAATAAAGAAAAATTGAATTCATTAATATGATATAAATATTGCAAGATTTAAAGTGCGAAAAGAAAAGGGATTTGAATTATGGATAACACAATCACTATTGTCATTGAGTAAATTGAAATAGTTTAATACAAAGAAAGGATTACAATAACCCAATAAGAATGTATTTATTACATAATATATGATATTACAATATATTACATGTGTACAAATAAAAAGGAAGTTACAAAAGAATAAGCAATAAGTATTTTATAACACAAGGATACATTGATATTATAATAAGAATAATACAAGGCAATTCAACTTTATTAATTAGAACAAATAACATTACATTCTCTTTATAGAAAATAAATGAATAAATTACAAAAGAATAAAAATAAAAATTACAACAAATTGAAAATAGAAAAGTCCTAAACTAATTCCTAACTATTTTATAATATAATCTTCTGTATATTCACCATCCCAATCTTGTTCCTACAAGAAAGGAAAGAAAACAAAACAAAAGTAAAAGAATAAGGGATTAGTGTGTTAAGGGTGCTCTCAGTTTAACAGTGTAATGCACTGTTCAGTACATCACTAAGCAGCTACTTAGGGGCAAGTTTCACCAAATAAAATAGTATTTGTTTTTATCAGATTAAACCTCAGAGCACCACCATAGGCATTATGGGAAAATTACACTTGGCAACACAAGAAAAATAGTAACATAGGTATAATACTTCCATCTCAGCTAAGCACATCCACAGCACCAAGTTTCCACTTATGGAAACTTGCACCCTGTGAAGCATAGGTATAAGCAACACTGTCATACATGCAATTAATGTGTTGTCCAAACATCAGAGAAAGGAGCAAGTACATAAAAGGAATAGAACAACCACATCAAGTTGCTAGCTCACATCTCCTTCCTCCACAACAAACACATCAGTTCATCCAGAACACATGAGTACTAATATAGCTTCTTAGATCACCATCAAACCACTCCTCAATCAATTGCCATCATGTTTACTTAGGGGCGCAGGAGCAGATCATCCTGGAATAAATCAAGGAGAAGAAGGCCAACCAGTGGATCTAGTACAAGGATGAGAATAGCCAGCAGATCAAACCCATCCTTAACAAGTGCCAAGTAACTTATACAGTATCAGGTGATTATCCATGTTTAAATTAAATCATAGCATATGTTATTATCAGTATGATACAAAAGATTTTGGAAAATAAGAGATCTCAAAGTTGCATAGAAATGCTATGCAAGGCTCATCATTAAGCTATAAAAGCCACAACAGTATATGTTCTTGTATACAAGTAAAGCCTCAATTCATGCATCCTTTTCTGGGACATGTAGCAGCAGAAAATGCTTTTTGGATCTACTGTTTGTGCACACTCCACTTGGGAGGCACCACAACATCAGATATCATAACAGCAGAAACCACTAAGTTGTTTAAACCCCAAACTAGTACCAAATCTGTTTTTATTTAAATAGTGTCCTCAGCTTTCGCATCACTGGCCTAGGTCATATCAAATCAGAAAAGATACACAGCAGATCACTATACCACATCACCAAGCATATCAGATGGGCAGCCATAGGTGATTAAACAACTAGATGATATCCTAGATATTCTAGGCATGTCATAGTGTGATAGTAGTGATGATTGTTCTCAGATAGGCATATGGATGCTATGTTGGTCTCATCATAGAACCCTTAAACAATCAATAAGTACCTATTTTTCCTATTTCGAAGTAGAAGCCTCATACTAAGGCCTCACTGGTAGCCACAGTGTGATTCTTAGTTAGAAGTCAAGTAGCGGATCATGTTGCTATACCTGACTACTGTGCACACTCAGTTGAGGCACCACAATAGAATGTCATACAACAGAAGCCCCTTAATTATTTGGCAACATGACTATTAATTCAATATGTTCTAGTCTCCTCTTCTAGTAATCAAGTGAAATCTCTTAAATAATTTTCCTAGCTCAATCAAACTAGGAATCATTAAAAAATACAAGTATATCCATTAGGGGACTATGATCATTAATGAACCATAGGTTCATATCACCATGTATATTTCCTACATGAAGCCATATCCATCCTCTATTATCTACAAATCATCATGGAGTATTAAATGAGAATATCATTTTGCAGCCCGAAAGTTGGGGCGCCCAGGCAACGCGGTACTCAAGTTGCTTGCAATCAGCTGCGTTGCCCAAAGTTGGCGTGCCAAATACTCAGAGGGTCTTTTTCGACACGAATTCAACTTTATGTTTCAATTCAAAATATCAGGCTAACTCCCGTTAAGTTGGGCCCTCCCTGTCAGCTTTCACTGTTATGTCGTTGCCGTCGTGGCTGCCATGTAGGCTGCCATGTAAGCTTGCAGCGTTGGCACATGCATCCTTTACACGTCTTCTTCTTCCTCCGGGGCGGCAATCTGTGGTCGCAGCCATGGCGTAGAGCTAGGACTTGGACGAACCTACTCGGGCCCGCTCTCCTCCCATCCTGAATCGGAGCCCGCCCTCACCATGGCCACACCCATGGCACGACGCGGGGACGAGAATTCATTCCCGGGTGAGATCTGTCACCATGACGACCATGCTCGGTCCTGTTGTCCTCCTCAAGAATACGAGCTCACCGTCGCCGTGGTCGCACTCACACTAGCCATGGCGCCTTCCTCTCCGAACCCCAAAGCCACATCCACCCAGTTCGGCACAATGCCAACAAGGTGAAAATGCATCAAGTTTTCTTCTTGTGATTATAGAAAAAGATGTATGTACCGTGTCCGTAGCATACTCTAACAATGTACACATATGTTGTTTACTAGATTTTCATTTGAAATTAGTAGCTCCGGGATGACGAAATATAGAGAACCTAAATTGAATGACGATGAAGACCATGTTCTGTACTTTGCATTGCATCAACAAGTGCTCGCTGACGAAGCATGTTACCAAGTGAGTGGAGTTCGTCAGCCATTGCCAAAAAATATGTGAACAAATCAATGAGTGATTCAATGCAAATACACACAGAAAAGCTAGATCCATGTCATCAATCATCAATAGGTGGCACATTCTAGTGATGCGTTCAAATGTGTAGACCATGTATCATTTACTTGAAGTGGTTGTTATCCTGAGAAAAAATGCATAGTATGCACATTACCTTTGTATGTTCTATGCTGCAATTCTGTTGTTATGGGCATGGAAAGAAAAGTTGGGCTTCACTGAATATTACGCAGTTAGGCTTAACTTAGTCTTACACAAATAAGCACAACTTAGTCTTTACACAAATAAGCGTAACTAAAGATAAAATAAAGACAAATGGTTCATCGGATCTGCTAGTATGAGCACTAGGTCCCTGGAGCTGGCGGTATTGTCGGAACGAATCAGAATGCTGCGTTTGGCCATTTATCATTCTCCATCAAATCATACGACCCCACTGATGAGCCAATTGTAGGCCCCCTCCCCCTGACGTGGATTTGGCTCCAGGTCAGATCTGGAGTGTCAACATGATAGGCGCGTGAATGTGCGACACACACACAGTCTGCTATCAACACTGGAAGTGCTGGCACCTCAGCAATAACACCAGCATGTTCTTCCTAGACTCCAGCAGTAGCCTTAGCAGGTATTTCGTCAGCTTCACCAAGAGTAGCCTCAACAGGTATTTCGTCAGCTTCACCAGCAGTATCGTTAGCAAGTATTTCGTCATCTTCACCAGCAGCAGCATCACCAAGTATTTCGTCAGCTTCACCAGGAGCAGCAGTAGCTAGTTCTTCGTCAGCTCCACCACCACCACCACCACCACCAGCCTTAGGAGCCAGTACTGCCTGAGCAATTACAGGTTCAAAAACTCTAGTGGCTCCGACAAAGAAAGGGTAGTTATTCCCAAGAAACACAGATTGTCCCTTCATATTGTCAACTCTGCTCCAGACTTGCTCTACTGGGTCTTTGGATGGGCATGCGGACCTCGAGAAAACGTTACACCACAGCGATGGGTATGAAGAAAGTTGTGTCCCCAATATGTTCTATTGTATCACCAACGTTATTTAGTGCTCCCCTAATATGAATCCACTTGAGTTCAACATCCTGTTTCGTGTCGCCTCCGAGAGGTGCCAGGAACCAGCACCGTGTCCCAAGTTCAGCATCTGCTACTGCATCTTCGATCACCGGAGCTAGAATGATGCGCAGGGATGCGTGGGTACATACGTGTTACTTACAGTCAGTAAGCAGAATTTTTAATGGGATTTTACATGCTATATGACACCATGACTCACCCCAGATGAACGGCTCCCAAACACGCACGTCACCGCTAGGTTCAGTGACCACATAAATGCGTTTGGGGTTTGTTGGAATGGTAGATGGAGGTGAAGACGGTGTCAACATACTTCTCCGGCCGCAGGAAGTCGTCGTGCAAGACTCTCCATTCCTTGTCTTCTGGGCATCTAATGAATGTGATTGCCTTGTCGAACACCACTAAGAGGTCGTACTCCTAGGTCTTCCACACCTCCCGTGGTTTATGTGGGAGTTGTACCTTCAGGAGCTCAAGTTCTGCCATGTTGAACCTGTAAGCGAATTCAGAAATTGGCGGCGGCAACCCGTTGTTTAATACAGTAATGCCGACACCCTCCAAAGATGGCAATGTAAATCTCAACAATCTGTAGCCATTTTTTAGAGTCCAAGTACTCCCATCCTGGGATAAAAGGACCAGCCACTCGCCATTGCCACCCACCCAGTTCTGGTCATCTCCCATTTTCGTCTCTTCTTCTTCCTTGATATTCACCACTACTGATTCCGACCACTTATCCATCAACATCATTTTTGCATGAATATTCTGCAAGGTTTGTTGTTAGTTGGTACAATCACCTAGCATGGATTCCATTGCAAATACAATTTGATAACTGGACCTTCAGATTAAAGTACCCAAAATATTTCCTAAATTGTGCTTGTGTCACTACAAAGATACCCAATATATGGAGTAGGAGCAGAGCTCCCCCAGGACAAACTCCTGACGATGATCATAAACAGCTCGGGGCATAATAGCCTTAAATCGTCTAATCTGTTTCTTTTTATTTTAGGAAACATAATATCACCTAGCAGGCATTCCATTGTAAATCGAAATTGACAACTCGTCTATCACCTAAATTAAGACTGTGTCACTACGAAAATACTAGAATATCAGGTACGGGCAGAGCTTCCGCTGTACAGAATAGTCTTAAATGGTTCAATTTGTTCAAACCGCACGTGCACACAACACGTTCGACAAAAGGAACATAGGATTCCGATGAGAGTTTAGCACATATGAATCAACGATATGACTTACATGGCCATCACGGTCATTTGGCCATTTGCTGGCATCGGGGTATAGAAGGCCTGGCGTGCTAAACGGTTGTTCGTCCATGTCCCGCATCGTGAAGCGGTAGCCAGGGATGCAGCGAGCGAGGCGGCCGACAGAGATGATGTCCAACCCCGTGGTGATCATGTACACGTTCACGGCAGTGAGGTTCGGCCATCCCCAATCCTCGTGGTGGCGGCCGCCCTGGCCATCTGCATCGTTGTCGCCTGCCTTTCGCTTCAGCCTGCTGCTACCCCAAGCTCTACCCATAGTGGCAAATGGAGTCTGGAATCCGGTAGATGAATGGAGGTGTTGTGATAAGGAGGCGGATGGATTCGAGAGGGGATGGAATCAGCGATGTGGGCAGTTGTTCGAGTAGGGAGTGACCCAGTGAGGAACCACTACCGCCGCCGGTTCTCCTCCGCGTGGAAGACAAGGAAGGGGGGCATAATTATTGAGGGCGCGCACCGGAACCGTGTAGAGGAAGTGAAAAAATAAATTGTAAGAGAGAAAAATGAGCGGCCCGCCTTCTAGTGAGTGAAGGTCGGCACGCGCAAACGTGATTACGTTCGACTTGGATCGTGCATGCAAGTGGCGTAGAACAAATTTTAGGCATTGCTAGCGTCGATGTGTAAAACCACCGTTTTTCTCCACCTTCACCCTACTACTAACGGTCGTGCACCATTCTGATATTAGTAAGGGCGATTCCAATCTTTCACTTCTCCGTCTCATTTCCTCCTCCACGGCCTCATCATCTTTCTCCTCCACAGCCTCATCCATTTCCTCCGCCACGGCATCACCCTGTTCTTCCGTATCCTTTCCCTCTTGCATGTAGTCATGGGCTTTTCGGATGTCCGAAACGACGGGAGGCAAGCGAGTGCGTACTTCGACATAGAAGTACATGGCAGGAAGAAGATCAATGTCGTCTACACCACCGACCCTCGGACGGTGAGGAACACTCTAAATAATTACACGAGTTCATAGGTATCAACCTCGAGTACAGCCGCGATCACCATAGGATCACCATGGTGCAACTCTCCATGAAGGGTCATGTCCTCGTACACCATCCTTTTTGCGAGATGGGGCCTAAGGGGATCTGGTAGACTTTGTTGTCTTTTTGTTCCTGAACCATTTGTTTGCAAAATTTATTGCTATATTATTTGTCTGAATTCATTTTCATGCAGGTGGGGCGAAAGGATTAGGGATCTATTTCATGACTTTCTCGTGAACCAACACATAACATTTACTAGTGTTGACATCACGAATGACACTAAACTGCTTGAAAGCCCGACTGTCAGGAAATAATGCCAACACGAAGGAGAAGACGCCCAATAGTAGCAGCAAAAGGGCTAATTTGGAGTGGAACACGCCGCTGGGGTCAGGCAATAATGCCAACACGAAGGAGAACACGCCCAATAGTAGCAGCAAAAGGGCTAATTCGAAGAAGAACACGCCGCAGAGGTCAGGCAATAATGCCAGCACGAAGAAGAAGATGCCCAATAGTAGCAGCAAAAGGGCAAATTTGGAGCAGAACACACCGCTGGGGTTAGGCAATAATGCCAGCACGAAGGAGAACACGCCCAATAGTAGCAGCAAAAGGGCTAATTCAAAGAAGAACACGCCGTAGAGGTCAGGCAATAATGCCAGCACCCTGGAGCCAACACCCGTGAGGGGAGGCAGTAAGGAGATCACACCCAAGAGCGGCAGCAAAAGGCCTAGTTCGATGGGGAATGGAACGCGGATGTCAAGCCCTACTGATACCATCAGGAAAGATTACGTCAGGAAGGAGGATGTACACAGGAAGAGCAAGAGGGTTCTGTACACTCAAGATGAAATTGATTCTGATTGCTGTTTGTCCACTGAAGTACCTGGGATGCGTGCAAACGAAAGACCACCCCATGTGGTTGCAGCAGAACCAACCGAGTGTCTTGGAGAAAACAGAGTTACCGGTGAGGTGGACTGGGGCAATGTTCCTGTCCATCCGGGTGGAGACGATGGTGCAGACCCACCCATGGGAGTCAATATGATGTGTGAAGTACTAGGCATTAGAGACGATGGTGAAGATTCTGAATCAGATGAAGAAGCAGGCACTGTAGAGGATCAAGAATCTGGTGATGATGAAATAGACGAGGAACTTAACGATGAGGCTGGTATTCCAGTCGATGATTTGGGTGTTGAAGTAGAAGAAATGAAACATGACCGCGAGTATCCTATAATTTCGGTCGGCACCGAGTTCAGGAGCATGCATGAGTTTAGGATATCGTTCCGGCATTTTTGTTTCAAGGGGGAGTTCGATGTTTATCGACTGAAGAACTCTGCCAAGAGGTATGAGGCCATTTGCAAGGTAACGTGGATGAATGGACGGGCCGAGGTACATTGTCCATGGAGTATCACAGCAAGATCCTTACCTGCGTCGACTGCAATTAGAGTATTGGGGCAATGAATGCAGCAAACCATTAGAACTCTATCTCTCTCTCTTTTCACTTTATAACTACAATTGATGTGCGATATCTTTCTGGCAACTAGCCGACTCCGCTTATCTTTTAAATGAATCTGTGTTGCAGGTGAACAGAATGGGCCCTCCACACATGTGTCCGATAGGCAGCAAACTGAAATCCTCAATGGCTGATACGAAGTGGGTGGCTATGCAATCCATGTCCATACTAAAGGATAACCCTAAGGAGACCGCGAAGAATATTTAGACTAGCCTCGGTTCTAAATACAACATTGTCCTTCCGTATTACACGGTTTGGAAAGGTAAAGAGAAAGCTCTTGGGGTCTTGCACGGGGATTAGACCAATAGCTTCAGGATGATGTACAACTTCAAGGCGGATGTACAAGCTAGGTGTCCAGGGTGTGTTGTGGAGATTGACACCGAATCAGAAGGTGGTAAAATATATTTCAAAAGATTTTTCATGGCGCTTAAACCTTGCATCGGTGGATTCAAGGGCGGCTGTAGGCCGTATCTGAGTATAGATAGCACTATCCTAACTGGTAAATGGAAAGGCTGCCTGCCATCTACCACAAAACTTGATGGTCACAACTAGATGTTCCTAGTGGCATTCGGGCTGTTTGAAACAAAAACGGAGGAAAACTGGGTTTGGTATATGAGGCAGCTCAGGAGATCAATAGGCCACATGGATCCATTGGCTATATCCATGGATGCATGCAAAGGGCTGACGAATGCAGTGAAGGAGGTGTTCCCGCGAGCTGAAGGTAGAGAATGCCATGCCCATATGATGCTCAACTTGTACTCACACTACGCATGCAGCGTATTTCGTTACATGTTTCCTCCTGCAACCTAGTAGCAGCGATTATTTCATGAGCAAGATTTTTGCCAAAGCCCCTGAACTTCCAGAGTACTTAGCCATCCATCATTCGCAGCTATGGAAGAGGAGTCAATTCCACCCTGACATCAAAGTTGATTACATAAACAAAAACCTTGCAGAATGCTTGAATAACTGGGTGAAGGACATAAAAGTGCGTCATGTTCATATCTTGATGGACAGCATACGTGGTATGATCATGAAGCAGTTAAATATAAGGAGAGAGATCGGTAGGAGACTTAGAGGACATATGCTACCGCTAATTGTACAACAACTGCACAAGAGAAGCCGAGGACTTGCTCATCTTAAGGTTCTCCCGTCAACCAGCAGAAGCTGTGAGGTGGTCGATATGTCCAAGAGTGGCAAAAGGGATGTTGTGAACATCCAGTTGCGAGAATGCACCTGCTTAGAGTGGAAGCATATCAGGAAACCTTGCGATCACGCCTTGGCCTTCTTGGTGAAGAAAAGAACTCTACCACATTTGGATCAGTATTTGTCAGAATACTACTCTATGGAAAAGTTCAGAGCTGCGTACGCTGGATCCGTCGAGCCATGTACAGACCCATCTCAGTGCCCTCAAGTCCAACTGTCTTTCGAGCTTTGCCAGCCAGTTACAAAAACGGGCAAAGGAAGACCCCAGGTGAATAGGTTTAATAAACAAGAAGCGCAAGGTCAGAAACAAGACAACTGACTCAGTGATTTTGCTGCGGGAAGAAACCAAAACGAGTGGAGTGATGATGCTGGACAAGATTCTGGTGCTGATTGGCCTGACTTCCCTCGGCCCGGAGATGCAGGGTACGTGAAGGTAAGAAAATTGGCACCCAAGAAGAGGAAGAAGGAAGGAGATGAAGAAGCCAGTGGACGTGAAGGAAAGAGGAAGGAAGTTGGCACCCAAGCAGAGAAAGAGGGCTAGCAGTGTAGTAGCCTAATGATGTATTGAACTTGAACCTATATATGTAGTTCGGTTAAACTCTGGAGCTGTGTGCGTGGAACTTGCCGGGTGAAACAATCTGCCTCTCGTAGTCGGAGTAAAATGTATCGCGACTTTAGGATTTGATACGGCCGAGGCCACTAGTTGAATCCAAAACTGTGACTATGCCACTACTATCTGAACAATCGCGATAGCTGAGTGGTTAAATCCTCTCCAAAATCGATGGGTGTTAGTGGCACAGACATGATTTATTTATAGGCGCTTAATAAATCCCTGCTGTTGGCATTACACTTATGATAAGTTTCTGGGCTGGAAAACAATTTCTTAAGCTAGCCGCTACACTCCACGAAGCAGGAACTTATTTCAGCTGCTGGACAACGACATGGCAACATAAACTGCAAATGCAACAGATAATGCCCAGATAATGAGGAAATTGTTTCCACTATCTGGCCTAATCTTGAGCCCATCTGTCTGACCACCTCCCTGCCCCTGCCTCCCCTGCACCTGGCGAAGCTCCCGGATCTCTTGCTCCATCGCACGAATCTCCTCTTTCTTGTCCCACACAGCATCACGCAGATCCTGAACAAGCTCACTATGAAAACCTGCCAGTGGCTTTTCGATCCACACAAACTTGTCACAGCCAGTCCCCCTCCCTTCCTGCATAGTAGATCGAAGGAAAAAAAATTACATTACGCTTTCCGGATCCGGGTTACCATTGTACCTACAGTAGGAACTTACCGCTCTGATGCTGCAGTTGCTGAATTTTCCTGCAGTATTTTCGTCAGTCCACGAAATCCATCTTGGCATCTTCTCGCCACACAAACACATCATATCGGGGTAGTAATCATAGGGCGCCCTCCGGTACCTGATGGGGGCACCCGCCTGACATCATTGAGCCAACCCTGACTCCGCCCGAGACGAACTGCACGAGTTGCGAGCTATGAGCGAGGGGAGCGAGGGCAGAGGAAAGAGGATCCTTTGGATGTCAGGGTAGTGGTGAAGCGTGATTTATCCCTACTTAATAACTCGGGCAGAATCCTACCGTCCACATTCGGCTGACAGGTGGGGGACCTAGCATGTGGACTTGTCAAAAAAAATCACGCCTTCGTGGTTCAAAAGCCCTGTTGCGCGCATTGGACGAAATTTTTTGGTACCTTGCCCGCGTATATATCACTGGGAGGTCTTGCTCAGGAACCAGACATGCCTGGCCACAATCTTACTCCCTCCTAGGAACTTGTCATGGCTCGCGCCGGTAGATCCATCCGCTCCACCGCTTCCGGTAGGGCTCGCCACGGCGGAACCACCCCAAGATCCTACTGTCGCAGTATCAAATGGCCATGGTTTCTTGAGAGGTGCGACGACGCTACGTATGTGAGCTCGGCCCCTCCTACCTGTAGAAGGACTGATGCGGCGTCGAGCTCGAGCAGGAGCCGCTAGGCGCGATGGCGCTCGGTCGACGCCAACCCCGTCACCTTCATCATTGTCGATTCCGATGTGGAGGGCGGCATGGACGAAGGTGTGCAGAACGCCATTGTTGCCTCCTTGGCGAAGGGCAAGCCACGGGCGGGAGTGGATGTCGCCGGGAAGGGCACGGCGGTTTCACCAATCGAGGTGGACTCCGGCGACACCTGTGTGATGTGGGTTTAGATGTTGTTTAGGATGGTTGCAATTTCGGTTGTGTTTAATGCGAGTACAATTATTGTAATGTGTTTGTCGAGCTATATTAAGAAATATGTGCAATAGCAGCCGGTGAGTGCTTCCACTTTAGAAATTGTGTCTGTGCTATTTGCATGTTGCATTATCAACGTAGATTACTTGTAAACAATCCAACAAAAATCATCAGATTACAACCATCGGACGGGAGTGGTAGGATGGAAGAGAAGTTGGAACAGTGGCTTCGAGGGGAAGGACACTGGCAGGTGGGCCCTCGGAACACGTGACACTAACATGCGGGAGCAGGAGCACACGGTATTGCCGGTCTGTCCAGAGCAAGCGGACTTTGCAACGTGACAACAACATGCTGATTGGACCAATATAATAACTCGTCGAAGTATTAAGGAGTACTGAAAATTACAACTGGGGTACATTCTCACAACACGTATGCTCTAAGCACGTGAGAAGCATCGCTTAAGTATAACAGTAACGATAGAACAAGTACTACATTTGTCTGTCAGTCTTCTCGATACAAATGTAGAAATGCATCTACCTGTTCGGTCCAGCACCGACAAGGTATTGAGATGGCACGCATAGGATCGACCTTAGGTCCACATACTCCACCTCCCGCGGCGTCGGGCAGCTCGACGCCTCGACTAGCACAAGAATGCTATCCGACAACGGCGGTTGGGCGTTCGCCCACATGCGCACCGTTTATACGGGCCAGGTGCACAAGACCGACCTGACGCATACGGCACCCACGACGGTGGGCCTGGCTCTGGTTCCTCGAACACCGGTGGTGATGGTCAGGACGAAAACAGAGCCGTCCCCCCCGGGAAAATTAGCAGGCGGCGTGCCGAGTCAGTGAATGGCACCTGCTCTTGGAGAAGTTGGGCTTGCCTGTACGAGATCCTAATCACTTCGATCAAGTGCCCATCTGCAAGGTGGACGACGAGCTCTGCCGGCGGGCCGGTGTAGTTGCAACCCGGCTCCGTGCAGGCGCACGCACCGTGCGGGCACGCGAGCTCGTGGAGCGGGAGCTCGCGGTAGGAGTAACGGCGAAAGCATCCTGGGTGGGAGCACACGAGCGGGAACGCCGCTGCGAAGTTGCGCGCGAGGATCTCCAGATTCTTGGGCTCCCACATCTGCCACAACTGAAGTTCATCGAGAAATCGGAAAAAAGATCAGCAGTTAGATTGGCGAATAGCAGGAATGTGTAGGATAAGTTCAAAAGCTTGTAAAATGATTTCTTACCATGAAGGTAGCGACCGGAGAATTGGCGGATGTCATCGGCTTGCGGCTACGGCAGGATGGAAGTGAAGTGGGGAAAGTGGCTTCGAGGGGAAGGAAGAGAAGTGCGGGAAGGAAGAGAAGTAACAGGGACGTGACACTAGGATATGGCCCACTGAAATCGTGAGTCGTAACACTCACAACATGCCAGTTTGTCATGAGCAAGCGTGGCCAATCATGTCGCAGAACAGCCTACTCGAGGATCGCTCTCGCAAAGACCATCCCAATCGTCCAAGCTCCCCAATCGAACGGTATGTAACAATCGTCAAGCAGAACAACTGTGTTATGGCGTGCCTTCTAGAAGACTCGGTCTAACGGTGGATCTATTGGGGGCAGTGCTAGTTTTAGTATAAGCAAAAGCATGAAATGACTCAAATGTATCCATGTGTCGTTTGTGGAAATAACACACATGCAATGACTCTAGTGGTTGATCCATGTGTGGTTTGTGGAAATAACACACATGCATTGACTGTAATGGATCCATAAGTGGTTTATGGAAAAGAACACACATGCAATGACTCTAGTGGTTGATCCATGTGTGGTTTGTGGAAATAACACACATGCAATGACTCTGGTTGATCCATATGTGGTTCGTGGAAAGAACACACATGCAATGACCACTGGTGGATCCATGTGTGGTTTGTGGAAAAGAACACACATGCAATGGCCGTAATGGATCAATAAGTGGTTTATGGAAAAGAACACACATGCAATGACCACTGGTTGATCCATATGTGGTTTGTCAAAAGAACACACATGCAATGACTCTAGTGTTGGTTTTAGTATAAGAACACACATGCAATGACTCTAGTGGTTGATCCATGTGTGGTTTGTGGAAAGAACACACATGCAATGACTCTAGTGGTTGATCCATGTGTGGTTTGTGGATAGAACACACATGCAATGACTCTAGTGCTAGTTTTAGTATAAGAACACACATGCAATGACTCTAGTGGGTCCACATGTGGTTTGTGAAAATAACACACATGCAATGACCACTGGTTGATCCATAAGTTGTTTGTTGAAAAGAACACACATGCAATGAGTCTAGTGGATCCATGTGTGGTTTGTGGAAACAACACACATGCAATGACTCTAGTGCTGGTTTGTGGTTTTAGTATAAGAACAAACATGCAATGACTCTAGTGGTTGATCTATGTGTGGTTTGTGGAAAGAACACACATGCAATAACTCTGGTTGATCCATATGTGGTTTGTGGAAAGAACACACATGCAATGACCCTGGTTGATCCATATGTGGTTTGTGGAAAAGAACACACATGCAATGACCACTGGTTGATCCATGTGTCGTTTGTGGAAAGAACACACGTGCAATGACTCTACTGTTGGTTTTAGTAAAAGAACACACATGCAATGACTCTATTGGTGGATCCATGTGTGGTTTGTGGAAAAGAACACACACATGCAATGACTCTAGTGGTTGATCCATGTGTGGTTTGTGGAAATAACACACATGCAATGACTCTAGTGATTGATCCATGTGTGGTTTGTGGAAATAACACACATGCAATGACTGTAATGGATACATAAGTGGTTTATGGAAAAGAACTCATATGCAATGACCACTGGTTGATCCATATGTGGTTTTTGGAAAGAACACACATGCAATAACTCTAGTGGTTGATCCATGTGTGGTTTGTGGAAAGAAAACACATGCAATGACAGTGGTGGATCCATGTGTGGTTTGTGGATAGAACACTCATGCAATGACTCTAGTACTAGTTTTAGTATAAGAACACACATGCACTGACTCTAGTGGGTCCACATGTAGTTTGTGAAAAGAACACACATGCAATGACCACTGGTTGATCCATAAGTTGTTTATGGAAAAGAATACACATGCAATGAGTCTAGTGGATCCAAGTGTGGTTTGTGGAAAAGAACACACATGCAATGACTCTAGTGCTGGTTTGTGGTTTCAGTATAAGAACAAACATGTAATGACTCTAGTGGTTGATCCATATGTGGTTTGTGGAAAGAACAAACATGCAATGACTCTGGTTGATCCATATGTGGTTTGTGGAAAGAACACACATGCAATGACCACTAGTGGATCCATAAGTGGTTTGTGGAAAAGAACACACATGCAATGACCACTGGTTGATCCATGTGTGGTTTGTGGAAATATCACACATGCAATGACTCTAGTGGTTGATCCATGTGTGGTTTGTGAAAAGAACACACATGCAATGACTCTAGTGTTGGTTTTAGTATAAGAACACACATGCAATGACTCTAGTGGTTGATCCATGTGTGGTTTCTGGAAATAACACATAAGCAATGACTCTAGTGGTTGATCCACGTGTGGTTTGTGGAAATAACACACATGCAATGACTCTAGTGGTTGATCCATGTGTGGTTTGTGGAAATAACACACATGTAATTTCTCTAGTGGGTCCACATGTGGTTTGTGAAAAGAACACACATGCAATGACCACTGGTTGATCCATAAGTTGTTTGTGGAAAATAACACACATGCAATGAGTCTAGTGGATCCATGTGTGCTTTGTGGAATAGAACACACATGCAATAACTCTAGTGCTGGTTTGTGGTTTTAGTATAAGAACAAACATGCAATGACTCTAGTGGTTGATCCAGTGTGGTTTGTGGAAAGAACACACATGCAATGACTCTAGTTGTTGATCCATATGTGGTTTGTGGAAAGAACACACATGAAATGACCACTAGTGGATCCATGTGTGGTTTGTGCAAAAGAACACACATGCAATGACCACTGGTTGATCCATGTGTGGTTTGTGAAAAGAACACGCATGCAATGACTCTAGTGTTGGTTTTAGTATAAGAACACACATGCAATGACTCTAGTGGTGGATCCATGTGTGGTTCATGGAAAAGAACACACATGCAATGACTCTAGTGGTTGATCCATGTGTGGTTTGTGGAAATAACAAACATGCAGTGACTCTAGTGGTTGATCCATGTGTGGTTTGTGGAAATAACACACATGCAATGACTGTAATGGATCCATAAGTGGTTTATGGAAAAGAACACACATGCAATGACCACTGGTTGATCCATATGTGGTTTGTGGAAAGAACATTGTTGTGACCTCGGATCGCTAAGGATCCTAAGTCCTTGTGATTAACATGCTAGTCCTTGGATCAATAGCTAGCACTTCACAGTCGATGAATATCATGTAAAACACAAGTCATTATTAGACGAATAATCAAGAGTATAAATTATTACAACTTGCATAGCTTATAGCTAGCTCAAATAAAACAGCGGAAACTAAGTAAAACTTGAGTCCATCAACGCCTCAGGCTAGTTGAGTGAAGACCCGCGATCCCTACGCACCTTTCAGTCTTCGGGTTCTGCACATATGACGTGCAGCCAACAAGTTGGGTCAATACTTTGATTGTATTGGCAAATTACACCAAGGAAGGAATAAGACTACCTCTACATGCAAGGCTAAGTGTAGGCTTTGGGGTTCATTTGCATAAAGACAATTTTTCTCTATGTAACAAGAAAAGAGGAAGAGATTTTCCTACTTTGTAAACTTTGATAAATAGTATAGAGTCGAATGGAACACATGGATATTACTCACCAAGTGCCGAATCAACCTAGCACTTGGATATTACGCACCAAGTTCCCAAAATCCCACCCAATGGAGATATTACTCAAGCCTTGGGGTTTATAAATCTTTAAGTTTGGAAAAGAGAGAGGAAGATCTTTCAGAGGCTCCATCCTTTAGATGCTCAATATTGTTCGGTTTCCGTGAACACGGCTGATCGATCAGTTTGCAATACTCTCGAGAGGTTGTGCACTTTCCCCACAATCCACGATCAAGTCCTTTTACGGACAAGACCATGGCGAAGCCTTCCCTTAATAGCCCCTCTACTAGCTGGATCCAACCGTGCCAAGAACCTCCAAATGTTGGTACCCCGGTGAGGTTTCCCAATAAGTACTAAGCCAAGACAGAGCCCATATGTATTGTGGTTGCACTAGAAGCTTCTGAATTCTGAAACATGACAGACTTCTTTGATTCCTGGGCGGCCGTCCTCCACCAAATATCCGCTCGTTGACCCGACAACCATTCCGCCCAGAAGAAAACGTAGTTTTATTTTGAAGGGGGTTTTGAGAAGAAAAGTTCGCTCGAGAGAGCTCTCATACTTAGAATTTTTTTGAGTCTTTCGAACCCCCCAACGGTACTTAGTGTATATATAGCATAACAAGCAATACTTAGCAAAACAGGGGAACCTAATAGGACGGAAAATTCCTAAGTATAGAGCTACTCGTGGCATACTACAAAACCGCACTCGCAAAATGGTAATAAGAAAATCTACTAAAAAACTACACATGCATACTACAAGATTTGAAGAGTAAAACAAGCATAGTTAAAAACTGGGACATAACATGTACAAGTGGTGTAACTTGCCTTGATCCGAGCAGCACTCTACACAACAGTACTCCTCAGCGCACTCCGAGCAATCTAACGAAACACAAACATGGATCCAATCACAATATGCACAAAACAATGTCACGAAGGTGAATATGCATGCATGCGACAGGGTAATATGCAAGGATGGATTCAAAATTGACCAAGGGTTTTATTCGGGGGTGTTGTTGAGTTGTGGATGTCATTAGAAACGATTCCCCATGGATTTTTAAGTATTTTGGTTTAATACCTAAATAAACAAGCTCATAATTAGATCTACAACTCCAATCTACCTCGAAACAGATCTGAACACTCTAAGTAGGTTATAACAATTTTCTACAGAAGGTCTCGTAGATATAAATCAACGCAACAAGAATCAAATAAAACAGATCTACGGATAATTTTCTAGAATTAAAATACTCTAATCTAAACTTTAAATCCTACTTCAAGACTGTTGTAGTAAAACAGAAATATTATTGTAGATCTGTGTTCTACTCAATTTTATGAATCCAACGGTATATTATACACAATTTTTGGACAAAAACTCGATTTACTATGGATTTTACAAGATTAGAGTGATTTCTGTCTATTAAAAAGAAAGACAGGACGGTGGCCCGCCGTGTAGCGCCAAGTGGCGGCTTGGGACTGGTCCAGGGAGGGGGGCACGCGGCACTGACGCGGCGGTGACACGGCTTGGGACGGGCCGATCTACACCGCCGGATTGCGATCCAACGGATGGGGACGGAAGGACTTACCGCGGCGGCGGGATTTGACGACAGCGACGACGGATGGCGGTGACGCGTCGGCGGCAATGCTCGGCGGCGGTCGGCGGTACTCCTGGCTCGACGAGGCGGACGACGACGACCGCCTCTCTGTCGCGGTTCCATTCCCGGGGGTGATGTCGACTCCTTCCTTCTGAGGTGGCGGCGAACGACGGCCGAAGGTCGCGGATTCTGGCAAACTCCGGCGAGCAATTGCGGTCGTCTTTAAATAGGCGGTTTGCTTGGTGCGGGGGTTGCGGAGTTTGCTCCGATTCGGCCGGAGGTGGTTGTGCCGACGAGGTCGAGCTCGTGTTCGAGCTGGAGTCGACGAGGGAGGGGATGACGGGTGGGGCCCGCCTATCGGCGGCTGCAGGCGCGGGAGGGCCCACGCGCTGTGCACTGCCCACTCTGCCAGGAGTGGTGGCGGTTAGGTCGCGGGCTGGTGTAGCCGGCCCGCTAGGCTAGATCCCCTCTTTTTTTTATTCTTTTTATTTTTTTCTGTTTCACCAATTGTTGCATAACTTTTGCAAACGGACTCCGAATTAAGTGAGACCGGTCTCTAAGACCGGTCTCTAAAAAGAAGAGGATTTGAATGGTATTATAAAATAACACTTTTGCCAAGGTTTAGGAGGTTAGATTTTGTTTTACCCTTTTAGTCTTTATATGACTATGGGGTTTAGGAAAATATCTGATGCAGTTTTTATTATGTGATGCCATGATGCAAGGATATGATGCATGCTTCTAGTAACATCTGCAATTGTAAAAATTTGGGATGTTACAAACCTACCCCCCATAAGAAGAATCTCGTCCCCGAGATTCAGGTTGGTTAGCAAATAGGTGTGGGTGTTCTTTCTTCAGGTCTTCTTCACGTTCCCACGTGGCCTCTTCCTCGGAATGGTGATTCCATTGAACTTTGCAAAACCTGATAGTCTTGGTACGAGTAATTCTCTCAGCTGTTTCCAGAATCCTGGTGGGTTTTTCCTCATAGGTGAGATCGTTTTCCAGTTGAACCTCGTCCAACGGAACTGTATCCTTTAGTGGTGTCTCAGCCATTTCCGGGTGACACTTCTTTAGTTGTGACACATGGAAAACATCATGAACAGTTAACACTTTGGGCAATTCCAACTGATAGGCAACCTCCCCTCTACGACCCAAGATCTTGTAGGGCCCTATGAATCGGGGTGCTAACTTACCCTTGATTCCAAATCTCTTAACTCCTCATAGTGGCGAAACTCGGAGATACGCACGGTCTCCCACTTCATTAGTCACATCCCTGCGCTTGGAATCAGCATAACTCTTTTG
The DNA here is from genome assembly GCA_910589775.1 of Avena eriantha. Taxonomy (NCBI): domain Eukaryota; kingdom Viridiplantae; phylum Streptophyta; class Magnoliopsida; order Poales; family Poaceae; genus Avena; species Avena eriantha. The sequence continues at coordinate 69,359,687 of OU342740.1, forward strand.
TCTGGATTGGGCTATTTTTAACCTGTCTTAAATCTGTCTCACTTTTTCTTCGGCATCCTTGATCAGTTTAGGTCCAACAATCTCCGTTCTCCAACTCCACCCCATAGCAGCGGAGTTCTACACTTTCTGCCATATAGAACTTCAAATGGAGCCATCTTGATACTAGTTTGGTAACTGTTATTGTATGAGAATTCCGCATATGGAAAATTATCATCCCAACTAGACCCATAGTCTAGCGCATAGGCCCTTAACATGTCCTCCAAGATCTGATTAACTCTTTCCGTTTGTCCATCTATTTGTGGGTGGAAAGCAGTACTAAACTCCAGCCGTGTCCCTAGAGACTCGTGTAGCTGTCGCCAAAACTTCGAGGTGAATTGGGTACCTCTATTAGAGATAATCCCCTTGGGTACACCATGAAGACTTACGATCCTTGACATATAAATCTTAGCAAGTTTAGCACTAGTATAGGTGGTCTTTATGGGAATAAAGTGGGCCACCTTTGTGAAGTGGTCGACCACTACCCAGATGGAGTCATACCCAGAACGAGTCCGGGGTAGTCCTGTGATAAAATCCATGCCTACCTTGTCCCACTTCCAATCGGGCATAGGTAATGGCTACAGCAGTCCTGCTGGTTTTTGATGTTCGGCCTTGACTCTGTTGCACACGTCACACAAGGAGATGTATTCAACAATTTCTCTTTTCATGTTATTCCACCAGAATCTATCTTTCACATCCATGTACATATTTGTATTACCAGGATGAATTGTGTAAGGCGAATCGTGAGCTTCCTGAAGAATTAACTTCCTAATATCGGGATCATCGGGAACGCACAAACGCTTCTCATACCAAAGGGTTCCTTGTTCATCCGTATGAAACCCTTTTTCTTTACCCTTGCTTATATTAGCTCTTATCTCCTCCAACTCTGTGTCCCCCTTCTGTGTCTCTTTGATTTGGTCCAGAAGCGTTGGCACTATCTCCATAGTCGCTAAGTATCTCTCCGGAACTATTTCCAACCTGAGATCCTTGAATTGCTCACATAAATCATTTGGAAGTTCTCCCATGGTAAGTCCATTTACATAGACCTTCCAGCTTCAGGCGTCAGCCACAACATTGGCCTTTCCAGGATGGTACTGCAGGTCTAAGTCATAGTCCTTGATGAGTTCTATCCACCTCCTTTGCCTCATATTTAACTCTTTTTGAGTGAAGATATAATTAAGACTCTTGTGGTCCGTGAACACATCACAATGTTTGCCCATGAGGTAGTGTCTCCATACCTTGAGCGCATGCACAATAGATGCTAGTTCCAAATCGTGTGTGGGGTAGTTATTCTCATGGTTCTTAAGTTGTCGAGAGGCATAGGACACTACTTTTCCATCTTGCATTAGTACACTACCAAGTCCTTGTCGAGAAGCGTCGCAATAGACTTGGAGGTCTTTTTTGATGTCAGGGAGACACAAAACAGGTGCTGTTACTAGGCGCTTCTTCAATTCTTGAAAACTTGGTTCACATGCCTCGGTCCATTGGAACTTCTTTTCATTCTTCAACAATTCTGTCAGAGGCTTTGCTATCTTGGAAAAAATTTCAATGAACCTTCGGTAATATCTTGCAAGGCCCAGGAAACTCCTGATATCACCCACATTCTTAGGTGACTCCCATTCTGTCACAGAAGCTACCTTACTTGGGTCCACGACAACTCCTTTAGCTCACAAAATATGACCAAGGAATCCCACTTCTTTCAACCAGAACTCACACTTGCTAAACTTGGCATACAGCTTGTGTTCCCTTAACTTTTCCATGATTAGGCGCAGATGCCTCTCATGTTCCTTCTCGTCCTTGGAGTATATGAGTATGTCATCAATGAATACCACAATAAACTTATCCAAGTACTCCATGAACACCTTGTTCATCATAGTCATGAAGTACGCTGGGGCATTGGTTAAGCCAAACGACATCACGGTGTAGTCATACAATCCGTATCTTGTGGTGAAGGCTGTCTTGGGTACATCCTGTTCTCGGATCTTCAACTGGAAATAACCTGATCGGAGATCAATCTTAGAGAACACACTAGCCCCCTTTAATTGATCGAACAGGTCGTTGATATTGGGTAGAGGGTACTTGTTCTTGATTGTCACTTCATTCAACGACCGGTAGTCCACGACTATTCTCTTGGTTTTATCCTTCTTCTCCGCGAATAAGACAGGCGCTCCCCAAGATGACGCACTTGGTTGAATGAAGCCTTTGTCCAATTTCTCTCTAAGCTGTTTCTTAAGTTCCTTCAACTCATCCACATCCATCTTGCACGGTCTCTTTGCTATCGGTCGAGTTCCAGGCATCAAGTCAATGAGAAACTCGATGTCTCGGTCAGGAGGCATCCCTGGCAATTCTTCCAGAAACACATCTGGATACTCCTTCACAATTGGCACATCCCCCAAGCTAACCCCCTTAAGAGAGTTCACCATACTTCCTTTGAGTGCGAAAGCTGACTTAAAGTGGATCCTTTTCTTGTCCGGAGTTGTGAGTGCGATAGTCCTTTTGGCACAATCTATGACTCCCTCATATTCAGTCATCCAATTCATGCCCAAAATTATGTCTAAGCCTTGTGACTCCAAAACGACTAGGCTGGTGGGAAAGATGTGTGCCCCAATCCTTAGTTCTAACCCACGGCATCCAGAGTTTGCCACTATTTCTCCTCCAGGAGAACTTACCCTTAGGGGAGTACTAATAGTCTCCGTAGGTATCTTGCCTCTATCCACAAATACCCTTGATATGAATGAATGCGATGCACCAGTGTCAAAAAGTACAACTGCGGGGGTGGAGTTAAGCTTGAACTTACCAATCACGGAGTCAGGTGCCTCACGAGCATCCTCCACGGAGACATGATTCACCGTGGCTTTGACGAATGGATTCGGCTTCTTCCCATTTTCATTACCATTGCCATTGCCATGGTTGTGTCCGTTGCTGTTCCCATTCTTCATCTTTTCGGGGCAAGTAGTTGCATAATGCCCTGTCTTGTTGCACTTGAAGCACGTCACCTCACTTAGATCCGTCCCATTGCCATTTCCATTGCAGTGTTTATGGCCATTGTGGTTATGTCCTCCATGAAGATGACCATTGTGGTTATGACCGTTGTGGTTGTGGGGTGGTGGTGACGAAGTACGCTGCTTCTGATATGGGGCTAAGTTGTGCTTGTGTGAGGTGGACTTTCTCTTTCGGTTCTCTATACTCCTTTGCTTTGCTTCAACCACAACCGCCCTATCCAGAAGTTCCTGATAGTTATCAAACTTTAGAGCCACAAGCTGAATGGATATCTCATCATTAAGTCCCCTTAGGAACTCCTCCTGTCTCTTGGCATCAGTGGAAACATCATCAGGTGCATAACGTGCCAGCTTGTTAAAAAGGTCCCCATACTCGGAGACAGAGCGGTGCAGTTGTTTCAAGCCGCGGAACTCACGTCTCTTAAGTGACGTGACTCCCGCGGCTACGTGATGAGTATGAAAGGCCGCTTCAAACTGGTTCTAGGTGATAGCTTCAATATCGGGGTGGGTAACCTGGTAATTATCCCACCATTCAGCAGTTGGTCCCTCAAGTTGGTGCGCGACAAAGCGCACCCTGTCAGCTCCAACAACTTGGACGGTGTCTAACTTCTTGTTGGTGGTGTGGAGCCAGTCATCTGCCACAATTGGCTCATAACTACTTGAGAAAGTTGGAGGGTTCAACCTCAAGAACCGAGTCAAGCGATCCTGTTGGGGCGGTGGAGGTGGTGGAGGCGGTGGGTTGTTGTTGTTGTTGTTGTTTTGCATGTTTTGAGTGAGGAGTTCGATCAGCTGATTCTGGGAGTTCAGAAGTTGCGCTATCTCTGGGGGGGATGTTGTTGTTGTTTCCATGTCTTGCCATCTGTGGGGTTTAGGAAACAAGTTAAGAAGTAGATAGAAAGCCTAAGGAATAAACTCCTACCCTTATGTAAACATGAGAAAAACACACGAGAAAAGCAAGGCACACAAAGCACATAGTTTAACACACTCAACCAAGTTTAACTAAACCAAAATATTTTTTGGTACTCATTACAATCGCGAACAATGTTTGATTATAGAATTAAAGGTGGTCCAACTACTCTACTCATCATCCACTTCCTCATCCTCAATAATGAAGCCTTCCTTCTCCAGCAGTGACTTGTATAACTCCATGTCCTTCGTCGTGGCTTCAAGCTTCTCCTGGAGTTCCTTCACCTCCTGTAGCTCCGGTGTAGCAGCTTGGAGCCTCTCTTGAAGTTCCTTCACCTCTTGCAGCTCCTGGGTAGCAGCTTCAAGCTTCTCTTGAAGTTCCTTCTTCTCCTTCTGTAGCTTCTTGATCAAACTTGACCCCATAGTCACAAGCGTGATCTTCTCCTCCAAGCTCCTCTTGGCTGCTCGCAGGTCCTTCAACATGGTGGCAAAGTTCTTGAACTCCATCTTGTTTTTTGCGAGCACAAGACTTTGTTCCCTAATCCTCTTGTTCTTGTCTTGCACCCTCTTCTCTTGATTAGCAAACTTCTTGTCTTGGGAGGTGAGCTCCCCTCCTAGGGACTTGATCTTCTCTTCCAGCTCCTCGATCTTCTCGTCCTTCTCCTTGACTAGGGCACATAGCTCGTCATTCCTCATGATCTCGAGGCAGCCCCCCTTCTGAAGATCATTGATGTGGGACTCCAAGTCTTGATATTGGATCCTTTGACGCTTGCATGTCTTCCTTTACTCTAGGGTTAACTCGACTGGAACTCCCTTCTCATCACGTCTTCCAAAGAGTTTGATGTAGTGGCCTTCAACCTCTTCCTGGTGGCATCCACAAAGGTGCCCAATGAGCTCCTGCAAGCTGATGCTAAGTCCTTTCTCCTTGGAGTCGCTGGTGACGTTGAGTACAATGGCCTCTGTCTTGGGTTCTGAATTGCTGTGCCCCGGTTGGATGACTTCAATCGCCCATCATCCTTCCTTGTGCATCTTCCTCAACTCGCTTCCTTTCATTGACAGCATGGGCAACTGCAACGTCTTGATGATGTCCATGAGGCATTCCCCAAAGCGCAGGCACTTGATGTCTTCGACGGTGTCGTAGTAGAAGGCCGTCATCTTTAGGTTAGGAGAAAGAAAATTAGGCACAAGGTGATAAAGAAGAGAATTACCAGAAGAGCATAATTAACTTAGAAGAATATGGTAGGCAAAAAAACACACAATGGTAAAGGTTGTTTCCAATCCTAGGGGTCACGTCCTACAGGCAACTTTGTGCTATGATACCATCTGTTGTGACCTCGGATCGTTAAGGATCCTAAGTCCCTGTGATTAACATGCTAGTCCCTGGATCAATAGCTAGCACTTCACAGTCAATGAATATCATGTAAAACACAAGTCATTATTACACGAATAATCCAGAGTATAAATTATTACAACTTGCATAGCTTATAGCTAGCTCAAATAAAACAGCGGAAACTAAGTAAAACTTGAGTCCATCAACGCCTCAGGCTAGTTGCGTGAAGACCCGCGATCCCTACGCACCTTTCAGTCTTCGGGTTCTGCACATAAGACGTGCAGCCAACAAGTTGGGTCAATACTTTGAATGTATTGGCAAATTACACCAAGGAAGGAATAAGACTACCTCTACATGCAAGGCTAAGTGTAGACTTTGGGGTTCATTTGCATAAAGCCAATTTTTCTTTGTGTAACAAGAAAAGAGGAAGAGATTTTCCTACTTTGTAAACTTTGATAAATAGTATAGAGTCGAATGGAACACATGGATATTACTCACCAAGTGCCCAATCAACCTAGCACTTGGATATTACGCACCAAGTTCCCAAAATCCCACCCAATGGCGATATTACTCATGCCTTGGGGTTTATAAAACTTTAAGTTTGGAAAAGAGAGAGGAAGATCTTTCAGAAGCTCCATCCTTCAGATGCTCAATGTTGTTCTGTTTCCGTGAACATGGCTGATCGATTAGTTTGCAATACTCTCGAGAGGTTGTGCACTTTCCCCACAATCCACGATCAAGTCCTTTAACAGACAAGACCATGGTGAAGCCTTCCGTTAGTAGCCCCTCTACCAGCTGGATCCAACCGGGCCAAGAACCTCCAAATGTTGGTACCCCGGTGAGGTTTCCCACTAAGTACTAACACAAGACAGAGCCCATATGTATTGTGGTTGCACTGGAAGCTTCTGAATTCTGAAACATGGTAGACTTCTTTGATTCCTGGGCGGCCGTCCTCCACCAAATATCCACTCGTTGACCCGACAACCATTCCGCCTAGAAGAAAACATAGTTTTATTTTGAAGGGGGTTTTGAGAAGTAAAGTTCGCTCGAGAGAGCTCTCATACTTAGAAATTTTTTGAGTCTTTTGAACCCCCCAATGGTACTTAGTGTATATATAGCATAGCAAGAAATACGTAGAAAAACAGGGGAACCTAATAGGACGGAAAATTCCTAAGTATAGAGCTACTCATGGCATACTACAAAACCGCACTCGCAAAATAATGATAAGAAAATCTACTAAAAACCTACACATCCATACTACAAGATTTGAAGAGTAAAACATGCATAGTTAAAAACTGGGACATAACATGTACAAGTGGTGTAACTTTCCTTGATCCGAGCAGCACTGTACACAACAGTACTCCTCAGTGCACTCCGAGCAATCTAACGAAACACAAACATGGATCCAATCACAATATGCACAAAACAATGTCACGAAGGTGAATATGCATGCATGCGACAAGGTAATATGCAAGGATGGATTCAAATTTGACCAAGGGTTTTATTCGGGGGTGTTGTTGAGTTGGGGATGTCATTAGAAACGATGCCCCACGGATTTTTAAGTATTTTAGGTTAATACCTAAATAAACAAGCTCATAATTAGATCTACAACTCCAATCTACCTCAAAACAGATCTGAACACTCTAAGTAGGTTGTAGAAATTTTCTACAGAAGGTCTCGTCGATACAAAGCCAACGCAACAAGAATCAACTAAAACGGATCTACGGATAATTTTCTAGAATTAAAATACTCTAATCTAAACTTTAAATCCTACTGCAAGATTTCTGTAGTAAAACAGAAATATTAATGTAGATTTGTGTTCTACTCAATTTTATGTATCCAACGGTATATTATATACAATTTTTGGACAAAAAATCGATTTACTATGGATTTTACAAGATTAGAGTGATTTCTGCCTATTAAAAAGAAAGACAGGACGGTGGCCCGCCGTGTAGCGCCAAGTGGCGTCTTGGGACTGGTCCGGGGGGCACGCGGCAGTGACGCGGCGCTGACGCGGGTGCTGACGCGGCGGCACGCGGTTGGCTGATACCGATTCGGTGGGATGGGCCGATCTACACCGTCGGATTGCGATCCAACGGATGGGGACGGAAGGACTTACCGCGGCGGCGGGATTTGACGACAGCGACAGCGGATGGTGGTGGCGCGTCGGCGGCGATGCTCGGCGGCGGTCGGCGGTGCTCCTGGCTCGACGAGGCGGACGACGACGACCGCCTCTCTGTCGCGGTTCCGTTCCCGGGGGTGACGTCGACTCCTTCCTTCCGAGGTGGCGGCGAACGGTGGCTAGAGGTCGCCGATTTCGGCGAACTCCGGCGAGCAATTATGGTCGGCTTTAAATAGGCGGTTTGCTTGGTGCGGGGGCTACGGAGTTTGCTCCGATTCGTCTGTAGGTGGTTGTGCCGACGCGGTCGAGCTCGTGTTCGAGCTAGACTCGAACGAGGGAGGGGGATGACGGGTGGGGCCCGCCTGTCGGCGGCTGCGGGCGCGGGAGGGCTGAGCTAGGCCGGCCCACGCGCTGTGCGCTGCCCACTCTGCCAGGCGTGGCGGCGGTTAGGTCGCGGGCTGGTCTAGCCGGTCTGCTAGGCTAGATCCCTTTTTTTTAATTCTTTTTATTTTTTTCTATTTCACCAATTGTCGCATAACTTTTGCAAACGGGCTCCGAATTAAGTGAGACCGGTCTCTAAAATTTTGTAAAAAGAAGAGGGTTAGAATGGTATTGTAAAATAACACTTTTGCTAAGGTTTAGGAGGTTAGATTTTGTTTTACCCTTTTAGTCTTTATATGACTATGGGGTTTAGGAAAATATCTGATGCAGTTTTTCATGTGTGGTTTGTGGAAATAACACACATGCAATGACTCTAGTGGTTGATCCATGTGTGGTTTGTGGAAATAACACACATGCAATGACTCTAGTGGTTGATCCATGTGTTGTTTGTGGAAATAACACACATGCAATGACTATAATGGATCCATAAGTGGTTTATGGAAAATAACAAACATGCAATGACTCTAGTGGTTGATCCATCTGTGGTTTGTGGAAAGAACACAAATGCAATGACTCTAGTGGTTGATCCATACGTGGTTTGTGGAAAGAACACACATGCAATGACCACTGGTGGATCCATGTGTGGTTTGTGGAAAAGAACACACATGCAATGACCACTTGTTGATCCATGTGTGGTTTGTGGAAATAACACGCATGCAATGACTGTAATGGATCCATAAGTGGTTTATGGAAAATAACACACATGCAATGACCACTTGTTGATCCATATGTGGTTTGTGGAAAGAACACACATGCAATGACTCTAGTGGTTGATCCATGTGTGGTTTGTGGAAAGAACACACATGCAATGACAGTGGTGGATCGATCTGTGGTTTGTGGATAGAACACACATGCAATGACTCTAGTGCGAGTTTTAGTATAAGAACACACATGCAATGACTCTAGTCGCTCCACATGTGGTTTGTGAAAAGAACACACATGCAATGACCACTAGTTGATCCATAAGTTGTTTGTGGAATACAACACACATGCAATGAATCTAGCGGATCCTTGTGTGGTTTGTGGAAAAGAACACACATGCAATGACTCTAGTGCGGGTTTGTGGTTTTAGTATAAGAACAAACATGTAATGACTCTAGTAGTTGATCCATGTGTGGTTTGTGGAAAGAACACACATGCAATGACTCTGGTTGATCCATATGTGGTTTGTGGAAATAACACACATGCAATGACCACTGGTGGACCCATGTGTGGTTTGTGGAAAAGAACACACATGCAATGACCACTGGTTGATCCATGTGTGGTTTGTGGAAAGAACACACATGCAATGACTCTAGTGGTTGATCCATGTGTGGTTTGTGGAAATGACACACATGCAATGACTCTAGTGGTTGATCCATGTGTGGTTTGTGGAAATAACAAACATGCAATGACTCTAGTGGTTGATCCATGTGTGGTTTGTGGAAATAACACTCATTTAATGACTGTAATGGATCCATAAGTGGTTTATGGAAAATAACACACATGCAATGACCACTGGTTGATCCATATGTGGTTTTTAATAAGAACACACATGCAATGACTCTAGTGGTTGATCCATGTGTGGTTTGTGGAAAGAACACACACGCAATGACAGTGGTGGATCCATGTGTGGTTTGTGGATAGAACACACATGCAATCACTCTAGTGCTAGTTTGTGGTTTTAGTATAAGAACAAAAATGCAATGACTCTAGTGGTTGATCCATGTGTGGTTTGTGGAAAGAACACACACGCAATGACCACTAGTGGATCCATGTGTGTTTTGTGGAAAAGAACACAGATGCAATGACCACTGGTTGATCCATGTGTAGTTTGTGTAAAGAACACACATGCAATGACTCTAGTGTTCGTTTTAGTATAAGAACACACATGCAATGACTCTAGTGGTTGATCCATGTGTGGTTTGTGGAAATAACACACATGCAATGACTCTAGTGGTTCATCCATGTGTGGTTTGTGGAAAGAACACACATGCAATGACTCTGGTTGATCTATATGGGGTTTGTGGAAATAACACACATGCAATGACCACTGGTGGACCCATGTGTGGTTTGTGGAAAAGAACACATATGCAATAACCACTGGTTGATCCATGTGTGGTTTGTGGAAAGAACACACATGCAATGACTCTAGTGGTTTATCCATGTGTGGTTTGTGGAAATGACACACATCCAATGATTCTAGTGGTTGATCCATGTATGGTTTGTTGAAATAACAAACATGCAATGACTCTAGTGGTTGATCCATGTGTGGTTTGTGGAAATAACACACATGCAATGACTGTAATGGATCCATAAGTGGTTTATGGAAAAGAACACACATGCAATGACCATTGGTTGATCCATATGTGGTTTGTAATAAGAACACACATGCAATGACTCTAGTGGTTGATCCATGTGTGGTTTGTGGAAAGAATACACATGCAATGACAGTGGTGGATCCATGTGTGGTTTGTGGATAGAACACACATGCAATGACTCTAGTGCTAGTTTGTGGTTTTAGTATAAGAATAAACATGCAATGACTCTAGTGGTTGATCCATGTGTGGTTTGTGGAAAGAACACACATGCAATGACCACTGGTGGATCCATGTGTGTTTTGTGGAAAAGAATACACATGCAATGACCACTGGTTGATCCATGCGTGGTTTGTGGAAAGAACACACATGCAATGACTCTAGTGTTCGTTTTAGTATAAGAACACACATGCAATGACTCTAGTGGTTGATCCATGTGTGGTTTGTGGAAATAACACACATGCAATGACCACTTGTTGGTCCATGTGTAGTTTGTGGAAATAACACATATGCAATGACTGTAATGGATCCATAAATGGTTTATGGAAAATAACACACATGCAATGACCACTGGTTGATCCATATGTGGTTTTGGAAAGAACACACATGCAATGAATCTAGTGGTTGATACATGTGTGGTATGTGGAAAGAACACACATGCAATGACAGTGGTGGATCCATGTGTGGTTTGTGGATAGAGCACATGCAATGACTCTAGTGCTAGTTTTAGTATAAGAACACACATGCAATGACTCTAGTGGGTCCACATGTGGTTTGTGAAAAGAACACACATCTAATGACCACTAGTTGATCCATAAGTTGTTTGTGGAATACAACACACATGCAATGAATCTGGCGGATCCTTGCGTGGTTTGTGGAAAAGAACACACATGCAATGACTCTAGTGCTGGTTTGTGGTTTTAGTATAAGAACAAACATGCAATGACTCTAGTAGTTGATCCATGTGTGTTTTGTGGAAAGAACACACATGCAATGACTCTGGTTGATCCATATGTAGTTTGTGGAAATAACTCACATGCAATGACCACTGGTGGACCCATCTGTGGTTTGTGGAAAAGAACAGACATGCAATGACCATTGGTTGATCCATGTGTGGTTTGTGGAAAGAACACACATGCAATGACTCTAGTGGTTTATCCATGTGTGGTTTGTGGAAATGACACACATGCAATGACTCTAGTGGTTGATCCATGTGTGGTTTGTGGAAATAACACACATGCAATGAGTCTACTAGGGTATCCATGTGTAGTTTGTGGAAAGACCACACATGCAATGACTGTAATGGATCTATAAGTGCTTTATGGAAAAGAACACACATGCAATGACCACTGGTTGATCCATATGTGGTTTGTAATAAGAACACACATGCAATGAGTCTAGTGGTTGATCCATGTGTGGTTTGTGGAAAGAACACACATGCAATGACAGTCGTGGATCCATGTGTGGTTTGTGGATAGAACACACATGCAATGACTCTAGTGCTAGTTTGGTGTTTTAGTATAAGAACAAACATGCAATGACTCTAGTGCTTGATCCATGTGTGGTTTGTGGAAAGAACACACATGCAATGACCACTGGTGGATCCATGTGTGTTTTGTGGAAAAGAATACACATGCAATGACCACTGGTTGATCCATGCGTGGTTTGTGGAAAGAACACACATGCAATGACTCTAGTGTTCGTTTTAGTATAAGAACACACATGCAATGACTCTAGTGGTTGATCCATGTGTGGTTTGTGAAAATAACACACATGCAATGACCACTTGTTGGTCCATGTGTAGTTTGTGGAAATAACACATATGCAATGACTGTAATGGATCCATAAATGGTTTATGGAAAATAACACACATGCAATGACCACTGGTTGATCCATATGTGGTTTTGGAAAGAACACACATGCAATGACTCTAGTGGTCGATCCATGTGTGGTATGTGGAAAGAACACACATGCAATGACAGTGGTGGATCCATGTGTGGTTTGTGGATAGAGCACATGCAATGACTCTAGTGCTAGTTTTAGTATAAGAACACACATGCAATGACTCTAGTGGGTCCACATGTGGTTTGTGAAAAGAACACACATCTAATGACCACTAGTTGATCCATAAGTTGTTTGTGGAATACAACACACATGCAATGAATCTAGCGGATCCTTGCGTGGTTTGTGGAAAAGAACACACATGCAATGACTCTAGTGCTGGTTTGTGGTTTTAGTATAAGAACAAACATGCAATGACTCTAGTAGTTGATCCATGTGTGGTTTATGGAAAGAACACACATGCAATGACTCTGGTTGATCCATATGTGGTTTGTGGAAATAACTCACATGCAATGACCACTGGTGGACCCATCTGTGGTTTGTGGAAAAGAACACACATGCAATGACCATTGGTTGATCCATGTGTGGTTTGTGGAAACAACACACATGCAATGACTCTAGTGGTTTATCCATGTGTGGTTTGTGGAAATGACACACATGCAATGACTCTAGTGGTTGATCCATGTGTGGTTTGTTGAAATAACACACATGCAATGAGTCTACTAGGGTATCCATGTGTAGTTTGTGGAAAGACCACACATGCAATGACTGTAATGGATCTATAAGTGCCTTATGGAAAAGAACACACATGCAATGACCACTGGTTGATCCATATGTGGTTTGTAATAAGAACACACATGCAATGAGTCTAGTGGTTGATCCATGTGTGGTTTGTGGAAAGAACACACATGCAATGACAGTCGTGGATCCATGTGTGGTTTGTGGATAGAACACACATGCAATGACTCTAGTGCTAGTTTGGTGTTTTAGTATAAGAACAAACATGCAATGACTCTAGTGCTTGATCCATGTGTGGTTTGTGGAAAGAACACACATGCAATGACCACTGGTGGATCCATGTGTGTTTTGTGGAAAAGAATACACATGCAATGACCACTGGTTGATCCATGCGTGGTTTGTGGAAAGAACACACATGCAATGACTCTAGTGTTCGTTTTAGTATAAGAACACACATGCAATGACTCTAGTGGTTGATCCATGTGTGGTTTGTGGAAATAACACACATGCAATGACTCTAGTGGTTAATCCGTGTGTGGTTTGTGGAAAGAACACACATGCAATGACTCTGGTTGATCCATATCTGGTTTGTGGAAATAACACACATGCAATGACTCTAGTGTTCGTTTTAGTATAAGAACACACATGCAATGACTCTAGTGGTTGATCCATGTGTGGTTTGTGGAAAAGAACACACATGCAATGACCACTGGTTGATCCATGTGTGGTTTGTGGAAAGAACACACATGCAATGACTCTAGTGGTTGATCCATGTGTGGTTTGTGGAAATGACACACATGCAATGACTCTAGTGGTTGATCCATGTGTGGTTTGTGGAAATAACAAACATGCAATGACTCTAGTGGTTGATCCATGTGTGGTTTGTGGAAATAACACACATTTAATGACTGTAATGGATCGATAAATGGTTTATGGAAAAGAACACACATGCAATGACCACTGGTTGATCCATATGTGGTTTGTAATAAGAACACACATGCAATGACTCTAGTGGTTGATCCATGTGTTGCTTGTGGAAAGAACACACATGCAATGACAGTGGTGGATCCATGTGTGGTTTGTGGATAGAACACACATGCAATGACTCTAGTGCTAGATTGTGGTTTTAGTATAAGAACAAACATGCAATGACTCTAGTGGTTGATCCATGTGTGGTTTGTGGAAAGAACACACATGCAATGACCACTGGTGGATCCATGTGTGTTTTGTGGAAAAGAACACACATGCAATGACCACTGGTTGATCCATGTGTGGTTTGTGGAAAAGAACACACACATGCAATGACTCTAGTGGTTGATCCATGTGTGGTTTGTGGAAATAACACACATGCAATGACTCTAGTGGTTGATCCATGTGTGGTTTGTGGAAATAACACACATGCGATGACTCTAATGGATCCATAAGTGGTTTATGGAAAAGAACACGCATGCAATGACCACTGGTTGATCCATATGTGGTTTGTGGAAAGAACACA